>CM047811.1:30840460-31311114 GCA_026214975.1 Gentiana macrophylla
GAAGGAATGGACTCCATATTCGTGAGACACACAGTTCTCACTCATTCCGGAATAGTGCCAACATGATAGTGATTCGGACCGCACCTCTTAGCGATCCTTAACGAACACATCAAACGATATCCTAAAACAAGTAGAGTCTCAGAATCACTTCAGATTAAGGTTAATCCTTATATGATCATCGTGTGATTTAATAAGATTTCTCAATCACGTAATTATATGAGAAATGCATTAAATCGGGTCGATCCTATATGACTTTAATCATATATAAATGCCCCACTTGGACAACCAATGTCGACGGCCGGATAAGACGGTCACACCATAAAGTGTTCTGGGCACATTAATGGTGGTTTAATCAATAGACCCCATACTTTGATTAAGTTCACCGTGGACTAATAGTTCAAGTGTATCACCATAAACTTAATCCACATGTTTGTCACACACTAAGCTATATATCAGCAGACTGTGACCCTGCTGAATCATATCAGCAGAGTATACACGTTTTAACCTGCTGAAGATAAAGCTGCTAATAAAGTCAATATTTAATGAAAGTCAACAATAAAGTAAATGGATTTTAATCATATCTTTATTACAGCTATTACAAGGACTTAACTGTTTCTTACATTAGTGGGGTTATATAGTGGGACACGTGGCTTTATCTCATTGATTTCCACTTGAATCGTGCAAAAATGCTACAATACGTGCTTGAGTATGTAATGCCCACCTCTCCGCCATATATTGTAGGATCAATCAAGGATTTTTCATTACATTCTTCTGCAAAAATACAAGTTTGGGAAATAATCTTTGGTGTTCATCTTTTCCTTTCTCACAAAATCAAGAAAAATCATATCTGTGAAGATTTTTATCTTGGCTCTACCTAAAGTGTTAGAGGTTATGTCAAGGATGCCAAAGAAAAATAGCTAGCAATCAATTTGGGTAGAAGGATAAGGAGGTATGCATGTCTTGAAAATGTTCTTAACAAAAGACGCAAATGATCCTACAAGAATGTTTGTGATTTTTGGAGAAATATGGTGATAAAATCATACACAGAGGAGTTTACAAAAACATTTAATGGTCGAGAGATTCTTGTCTCTTCCGATATATTACGGTAAGTTTTTGATTTGTTGAAGGCAATGGAGCTCCAACAAACCCGAAAGCATGGAGTTAGCAAGGTTAGCTTTTTTGAATCAATCAAGATTGATCTGAATGAAGAAGCATCCTTGGGAATCAATGTCGTATATATTTCTTATGAATATAATCTCTTGAGCAAGAATATTGCAAGGAATCTTTTAGGAGTAATTGGAAGCTATGATACTCTCTCGGGGCCAAAATTGACTTGATGATTATCATCTCAAGGAGTATGAAATTTGATTGTCTTGGATGCTTTGTGTATTACATGAAGAAGGTAATGACAAAGAGAAATAGAGACTATATTGAAAAGAATCAATGAGAACAACCCTGTGAAGTATCTTGGGTCTGGATTCTTCATAAAGGTCAAACCTTTAGGGTTACTGATTCAGAGCCTGCTGAATCATTTGGGCATTGATGATGTAGCACCTCAACACATAAACAAAGCGAGGTACAAGCCTGAGATTCACACTTCAATTCCTGGTCAAGATGATGATGAAAGAGATCAACTAGAAAAGAGTGACCAAAATCAGGAATTGAGAACCAAAAAGAAGGCTGACTCTACGGCTGTTGAGTCAAGGATATTAGTGGAGAAAAGAAAAGATGCTGATACAAGAAAGATCACTGAGATTCCCAAACCTAAAAGGACCGAACAACCAACAGACTCTGTAAGGTTTGCTGATACTAGTGATGCTGATGTATCTCATGCTCCTGCTGAACACAAAAAAACAGTTGCATATGTTTTTACTGACAAATTGTGTCACCTTAATGATTTGAGCCTTAATTTAATCTAGTGATGAACACACAAGAACCCTAATGCCAAGAAGAGGAATGAGGGGTGGATTTTTATGTATCTTGGTGAGTTCAAGATGCTCTCTTGAATTGCCTACGTATCTGTTTTGTTCCGAGAATCAAGCCTTACGTAGTTCCCGGAATGGGGTATTTATAATGACAACACTTGCCTAAACCCTAAGGTTAAGTCGGCTTATGTTATTGTCACCTTTACCCTTAAATGGGCCTTGACCCTTGCCCAAGCTATCATTTGTGGTGGGCTCGATACCGTTGGTGTGGACCCTGTCCTCGAGTCGATACTTCCGACTGTGGTGATCGACTCTGGACTCGTTATCCCACATCGCTGGCTGGTGTGGACTCTATCCTTTATGTCGATATACCGACCGCGGTTATCGACTCACGGATCATCGTCCCTACATTGCTAGGCGGTGCGGATCGAACGCCCTACAACGCTTTCGATAGTCGATAGTCGATCGTCGTAGCCTGGCATTTATGAGATGGCTCTTGCCTCCACCGGGCATCGACATGGATATACTTTGAGTTATTTTATAATGTGATGACCAACCGATAGGCGACACGTGGAGGAGTGAAACCACCTCAGATCGCCATAAGCCCCCAGGACTTGAAAGAGGCGACTCCCGTTGTCCGAGGTGAGTCCGTCACATGAGTCGCCTCTTGAGTTGGGCTTTTCTTTGGGCGGGAGAAAGCCCGCCTTTTCATAACCCTAATCGCCTAGCATCCACGTGGAGCGGTTTCTAGCCCACGGTAAACGCTTCGAATCCCGCAAAAAGACGCGTCATTGCCTTGATAACCGCGATTTTCGATAGTTATAACCCCCATTATCCCTCTTTTTCAAATCATTCGCCATATCTTTTACAAGCATATAAAGGAGGAGGATAAAAGCGGAGCAGATCCTATTCGCCATTTCCTTCTTACAAACTCCAAATCCCAAACACCAAGTAAGTCTCTTTCTTTTCTTAGTGTTCTTCATCTTGTTTTGGAATTATCCATGTCCAATAGTAGTAGCGCCACTTTGAATCGAGATAGGGGTAGTGACACACCCATTCATAGCCAATCTCCCCAGACTGTCATCTCCGATCTTCTTCTCCGGGAGACTCAAGTAGCTCAGAGCTTCCCCTCCTCCTGTCCCTAACCAGCCTAAAAAGCTAGTAACTAGGATGGATGGAAAGGGTGCAAAAGGGTGTCTTAGTACACTTACTCCAGAGGATATTGTTGAAATCTGTGGGAAATATAGCATAATTCATCCTCCGTTTGAATCTCGACTCCCATCAGGCCTGCATCGATTCGCGGATGAGCCCCCAGAGGGGTTTTGCACTGTTTACGAAAATCAACTGGCAAGCGGACTAAGGTTTCCACTCTGTCCAGCTGTTCTGGCCGTCCTTCATCATTATGAGATAAGCGTGTCTCAGCTCGCCCTGAATGGCGTCAGAACTCTGATGGGGTTCATCATAGCGTGTCGAGTGGCGCAAGTCTGTTTCTCAGTGCCCGTGTTCCGATTTTATTACAAGATGGTTGCCACACCTGACAAGTTGTGGTATTCCTTCCAGAGGAGAACAAATCGCCACGAGTTCATTACGAGGGGGCCTTCTTCTCATGGGGAGTGGAAGCCTCGATTTTTCTTTGTCCGTCATGGCCTTGATAACCCCTACATCGGTCAATGGAGGTCGAGAGAGGGGAAACAAGACAAGCTTGGGAGGGAACCGGCTCCCCACGAGGCTCGACTCCTGAGTGGGCATAATTTCGAGGTGTGTACTCGAGACTTGAGTCTCTTGTATCACCTGGCTCACTTAGAGGAAGCTGGGCCCATGCCCTATGTAGGCCTGAACGTTCCTGATCACGAGAATCGTAGGAATGTTTACTTATTTGCTTGCTTTTTCACACTAGTATTTCTTTAAGTTGATAACTTGTTGTTTGTCGGTTCAAACTAACTTGTCTTTTCTTGTATTGCAAAGGGCAAATTCTCCAAGGTCACCAACCTCAGGCGCATTCCTGAGGCGACGGTCGTAGCCGCACCACCTCTCGAGGTTGGGCCGCCGACTTGCCAATGGTGAGATCAAAGATGCCTTCCTCTTCTCGAGAGGGGCCGCCCATCCACCAAGGAAAAGCCTGCTTTGCAATCGAGTCGTCTCGCGCGGCCGGAGCGATCGAGGTGCCATCGACTACCGGCGAGCTAACCGTCCAATTTGGATCTCTTCGGGACGAAGACGAGGAGGAGTTCGTCGATTTAACCTCGAATATCGAGGCTAATGTCGAGGTGCCGGCGGCGCGAACAAAGAAGAGACCAACCGTTGCTGAGGTAGTGAAGGAGCAACTTCGAGAGGCGAAGAGGAAGAAGGTTGCTGAGACCTCTACCGAGTCTGGAATCGGCATGGACTGGGTCTTCGACGATTACGCCGGCGTGGAAGATAAAGACTTGTCTTACGTATTGCGGAAGCTGAATCGCCTCGTAAGTCGATCTTTCTTTCTATATTAGCTTCTCTCGAGGCCTACGCCTTGTCCATTTTTTGATATACTCTTTACGTTTTGTAGAATACCCTTGTTGGTCGGGAGGCTGCCCGACGGCTGGCCAAAACAAGCGAGTCGGCGGATGAAATCAAGAAGGAGAATAGCAGACTGCTCCAAGACATTGTCGTCAAAGGTGCTGCACTCTCCGCCGCAGAGAAACAATACGAAAAGTTGAAGCGCGAGTCGGTCACCGAGCTCCAAAAGTTGCAAGATAAGTTAGTGGCTGCTGAAGCAAAACTGGCCACTACTGAGAAGGAGCTGGTCCGACTGCAGGACGAAAGGCAAGATCAGGGTCGAGAGCTGCTCAAGCTGGCTCAAGATTATGAGAAGCTGCAGCAGTGTCAGAAGGCTGCAGATGAAGAAGCTAGGAAGGCTCGTCAAGATCGAGATGCTGCTGCAGGCTGAACTGTATCGAGCGCAGGCGCAGGTCGAGGAAGCTAAGACTGAGGCCATCATGGAGTATCGCAAGTCATCCAACCTTGAAGATGATTTAGAAGTGATCATGCGGGCTTCGATGATGGGTGGATACACTCTGGCCGTAGATCAGATGAAGGAGGCTACCCCGAGCTTCGACATGTCGACTCTCCAGACGCCGATGTTCTACAATCCCGACTCGGAGAAGCTGTACGATCAGTACTTCGAGGAGTTTCAGCGGGGAGAGTCCTTGGCCATAAAGTATGCTCCTCCCTCGTCTGCCCCTACTGCCAATCCGACCGCCGCCGATCCGACCCCTGGCACTACTGAGCCGACTCCAGAAGCCGACCCCTGATCTTGATGTTTTTATATCTTCTTTTGCTATTCAAACTTCTGATTTGCAACCATATTTATTTTAACTTTGGCTGGTCTTTTCGACCTGGCCTTGTCGTGTAATTAACTTTATTTTGAATTTGACTTGATTTGGCTATCTTTCTTGACTCGACTCTGCTTGTCTACTCACTAATCGTTTTATTTGCTGTACTTGGTTGTTCTAGATACTGTGTTGCCCCCCAAGTGTACTATGAACCCTTGGTTCTTATTACACTTGAGATTGATGTGCTTGCCTTAGTCTTTTGCCCCTTAGGCTTAGTTGACCTTTGGTGAGCATTTTAGTGTAAACCGCCCCACGATCTTTGGTCTTTTTAAGCTACTCGAGCTCTTTTGACCATCGATCGGACAGTGGCCCGACTATGCGAACCGTCCCTTTGTCTGGGCCTTTTTCGCCCTCTGGGCTCGTTTGGCTTTCGACTTGGACAGGTGGCCCGACTATGCGAACCGTCCTTTGCTTAAACCTTGTTTGCCTCTTGGGCTCGTTCGGCTTTTAGCTTGGACCTTTGGCCCGACCATGCAAACCGTCTTTACGCCTTTGCATTCGTCGCCCATTGGGCTAACTTTGCTTTGGCTTGTCCAGATTTCCGACCTGCGGATTTCTCTATTCGTTATTGATTATTTTGTCACATTGGACTTGTATCGTTTTGGCTATAAATCCTAACAAACACAGAAAACATCTCGAGAAAGCATACTTTTATTAGAATATCATAGATTGTCACATGGACTTATTACAAGATTTATCATTAAAAGTAAATACAAGTTCATAAAAGCTTATCTCGGACATAATACTTCCTCGATTGTTGGCATGCCAATGTCGAGAACAAGAGTCCCCTCCGCCCGACCAAGTTGATAAGACCCTTTGGGGTGGACTTTCGAACTCGATAAGGTCCTTCCCAATTCGGGTTAACTTTCCGGCCGCCTCTTGTCGACTTGCTTCATTCTTCCTTAGAACCAGGATCTCCAACCTTGAAGTATCGATGTCCGACCTCGAGTTGTAATCTTGAGAGATCTTACGCTATACCTTGCCATTACGGCCGAGGCGATCTCTCTTCGTTCCTCGACCTTTGTCCCTTTCCTGTCGGAGTTCGGGATCGTTAGTCTCAACATTGTATGCCAGAACTCGAGGGGAGGGAACTCCGATCTCGGCGGGTATCACCGCTTCACAACCGTACACTAAAGAGAAAGGAGTTTCCCCTGTTGATGAATTAGGAGCTGTCCTATGCGACCATAGGATGCTCGGAAGTTGAACTGCCCAATCTCGACCTTCTGCCTCTAGCCTCTTTTTTAAACCTAGCTTGATCTGTCGATTAGTTTGCTCAACTTGTCCGTTTGCCTGTGGATGAGCTACCGAGGTGAATCGTTGGTCGATATGATACTCATTGCACCATTCTCTAACTTTTCGATCTTCGAACTGGGTACCGTTATCCGAGATCAGAGCCTTCGGAATTCCATATCTGCACAAAATGTCGACCCACAAGAATTTTTTGATGGTTGCAGCTTTGATGTCCGGTATAGCCTTAGCTTCGACCCACTTTGTGAAATAATCCACAGCAACAACCACATATTTAAGATTTCCGGAGCTCGAGGTAGGGGTCCCACGATATCGACTCCCCACTGATCAAATGGCCATGCTGACGAGATGACATTCATGTCTTGCGCTTGTTGGTGGGAGATATTATCATGAATCTGACAAGTGTTGCATTTTTGGACAAGATTGTTCGCGTCTCGTTGCATCGACGGCCAAAAATACCCAGCTAACTTACATTTTCGAGCTAACATTCTTGCTCCACACGTTGATTTCCACACGCCCTCTATGGATTTCCTCCAAGAGATATTCGCCTTCATTTTCGAGAGACACATCTTAACCATGGATTTACAAAGGATTTCCGATAAAGGATGTCGTCGAAGAACGCATATCGAGTGGACTGAAGTCGAACTTTCCTGGCCTGCACTTTATCAGCTGGTAGTACTCCGTCTTTTAGATAAAGGGCGATCGAGTCCATCCATGTGGCCTGCTGAGTAATCGGCTGGGCCTCTGTCTTGATGTAACTCCTATCGGTCGATGAACTCGACTAGAACCTTCTTACTTGACATGAAGTTCGAGGCCAACCAGAGTGCATCGGCTCTCTTGTTCGACTTCGGGAACTCCGCTCGAATTGAACCGTTTTGAATTTTGGTATGAGGCTTTGGACAATCGCTAAGTAATTCTTCATGGTTTCTTCCTTAGCCTCATACTCCCCTTTAACATGATTGACCACTAACTGTGAGTCGCTGTAAACTGACAAATCTTCGACACCCAAACTTCAAAGCGAGCTTTAAACCAAGAATCATAGCCTCATACTCACCGTTGTTCGTTGCTTTGAAGTCGAAACGAAGGGCGTAAGGGAATTCCTCGCCTTTCGGGCTTACCAGAAGGAGCCCTGCTCCTGCCCCCTCCTTGCTCGATGCTCCATCGACTTGAAGAGTCCATTTTTCCTCTGGGCTTTGCTTTTCTTGATCGAGTTGGGCGGAGATCCTTCGCTAAAAAATCCGCCAAGGCTGTGCTTTTATCGCAGCTTCGAGGGACGAACTCGATATCGCGTCTTCGGGCTATTTCAACCACCCACTTTGCCAATCGACCTGAAGTGTCGGGTTTTGCCAATATTTTCTTTAGTGGTTGGTCAGTGACTACCACAATAGGATGAGCTTGAAAATAGGGCCTCAACTTTCTCGAGGCGTGAACGAGACATAATGCTAACTTCTCGGCTGGCGAGTATCGGACCTCGGGGCCATGCAAAGCCTTGCTGACAAAGTAGATTGGCACTTGGCCATGTACCCCTTCTTGGACTAGGACCGCACTCACTGCCTCCTCGCATACTGCCAAATAAATTAATAACTTTTCCCCTTCTCGAGGAGAAGTGAGGATACGTAGGCAATTCTGACAAATAAGTCTTCAACTCTTCAAAGGCTGTCTGACACTCATCATCCCAATGAAAAGGACTGGCCTTTCGGAGTATCTTGAAAAATGGTAAGGCACGCTGTGCTGATCTCGATAAAAACCTGTTGAGAGCGGCCATTCGACCCGTGAGCCTCTGTACTTCCTTGATATTTCGTAGTGCGGGCATATTCTTCAATGTGTCAATTTTATCTGGTTCGCTCAATCCCGTCCTTCAAATCATATAACCCAAGAACTTACCCGACCTAACTCCAAAAGTACACTTCTTCGGGTTTAATCTCATCTGCGTTTTCTCAACACTTCAAAACCTCTCGAGCATCGACTAGATGCAGCTCATAGATCGACTCTTGATAAGCAAGTCGTCTACATAAACTTCCATACATCTACCAATTTGCCTTGCAAATATCTTATTGATCGCCCTCCGGTATGTTGCCCCAAAGATTCTTTAATCCGAATGGCATGGTCACATAACGAAGGTGCCAAATCTCGTGTGATAAATGCGCTTTTCTCCGCGTCTCGAGGTCCATTAGAATCTGGTGGTATCCTTTATACGCATCTAAAAACCAAAACTTCAAAATCGATGGTCGAGTCTACTAACCTGCGATTTTAGGCAATGGATATGAATCTTTTGGACATGCTTTGTTAAGATCATGAAGTCCACACACATGCGCCAACTGCCATCGGGCTTTTTGACTAATACCGGGTTAGCTAGCCACTCTGGTAGAATACCTCTCTCACGATCTGGGCTGCCAATAGCTTGCCGACTTCCAACTCTATAGCTTCAAGTCGATCGGACGCAAAATTCCTCTTCTTTTGTTTGACTGGCTTTTTAGCCTGGTCAATCTCAAGCTTATGAACCGCGATGTCGGTAGATAACCCCGGAATGTCGGTGGCTTTCCAGGCAAAGATGTCTCTGAACTCGACTAGAAGCTTAACCAAAGAGTTGTTTTTCTTTCTCTGGATCCAAATCCCGACTTGTATGCATTGATCGTCCTCTCCTTCCCGAGTCGGACGTTTTCAACTGCATCACTGGAGACCCAACTCTTCTCCTCCTCTTCCTCTGGAATCAGTTCCTCGACTAAAACTTGTTGAACCGCCATCTTCCCATTCATGACCACAGAGTTACAACTCCGAGCGACTTCAACGTCTCCCTTTACCTCGTGGGAACCGTTCCTAGTGGGAAACTTCATGCTATTATGGAATGTTGAAATTATAGCCCGAAGGTCGAAGAGCGCAGGTCGTCCTAGGATAACATTGTACGCAGAGGGAGCTTTGACTACCACATAGCTTAATTCAAGTGTCCTTCCTTTCTCGCCATCACCAACTGTCGTGAGTAACCTTATCGAGCCCATGGGATGGACTGCTTGCCCTGTGAATCCGAACAGGGGAGATGCTATGGGGGCTAGATCCTTCTCTTTCAACTTCATTGCTTGAAATGCCGAGTGGTATATGATGTTCATCGCACTCCCGTTATCGAATCTGCACTCGATACACGGGCTCGGCTAATAACTGCTTCAATGACTAACCCTTCGCTATGACTCCTCGACTTGGGGATATCATCTCGAGGGCCGTATCCGACTTCTGTCATGAACCTGAGCTGTTTGCGCTCTCTCGAGCTACAAGCTGGCTCTTCACTGGTCTGGTCTTTATCACTCTCACCAGGACCAAAGATTGTGTTGACATAGTTAACTGGTCGATTATCTTCATACCTATCTCGACCAAAATTTTCTCTGTTGTTTCCTTCTCGACCCGGGGATCGATTCCTCTGAGGTGACCGATCCCTTCGTCTCTGGACATCTCGACCTCGGTTCCTGTCTTGATCGGAGTTTTTCCTCTTGAATTCTCCACGCCCCCTGGGCCCATCATATCGAGATCTGTCAACAACTTCGTCTAGCTTCCCTTCCTGAATGCAGACGTCGATATCTCTCTTTAGGTCAATACAATCCTCTGTTGTATGGCCTATGTCTTCGTGAAAATCACAGTATTTGCTTGCGTTCCTCTTTTCTCGAGGTTTTTTCAATGGCGGCGGTTTCCTCGCCAAGTTTTTTGAAAGTATAATCGCCAACACCTCAGATCGAGGTCGATTGAGTGGGATAAAGTCCTTATCACGTGAGGGTCCCTTCTTGCCCCCCCGGTCTGAGGTGGACGTGTCGATACGGTCCCAGACCGATGGCTTACTTTCGACATCCTGCCTCTTGGACTGATTCCTGTTCGGACCTCCGGTGTCTTTCTTGGATTCTATCCATTCGGATTGGGTGTGCCGCCGCACTGCCTCTTCCCCTTGACAGAATCTATGGACCACATTGACACATTCGTCCATGGTATGGGGTACGTCCCTGCTCAACTTCATGTACAACTTAGTATTACGCAGCCCCCCTACGAACGACGTGATCAGAAGTCGGTCATCTGCGTCCTTGACCTGCATGGCCTCGAGATTAAACCTCTTCAAATATTCCATCACCGTCTCATCTTTTTGCTGCCTCACGTTCATGAGGTGCGTGGCACTCAGATGAAACTTCTTGTTGACTATAAACGCATCTCGGAACTTTCGAGCGAGCATGGCAAAACTGGAGATCGACCCTGGTCGTAGCTTTGTGAACCATTCTCTTGCTCGACCTACGAGTAACGTCTCGAATGCCCGACAACGCATTGCATCAGGTGCCCCATCCAATCTCATTTGCGATAGATACCTGTGGAGATGGTCCTCCGGGTCGGTGGTGCCATCATAAGGTTCTATCTTTGGTATCTTAAACCCCTTGGGTTTAGGAAAGCTCTCGATCTCCTTCGTGAAGGGAGACTCGAGCCACAACGATACCTGATTCTTTCCCAAAATTGCATTCAGCTCTTCTCGGGCGCTGTCATCATCCCCTCTCTGGTGTTTTTGGTGAATCTCACGTCTCTTCCTTTCCACCGAGCTAGATGATGCGCTTATTTCTTCCCAAAGTCTGCATTTAGGTTTGTCCACGACTTCTTTCGACCGCCTTCCGCCATAGCTTCTTTACGGCGGCGTGCTTCTTCGCTTCACCGTAATCGCCTCGGCGATTATCCTGGACATTACCTCCAAGTCTGCCCCTGCCAACTGATCTGCAAGCGTCCGATATTCTGGGGCAAGAGCTTGCTTTTCTGGTTGGTGGGTTTCCTGGACAGGGTTCAAAGCTTGATCTTTTTCCCCCTGTTTTTGCTGAGGATCGTGCTGAACAAGATCCAAGTCTGGATCTTCTTCTCCTTGCAAATCAGGATCGGTTGGCTCGTTCATCTGGGAGCCTTGATCGACTGCTTTGGATGCAGTTTTGGATGCAGTTTTCTTGGGAGGCATCGTGTTTTCGCGTATTCAATCAATAGAAGGCCCTCCTTCTAGCGCCAATGACGATGACAAATTGTGTCACCTTAATGATTTGAGCCTTAATTTAATTTAGTGATGAACACACAAGAACCCTAATGCCAAGAAGAGGAATGAGGGGTGGATTTTTATGTATGCGGCTGAGTTCAAGATGCTCTCTTGAATTGCCTACGTATCCTGTTTTGTTCCAGGAATCAAGCCTTACGTAGTTCCTGGAATGGGGTATTTATAATGACAACACTTGCCTAAACCCTAAGGTTAAGTCGGCTTATGTTATTGTCACATTTACCCTTAAATGGGCCTTGACCTTGCCCAAGCTATCATTGTGGGTGGGCTGGACACCGGTGTGGACCACTGTCCCTCGGTCGATACTTCCGACTGTGGTGATCGACTCTGAGACTCGTTATCCCACACTCGCTAGGCGGGTGTGGACTCTATCCTTTATGTCGATATACCGACTGCGGTTTATCGACTCTGGGATCACTGTCTACATTGCTAGTGGTGCGGATCGAACGTCTACACGCAGCGATAGATAGTCGATAGTCGATCGTCGTGGCCTGGCATTTATGAGATGGCTCTTGCCTCACCGGGCATCGACATGGATATCTTGGAGTTATTTTATAATGTGATGACCAACCGATAGACGACACGTGGAGGGAGTGAAACCCTGTATCGTCAGCAGAGTATACACGTTTTAACCTGCTGAAGATAAAGCTGCTAATAAATTCAATATTTAATGAAAGTCAACAATAAAGTAAATGGATTTTAATCATATCTTTATTACAGCTATTACAAGGACTTAACTGTTTCTTACATTAGTGGGGTTATATAGTGGGACACGTGGCTTTATCTCATTGATTTCCACTTGAATCGTGCAAAAATGCTACAATACGTGCTTGAGCTGTAATGCCCACCTCTGCCTATATATTGTAGACTGTAATCAAGGATTTTTCATTACATTCTCTGCAAAAATACAAGTTTGGGAAATAATCTTTGGTGTTCATCTTTTCCTTTCTCACAAAATCAAGAAAAATCATGTCTGCTGAATATTTTTATCTTGGCTCTACCCAAAGTGTTCGAGGTTATGTCAAGGATGCCAAAGAAAAATAGCTAGCAATCAATTTGGGTAGAAGGATAAGGAGGTATGCATGTCTTGAAAATGTTCTTAACAAAAGACTGCAAATGATCCTACAAGAATGTTTGTGATTTTTGGAGAAATATGGTGATAAAATCATACACAGAGGAGTTTACAAAAACATTTAATGGTCAGGAGATTCTTGTCTCTTCTGATATATTACGGTAAGTTTTTTGATTTGTTGAAGGCAATGGAGCTCCAACAAACCCAGAAAGCATGGAGTTAGCAAGGTTAGCTTTTTTTGAATCAATCAAGATTGATCTGAATGAAGAAGCATCCTTGGGAATCAATGTCAGGTATATTTCTTATGAATATAATCTACTGAGCAAGAATATTGCAAGGAATCTTTTAGGAGTAATTGGAAGCTTTGATACTCTCTCAGGGCCAAAAATTGACTTGATGATTATCATCTCAAGGAGTATGAAATTTGATTGTGCTGGATGCTTTGTGTATTACATGAAGAAGGTAATGACAGCAGAAATAGAGACTATATTGAAAAGAATCAATGAGAACAACCCTGTGAAGTATCTTGGGTCTGGATTCTTCATAAAGGTCAAACCTTTAGGGTTACTGATTCAGAGCCTGCTGAATCATTTGGGCATTGATGATGTAGCACCTCAACACATAAACAAAGCGAGGTACAAGCCTGAGATTCACACTTCAATTCCTGGTCAAGATGATGATGAAAGAGATCAACTAGAAAAGAGTGACCAAAATTAGGAATTGAGAACCAAAAAGAAGGCTGACTCTACGGCTGTTGAGTCAAGGATATTAGTGGAGAAAAGAAAAGATGCTGATACAAGAAAGATCACTGAGATTCCCAAACCTAAAAGGACCGAACAACCAACAGACTCTGTAAGGTTTGCTGATACTAGTGATGCTGATGTATCTCATGCTCCTGCTGAACACAAAAAAACAGTTGCATATGTTTTTACTGAACAAGCTAAAGATGCTATGAAATAGAAAAGCAATAAACAAAGAGGCTCTTGAACACTCTTTGTTTGGATCCCCTGAAAGACCTTTGAAAATGGTGAAACAAGTTGTCAAGAAGAAGCCTAGACATGGAAGAGAAAAATAATTGAGAATCTTGGAAAAGCAAAGGGAAGAAGAAGAAGCTGATATTGTTGAACAAGAAGATGTAGAGCCAATTGAAGTGGCTACTGAGATTGTACAAGAGCCTACTAAGGAGACTACTGAAATGGTACAAGACCCTGCTGAGGAACATGCAGTACAGGGGGAAGAAAGTGTTCAACAGATAGAATTAGTATATACAAATTAATATCCCTCTAAACGAACCTACTGATGTATTTGTATCTGCTGAAGAAACTCCGTCTCATTTAATTGAGACATTTGGAAGTCAACAAGCTGAATCCCAACCTACTGCAAGAGAACCTACAATGCCTTATGTCATGAGGCTAAGGAAACAAAAGGAAGATCCAAATTTTGAAAAAAATGCAAGAATACTTTGAATGGAAGCTTGGATTCTATAAAAAGAAAAAGCCTGCAACAGAGCCTATGACAAGTTTTGAAGAATGGACTTTTGAAGCCTTTGGAGGGGATAACTTGTTGGGACTGATTGACACATCTGCATTGCAATTGAGAATGTTGAAGCTGATTGAAGATGGAAGGAAGAAAGGCAAGATTGTGTTTAGAGATCCTAAGTTTAGACCTTTTGGTGATACTTCTGATTCATCTTCAGATTCGATGATGATCATCATATGCACCTCGAGGCTTGATGAGAGTTGTCAAAGAAAAGTCTCTGAACCTGCTTCAAGAAGGATCTGCATGAACAAATAAAATGAGCACCTGCCAAAATGGACAATCTCTCTTGGAGATCACCGATCACTTGAGAGTGATGAAGATGAATTGTTGATATCTTTTGCAGATGACTAGAAACACAACTAGATGCAACAAGAATTCTAAGAGGTGCTACTATGGAGGATTCTACGTAAGTTGCTAGACATGAACATATTGATGCAATATCTGAAGAATTTGTTCAATTCCAAGAAAGAATCAACACTGAGGGGACCTTAGCAATTGCTGCCATGGAATTGGAAGTCATTGCTGAGGTTATAGCAGTTCTGGTAGAGAACTTGGCATTTTTCCTGCCATTGCTGAAGGCCAAGTTGGTCAATTGAGTATTGTTGCACCTGTTGGACAACCTATCCCTATAGTTGTCATCCATGATACACCCATTAAGCCAAATTTGGTGACCCTTATGATCACAGAAGAACTTCAATCCAAGGTTACTGACACTACATCTACAACACCTATGGAGATTGAAGAGACTGCTGAAGAGGTGGTTCAGTCTGCTGGAATTAGACAACAACTGAACACAGGTCGGAACTGGTGGTTCAATTCACTGAGAATCAGACAGTGATTGAACAAAGGTTGGAACTTGTCATGGTATTGGAGGAATCCCCTGCTGACAGCATGGAACCTACTGAAGAAGGTGTCCATGCTGATAATCTAAAAGAGGTTGCTGATGCATAATCAGAAGAGCAACTTCTTGATTATGGAGATAGTGAGGAGGAGTTTGGTGTACCACCTGAAGAAAACGACCCTATCTATGATAATGTTTCTGATTTGGATGAGGGAAGTCCTAAACCTTATGAATGGTACAGAACCAGGGCTATTGTAATCAGACAACCAAGACGAGATGTTGATTTGGAAGAACCTGCTGGAAATATGGCTGGTATTTCTGCCACAATACTAGGTTATATCTTGGAAGAATTGAAAGCTATTAGAGAAGATATCACTCAGTTGAGAAATCAACACGGGACAAGTGAGCAAAGATTTGAAGATCTTGTCAATTTGGTGGAGAATAGAGGAAGGACAACTGAAACTGTTGCATCAAATGTTACACATTTACAAATCAGCTGCAATGATATGCTTAGAGAAGTCACTTAATCAAGGTTGGATTCTCACAAGAGAGATAAGTATATTTCTAAGGAAATTTCCACCATACACAAGAAAGTTGATAAAATAACTGAGACATCAACCCCTGCTGCACTTGATCCAAAAATTCTGGAAAGAATAAATCTGCTGGAATAGACTTTGGAGGGCCGGACTACTTCAGTAGACACTAGAACATAAATTATAAAGGGACAACTGAATAATCTGGTAAACACACAAGAAGGTGTTTTGTGCCTACTGAACCGTATTATCGATGATGTCAATAAGGGGGATGAAGGGAAGACATAAGAAGCAAAAGAAGCAGCAAGGATGTTTCAACAGAGAAGATTTCAAGAAGAAGTTATTGCTTTTAGAGCCCCTGCACCTGTAAGAGTTCACTTAACTGATGAACTGCTAAAGGAGTTTAAAGCTGCTTACAACTCAAGAAAAACCCTACAAGGATATGACTTACTTTGAAGGTTTAAACTACTTCCTTGGACTAAAATTATGGGATGCAAGAATCAAATCCTTAAGAACTACTGCAAGAGGAGGTCCAAGAGGAAGTTCAACAGGTGGAAGAGGACAATCTGCTGAACAAAGGCTGAGGAGTTTGTCAGCAAAAGATTCTTTAGAAGAATTCAAGCTATGTTATATGAGGCAAGGATTCAACTGGCAAAGCATCCAGTTAGTTGATGAGGCTTGGAAATGGAGGAAGATGGTACACACTAGGATTGATTTCTCTAAGATTGAAAATCAAAGGATGGCAGACATGCATAGAGAAATCAAAGAGTACCAACAGAAAAGAGACCAAGACAAAAACTAGATCAGCAGATTTATCTTTACATATTTTATCTTATGCTGAATCTAGTTGAAATAGTTTTCAACAAATTTTGAAACCTTAATGAAATATATGAAGTTTGTTATGTTTTTATTGTCTTTATCTTTTTGCTTTGCTGTAAGGAGGGTATTGGCATCATTACTAAAAATGGGGAAATTGTGAGACATATTCTAGTTTTAATGATGAGTGCAGACTAGCTGTTATAGGGCAAAGGCAAAGAGATGTCTAGAATAAATGTATATGTTTAACTAGAGTTTGATTTTTGTATAAGTTTGATCAAACAAGCACTGTAAAGAGGTCAGCTGACTTGTTCATCATACCTATCTAGGTTAGGTACTCAGTAGAGTGTCTAGGACCTGCTGAAGACTGAAGGCTGAGGGTTCAAACTCAGTATTGAAGGCTAAGGGATCAAACTTAGTTTTGTTGTTTTAAAAGCCAAGGATATGGGATCAGAATTCAGGTAAGTCTGTGATGGCCTAAATTGATCACATATACCTTGTATTGAAGGTCTAAGTTCCGTATAAGGAAATGTGATTATTGCTTAGTTATACTTAAAATGGTGTACTCTAACTTCATATTCAAAAGTTAGATGAGAATGAGTCAGCTGAGTGTTCATCAAGAACACAGCAGGCTAAAAGCCGGTTGATTAAATATATACATCAGTAGACTCATGAAGCAGACATCTACTGAGTATATACGTATCAGATTAATCCTAGTTTTTTCTGAAAGATTAAATGGATAAGGATGAATTACATGTTAGGAAATCTACGCGGGAATGCAGCGGAATTCAAAATTTTATTTCCTATCGACCCAAGATCGACTTCGTTTAAGCAATAAACAAATAAGCGATGAGACGTGGTTACCTTGGTTGATCTAAAAGATCGACGCTTTGACCGTCTAAGGAGAGTAGTTAGTGAGAGCCGCCCAGTGTTCGGCCCCTACCGCCACCCACTCGAACAGCCCGCGGAATCCCATCATGGATTGCTATTGAAAAACACCGGTTGCTAGACCGGCCCTTTTCCCCTCTCTCCAACTCTCTATAGGTTGCTCTCTATTTTACACAAGAACTATTAGCTCTTGGAATTATGATGTACAAAAGAGCTTGACACCCACCTCCCTTTTATAATGGATGTGGCGCCCCAAGAGGTGTGGAGGAGAAGAAAACCTTTTTCCAATAAAACAAGGAAAATATAATTGATTGATTTATCTCATTTATTATAATATCTTATATCAAATAAATCTAGGATATTGTCAATATCTTATATTGAATATTCCCAAGATATTGTCAATATCTAATATTGACTACCTTTATTTTATTACCATAAATCAATTTACACATATGTATATATCACATATATATAACACATATAAATCTATTAATATCCAAATAGTCAAAAGTCAACTTGGCATTCACGTGTGACATGCACACAAATTTCAACGCCACATATTGAGAGATATATATATATATATATATATATATATATATATATATATATATATTAATATCTTATATTAATATTTGGTATACTATTAATTAAATTACCTGCACAATCCCAAATGTATCATATACATTCCAAAATTGCGCCACCTTTAGCCAATATTTTGGCATCCGAATATTCTTTAATTAATATAATATTATTAATATCTTGTATTTAATTTATTCATAAAAATAAATACCACCATATTAATTTAACACTATAACCTTTATAGTCTCGAGATAAACTTTCCTTATTTGGTTATCATCCATAACCACATTTTAATCCGGCTAGATGTTCATATGTGTGTGACCCGATAGGCTTCCGAATATGTTGGCCGTAGACACAAAGTGCAAATTACGAAAATGCCCTTCATGCCTAACGATCACGGGATAGCGTTGTTAGGTGTGATGCCCGAAAGACAATTTTTGTAATTGTTTTATTTAATAAATGAAATGATATTATTATTCATATTTATTATTCTCATAATCACCGATGTGACAATAGTATTTACACTACGAAAACCCCGAGTATATCGTTTATGTAATCACTTAACTCGGTGTATGAGATATACACGGAGGATTGAGTTAGTGAAGATGTACTTAAAATACAATTAGTCCGTAGTAAAGTTAATCGGAGTATCGGGTCTCCCTTTAACGTATTATTAATGCGCCCATAACACGATAGGTGTGATCGTCTTATCCGGACTTTCGGTTAAGGGAACCTAATGGGGCATTTATATATGATAGATATATCATATAGGGTATCGGACCGATTTGATCTGAGTTCTCAATATAATTCCGTAATTGAGAAGTCTTATCGAATCATTAGATGATCATATTATGGATATATCTTAATCTCGAGGTGATCACGATCCAACTGCTTGAATCGGTATGAGGTTTGACTTGACGGTTAAGGATTACACCGAGTCTGTGATCTCGAATTACCCCATCTTGGCATTGTATCTTTGGATTGAGTGAGTAGTCCGTGTTATCACAGATACGGAATCCATTCCTTCCATTTATGGAAGTAGATAGACGAGCTCACTATGAGTTAATCTCTAGACATTGATCGATCCATGGGATTCATATTACACCGATTAGCTACCAAAGTGAGTTATTTGAATTATTGATCACTAGGGGTTAATGGTAAGTAAGGACAAGATGTTACGAAAAGGGTTAACGGTAACTTCCGATTTAGAATGAAGTCTATGGAGGATTAATCCATATGAAATGATTATATCAATGGACGCTTATTACTTTCTCGTGAGGAGATAAATATAATCTTATAATCGGAGGAGTGCAGTCACGGGATTATGGTGGCATATTCCTGTGATTGATTTATCGAATATAATTATTCTGTTCATCAGATAATTATTTACTTGATTTATCGGAGCCGCTGATTATTAGTCCATGGTCCCCGACGTGCCTCCTAATATAGCATAGATATTCTCGGACGTCGAATCCTAATAATATTAATTTAGTTCATGTTGGACTTTATTAAAACGATATGTGAATTAATTGTTTAGTGGACTATTAAATTAGTTGGGCTAAATAATTAAATATGTGGAAAAGACATTTTCCATAATCTTGGCCCAATTATTGTGTAATGCCAAAATTAATATTGACTAGGTCAATAATAAAAAGTGGCGCCACATGTGTTCTTGTTTTTTAACAAGGAATTAGTTTTCTTGTGTGTTAAAAAGACATGTGCATAAAAATATTTATTGGATAAATATTTATGGTAAGAAATAAAGATATGAATATTCTTGATTTGTTCTAGAATATTTTGGGATTATCTTTTATTTACTAGGATTATTATAATTGATTTTGTATTAATTATAAAATCCTTGGAGGACAAGGATTACTCTTCTATATAAAGAGAGTTCTCCCAAGCCTTAACACAACATGTAAAATTCGACTATCAACTCTTAGAGAGAAGATAGAATTTTCGGCCAAGTAGAGGAGGAGAAATCTTGGAGATTTTTCCGGGTAGCATATCGGAGGGGTTTGAGTCGAGAATTTCCTTCCACCGGGAATTGCTTGGATCACACGTACGGAAGATCGTGGTGCTCTTCACATCATTGTTCGATCATCCTAATAGCGGTTCTCCAACTTGGATTTTGAGATCCAAGAGGTATGTTCTACAACCCCCTTGTAGATGTAGATTTAATGTTTTATTACGTATACACATAGATCTAGATCCATAAATCGCTTCCGTTGCGATGATATTTTCCTAACAAACGTCTAGCAACACACCGTGACCCCCAATCATCAGAAGAGTCAAATGCAATGACTACTACCTTTCATGTGAAACAGTTACCGTGTAACTTGCAATCCTATTACTGTAATAATATCCATACGGTCGTTAGTCGAGTGTCAAAACATCAACGACCGTATCTTATAATCTGGATATCATGCTCTCTCGAAGTAACTCGTTTACTTCCATTTTGCAAAGATTCACGAGAGTAAGACATTCCTTATAAGAAGGCCATTTCGGATATTCGATCCCAATCATAGGATACGCGATTCCCGGACGACCAATCATGTATACTCCGCATGCTTCAAATGATCATACCCAATCACTACCGCATGATCGCCCGTGGCTGTGGAAACCTCAATAGTGTCAAAACATGACAATCCACACCGTGAAGCCATGAAGACTCTGCCTTAAGGATAATTACACAACCGCCACATAGTGTGACACTTATCCGTGTAAGTGGGTCGATCTAACGTCGCATTCTCTAATACACGCCCACGTCACGGTCAAGTGTCTCTACACTTCGATAGATTTAGATCTATCCCCTCGCCCTAAAGACAAGACATCTAATACGTGCTAGTCTGTTTATACTATCAATGCCCTGTTTAATAGTACATCAGCCTAGAGACATTTAAGTATCAAACTTATTAAAGTGATTAGAGATCTCATCAACCACAATCGCCTATCATGGTTTCTCTATCACAGTTTAATACTAAGGACGTTATCATATAACAATTCATAATTGGTTCTTTAGAAGTACAGATATATGACAACATAAAAGCCATTATATATATGTATAAACATAAAGAAATAGTAGAAATGATCCGACCCGGTCGGATCCGGTCCAACCCGATTGTGTTTAGGACACTATTTCAACAATCTCCCACTTGGCCTAAAACCAATCACTCGCACACACAAGACCAAGTTGAAACCCAAGAATCTTATGCAATACTCGCAACCAGCCCTAGCCATAAACGGATCGCTATCCGTGGGGACTCAGACTATCTTCGTATCACGTTCCAAATGACCAAGTCAAAGGAACCGCCTCAACACACACATGAATCTCTGACGAGACCCTGGTCCTTGCCTCAAGCAATGAATCCACTTACTTTATCAACTATATAGAAAAGGTGGAAGAACTGTTAGGAAATCTACGCGGGAACGCAGCAGAATTTAAAATTTTATTTCCTTTTAACCAGGATCGACTTCGTTTAAGAAATAAACAAACGAGTTAGTAGACGGTGGTTACCTTGCTTGATCTAAAAGATCGACGCTTTGACCGTCTAAGGAGAGTTGTTCTGCATAGAGCCGCCCAAGTGTTCGGCCTCTACCGCCAGTCCACACGAACAGCCCGCCAGAATCCCATCATGGACTGCTATTGGAAAACTCCGGTTGCTAGACCGGCCCTTTTCCCCTCTCTCCAACTCTCCATAGGATGCTCTCTATTTTACACAAGAACTATTAGATCTTGGAATTGTGATGTACAAAAGAGCTTGACACCCACCTCTTAATTATAGTGTAGGGGGCGCCCCATCTAGGTGTGGAGGAGAAGAAAACATTTTTCCAATAAAATAAGGAAAATATAATTGATTGATTTATCTCATTTATTATAATATCTTATATCAAATAAATCTAGGATATTGTCAATATCTTATATTGAATATTTCCAAGATATTGTCAATATCTTATATTGACAATATTTATCTTTTATTATATTACCATAAATCAATTTACACATGTGTATATATCACATATATATAACACATATAAATCTATTAATATCCAAATATTCAAACATGCCAACTTGACATTCACGTGTGACATGCACACAAATATTCAGCCGCATGTAATTTAGATATATACATATATATATCAATATCTTATATTAATATTTGGTAATACTATTAATTAAATTGCACAATCCAAGTGTATCTTATACACTTCAATGTGGTGCCCCATATTGCCAAATATTGGCTTCCGGAATATTCTTTAATTAATATAATTATTATTAATATCTTGTATTTAATTTATTCATAATAAATAAATACCACCATATTAATTTACCACTATAACCTTTATAGTCTCGAGGTAAACTTTCCTTATTTGGTTATCATCTATAACCACATTTTAATCCGGCTAGATGTTCTTATGTGTGTGACCCGATTGGCTTCCGAATATGTTGCCGTAGACACAAAGTGAAAATTACGAAAATGCCCTTCATGCCTAACGATCACGGGATAGCGTCTAGCAACACACCGTGACCCCCAATCATCGAAAGAGTCAAATGCAATGACTACTACCTTTCATGTGAAACAGTTACCGTGTAACTTACAATCCTATCATTTGTAATAATATCCATACGGTCGTGACGTCGAGTGTCAAACATTAACGACCGTATCTTATAATCTGGATATCATGCTCTCTCAAGTAACTCGTTTACTCCCACTTTGCAAAGATTCACGAGATTAAGACATTCCTTATAAGAAGGCCATTTCGGATATTCGATCCCAATCATAGGATACGCGATTCCCAGACGACCAATCATGTATACTCCGCATGCTTCAGTATCATACCCAATCACTACTTCGCATGATCGCCCCATGGCTGAAACCTCAATAGTGTCAAAGCATGACAATCCACACCGTGATGCCATGAAGACTCGGGTCTTAAGGATAATTACACAACCGCCACATAGTGTGACACTTATCCGTGTAAGTGGGCCATCTAACCGCATTCTCTAATACACGCCCACGCATACCCAAGTGTCTACACTTCGATAGAGCGAGATTTATCCCCTTCTAAAGACGAAGACATCTAATACGTGCTAGCCTGCTCATACTATCAATGCCCTGCTTAATAGTATATCACCTAGAGACATTTAAGTATCAAACTTATTAAAGTGATTAGAGATCTCATCAACCATAATCGCCTATCATGGTTTCTCTATCACGCTTTAATACTAAGGACGTTATCATATAACAATTAATAATTGGTTCTTTAGAAGAACAGATATATGACAATATAAAAGCCATTTTATATATGTATAAACATAAAGAAATAGTAGAAATGATCCGACCCGGTCGGATCTGGCCCAACCCGATTGGGTTTAGGACACTATTCCAACAATCTCCCACTTGGCCTAAAACCAATCACTCGCACACACAAGACCAAGTTGAAACACTAGAATCTCATGCAATACTCGCAACTAGCCCTAGCCATAAACGGATCGCTATCCGTGGGGACTCAGACTATCTTCATATCACGTTCCATATGATCAAGTCAAAGGAACCGCCTCAACACACACACGAATCTCTGACGAGACCCTGGTCCTTGCATCAAGCAATAAATCCACTTACTATATCAGCTATATAGAAAAGGTGGAAGAACCATACAAGGTTCAGGAATGAACCTTCTAGATCCATGTACAGCTCCCGCTGCGCCTCTAAGGCACTACTGTGATTTGGCCTGGTTGTAGAATTTATAGTGACCCATGGCTAAGAACATTTCCAGCTCACTGTATCACTTAATCAAAGTGATCGCCTTCATAAGACTCAGGATTTACGTCTGTATATCTACGTTTATTTAATTCCAAGTTTCAATAAACTAGGAAACTTTCCTTAACTTGTTTAAGGATATTCTTGACATTCACCAGATTTACTTTCATACTAGCTCATGACTATTCATGGACTATGAACATCCGGCATTACCTTTATGATGGTTCCTATCGCCGTAGCGAAGGAAACCTTCCATAAGCATCATCTTTCACCTTATCTTTAGGACCAACGTCCTAACATAGATAGATCTCGAGAACACCTACTAGCAGTATCCCCTGTCGCGACCTATGCTAAAATCTTTTAGCATCACATCTATATAGGTAAACTATAATCTAACAGCAGTTAAATCTATCGCTATAGATTCTTATCTCTAAAATAAGAACTGCTAATCCAAGTGCTTTCGTAAAGAACTTGAACTACCAAACATTAATTGACTGTGACATGGGGTGATAATTCCTGAGAGAGATATCTAATACCTTACTCAAAAATTGTAACACACTCCCACTATCCATCTTGCACATGGGCGTATCCTTCTTTTGACTAAGTCAAACTTCTTTGATTGTCAAACAAAGAAATTGTCTAGAGAAACTTGTTTGAGTCCATAAATGGATCTCGTGGGTTTCCATATCATGTTAGCGTCTATGAACATCAAGCTGTCTGCCCAACGTCTTCAATACTATCATATAGTCATGATACAAAGTTATAACAAGTATTATCTGAATAGAACTGGGCTCAGCCTTACAGGGACATTCCCTCTAGGTAAGACATACTAGGTTCACAACCTGGTTGTCACGGATGGAATCTAATTCAGATATTACGGCTCCTGGCCATATCTCTCAATCTCCCCTTTCAAACATTCCTTCATAAGTCGTGAGATATTCATTCTTCAAGATGAACTTACCATCACCTTTTCGTGCTTGAGGTTATCCACAGACTTCTGACGTAACTTTTGTGTGCATGGAGAAATATTCTACACCTCATCGCTATGTGGCGTCTGCTCTCGTTCCTATGGTTGAATATATCTTTGTGGTTCTCAAACTCTTTTGAGATCTAATTTACTCCCACTGTTTCTTTTGGAAGAAACACTTTCTTTAGAAGACAGCATGTTTGGAGACAAACACCTTTTGCTCCGCGGACGAGTAAATAATATCTAGCGTACTTGCTAAGATATTCCACAAAGTCTCACACGTCGTACTAGGCTCCAAACCTTTCTGACTTTGCATATGACAACTTCAAATCATCGGTTAAGATAGATTCGACATTATCTTCTTCCATATCTAATATGGAATTTATTCAACCTTTATCTTTGGAACTCGGTTAAGTATAAGGGCACTATCCCAAAACGGGTAAGAGATACTTCGCATGGCTTGCATCACACCTTTATCATGTAAAGTGTTGTTTCCATTTGGGAACACAATCAAATTTCGTATCCCAAAGATGGTATCCTTCAAGGGAGAATCTGATTCTATTTCAGACAACTTCTGAAACACCCTTCAGGTATTAAGTACTCCAATCCAATTGAAGATTAATTCCCAAATAGCTCATCAATCTCATATTCGTACTGGCTTGAACTTTTCAGGCTTTCCAAATTGTTGTACTTCAGTAAGTACATTCGACTATTTCTAAAAATAGTCCAAGAGAGAGACAAACAATCGTTTATGGTATAAATTGTCACAAGCCAACAAACATCAATATGTTTAGGCTTTAGTCAATCTTCTAGGTTTCATAACCTTTTTCTTAAAAGGGTATTTTAGTCCTCTTTGGATAAGATACGTATAACCCACATGATTCCTAATCATATGGTTTAGCATCATTAGAATGACGTTTGATTACACGCTTCCCTTCCATAGAGACTATGCCTAGAGTAACCACAAATAAAGGATAATAGCCATACAAATATTCAGTTGAGATCTCATCACATATATCAACTATATAGTGACATCAATCTAGTATGTTAGATTCAGTGACCTTCCAACTTTATCGGAATAACATTTATTCTTTACAATTGAATATGTCTACTAAATCCTAGCAAGTAACTGAAAACATGTTCTTCATAAGAATCGGAACATAATAACATTTATTTAGTTCCGTTATCAGTTTACTAAATCCAGAAGATGGTAAGTGTTACAACATTTGGTTCACCTTCCATATCTGTATTTAATCTTTCTAATTTAATCACACTCGTAAGATATCATATATCTAAGAGTTGACTTGAACTTAGATAGATTTATCTCAACTCACTTGCCTAGAATAGAAACTTCAATAAGTTCTCTATTTAAGCACATGCCCTAACTTTCCTCTTTAATCCTTCAGGCACTTGTAAATATTTCTTAGTGTAGTCTTCATAAGACTTAAGAAAATCACAAGAGCTATGTCTTTGATTTCCTTTCATAAAGAAAATCTAAAGTTTATTTAAATAGTTTAATTAACCCTTAAAATCGTATTTAAAACATTAACTATTTAATTAACTTTTAAGCAATGCTAGAATTAAGTCGATACTTAAATCTTAAAATTTTGAAAACAACCTTTCCAAAATTAGAGTGGTCATTCTTATCCAACGCTTGAATTAATCATCATCATATGACTCGAATGATCATATTGGATCGTATCCAATGCCATGAGCTTCGCTTTTCATTAATAATTAAAGTCTTGGAGCAATCGCATTAAATATGTAGTCTCCTTGTCTCTAACTACTATAACGGGATTGCTCGTGTCATTGCTTATTTTAAAAGGATTAAAATTACTTAACCATATTTGAGAACGCTTTCTCAAAGGTAACAATCATAATTTGGTTTTACTAATCGAGAATTAAACATAAATATAAAAGTCCGCTAAAACTACAACATAAAAATGAAAGTAAAAGAGTGTTGTTGTTGTTTATACACGCAAAATAAAAAATGGTCTTTTGGTTTATGATTTTGCTCCCACTAGTCAACTACTCCCAATTGACTTTCAAGAATATTTCAAAAATTCTTTAGTGGCTGAGATCCAATCTAGTTACCTTGATTCCCGGCGGTGGTCGATCAACCAAGATAATTTCGAAAGGTAGGTAACCCTTTACCATTCACATCTCTATGTGATTCTCAGTGGTTGACTAGTCAACTCTTTGGCGATACACATCACTATGTGTTAGCCAACCCTTGTCTCTAAAGTCGACGGCCCTCGATGGTGGCCAATCACCGAAAGACTCTAGTCAAGTCATAACCCAATATTCACGAGATCTCATGCGATCATATCTCAATAACGACGATATATACCCGAGGTAGGTCAACTCCCGGCGGTGGTCGATCGCTTGGATCCGAACACAGGCTCTTCACTGTCGTTATAATATTGGGAGACAATATTTCGACTTGATTTTTATTGTGGAATTATTTTTCGTAAATTAATTCACTTAATTAATTTTAATTTCGGTCTCATCAATTATATCTATCTCTATAGATATATATCCTACACATTTATCTAGATCGTGCCTAGTCATGCATCTATCGTATCATATAAAATAAATACAAGCACAAAATAAATAAATGCGTAAAGTAACCGGTATGATCATGGACTTTTCTTAGGTGCGGTTTCGAATACAAACTGACGAAACCGCGGGTCACAATCTAAGGGTAGCTGCAACCGCCAATAGGATCTTTAATGCTTCATTCTCCAAAGGATCTTTATTTTCGCCTTTCTTTTTGGTCTTCATCTTCCGCTCCATTCTTGTTACATTTAATTCTATCTAATAAAATAAATACACCCGCTGCATACACGGGGAGCCAATGGAATGGGATAAATGCGTAAAATAAACTAAGTCACGCTCTTCATAACGGCCTAGGACAATTTTTAAACCAACGAGAAAAATTAAATCATTCACATCTATCCTATCGGTCGAGTCCATGATCAATCGGGGTCCATATAATCATATTATATCTACTATATCTAATCCATACCATAAAATCTTATGAAAAAGATAAAATTAAAATTTAACTACTTGCGTCTTAATTAATCAATTAACATTTAATCTATTAAATAATTTTATCCAATCAATTAACTAATAAACATTTGATTAATTAAATGATTTTAATCAAAATAAAATTAACTATTAATTTTAAAAGATTTTAATTTTAATTTTAATTAATTAGAACTATTCCAAAAATAAATCAAAATTAAAATTATGTCTCTTTTGTTTCTTTCCTTTTGATTCGTAATCAAAAGGGATGCCTTTGGTTTCCTAAACCAAATTTGGCTTAGGCCTGGCCACTTTCCAAAATCAAAATTTTGGAAGTGGCCTAGGCCTGGGCCTTTTTCCAAATCAAATATTTGGAAAGGGCCTAGGCCTATTCCAAATCAAATATTTGGAAAGGCCAAATAATTTTGGTTTAGGCCCGGCCACTTTCCAAAATCAAAATTTTGAAAGTGGCTTGCGCTTGCCTTTTCCCAAATCAAATATTTGGAAGGGCTTGAGCCTATTCCAAACAAAGTTTGGAAAGACCATTATTATTTTAATGCCATGTGGTATCCCAATGGCCCAAACTATTTGAACCATTGGTTAGCCACATGACATAACTAAACAAAGGAGGAATTACCAATCACAACTATTAACCATATTGAATCACAAAATACACAAAAAAAAAATTTGGAGATCCGCCAGCATTGACCGGTCAACCGACTGCCGGCTGCAGGTTGCCCTGTTACCGCCGCCGCTGCCCAGCCGCCGCCAGTCGGCCGAGCACCACCCGATCTCGTTTTTTTTTTCTTTTTCTTTTCATGTATCACTTTTGCGAATAAAAAATCTTTCATCTTTTAATTACGTGATTTAAACGATAAAATTAACTACGCAAAATAACATGCTTATTGCTTAAGCTCGAAATCTCTCTGATACCACTGTTAGGAAATCTACGCGGGAACGCAGCAGAATTTAAAATTTTATTTCCTTTTAACCAGGATCGACTTCGTTTAAGCAATAAACAAACGAGTTAGTAGACGGTGGTTACCTTGGTTGATCTAAAAGATCGACGCTTTGACCGTCCTAAGGAGAGTAGTTCATATGAGAGCCGCCCAAGTGTTCGGCCTTTACCGCCAGTCCACACGAACAGCCCGCCGGAATCCCATCATGGACTGCTATTGGAAAACTCCGGTTGCTAGACCGGCCCTTTTCCCCTCTCTCCAGCTCTCCATAGGATGCTCTCTATTTTACACAAGACCTATTAGTTCTTGGAATTGTGATGTACAAAAGAGCTTGACACCCACCTCTTATTTATAGTGTAGGGGGCGCCCCATCTAGGTGTGGCGGAGAAGAAAACATTTTTCCAATAAAATAAGGAAAATATAATTGATTGATTTATCTCATTTATTATAATATCTTATATCAAATAAATCTAGGATATTGTCAATATCTTATATTGAATATTTTCAAGATATTGTCAATATCTTATATTGACAATATTTATCTTTTATTATATTACCATAAATCAATTTATACATGTGTATATATCACATATATATAACACATATAAATCTATTAATATCCAAATATTCAAACATGCCAACTTGACATTCACGTGTGACATGCACACAAATATTCAGCCGCATGTAATTTAGATATATACATATATATCAATATCTTATATTAATATTTGGTAATACTATTAATTTTTTATTTTTTATTTTTTTTTTCGAGGAACGAAAGATTTTCATTACTAGCAATCAAAAACGATATGGGGAGTGCAAAGATCTAGCAACCTCTTCATCACGTCTAAGAGTGACGATCCAAGAGGGAAAGACTCCGGTCCAAACGGCCGGAGTAACCAGACTTTTAGCAAAAGAAGCAACATGATGGGAGATAATGTTAAGTTTTCTATTTACAAACACAAGCCTCGCATGACAGCAAAAAGAAAGCAAAGCAAGAATCAGATGTCCTTAACAATTGCATTAACCTCTGGGGAAGTTGAGATAGTGCCATTTACCATATTCACAAGGACTCGATACTTTTTTTCAAGAAACAAATTATCCCAACCTTTGTCTCTAGCAAATCAAAAGTGACCATCGGACAACCTCAACCAGATCTTAGCGGAGAATCAAGATGCTTGAAAGCCCTTCCCCAAATCTCAACCAAGTTGTAATTTTTATCGTATACAATGCTCCCTCTCCCCAGGTTTGCTTCTCGCAACTCCAAGCAAAGATCTGTTTGAATAAAGAAAGAGAATTGAGAGGCAGAAACAGCTGGAAAATTATTATTTACAATGTAATTTTTAGCATGAGTAAGGTTAGGATCAGGAGAGTTAGCCGCACTAAAATCCTGATAATCTTTTCCAGCAATGTAAGCTACATTTTTTGCATCAGAAACATTTCTATTAAAAAGCCAATCATTTCTGGAAAGCCAGATACCCCAAAACATGAATATTGTGCGTTCAATTTTGGATTTAAGGGCTGCAAAATTTTTATCCTGAGAGATATAGGTCCACCAAGAACATATACTTGCACTTTGGTTGAGGAAATGTGGCCATGATAAGGAGCTGTGCGACCAGATATCTCTGGCTCTGGGGCAGGTGAGGAAAATATGATCGATAGTTTCAGCTGGGTAACCACAGAAACAACAAGCAGGAGAGATACAACAATTTTTCATTCTTCTAGATAAGTGAGCTCGGCAAGGAAGAATACCCCAAGACATTTCCAGAAGAAATGTTTAAGTTTGTTTGGGAGATTCAGAGTCCAAAGGAGTTTCCAGAATTTACCTTGACCATCAGAGACAGAGGTAAAATTTGCAGTAGGATTAGTGAAAGAGAGATCATTGAGTTTGTCAAAAGGAAAGCATAAGCGAGCTAAAGAAAATGACCATTCTTTGCAAAGCTTCCAAAAGAAAGTGTCTGTAGAATTACAAATACTTATTGGGAGAGAAAGGATTTGGTGAGCATCCACCGGCCAAAAAATCTTTTTGATCAAAGTTTCATCCCACTTGTTCTCTTTAATTGGATCTCTAACCCAGAAAATATTTGGGGAGTTAAGAGGAGGGGTTAAAGGCTTAAGATTAGGATTACCCGGTAACCAGTTATCCTCCCAGATTTTCACAGAGTCACCCTTTCCAATAGACCAAAAAATGGCTTCCTTAAAAAGAGGTAAGGTAGCTAGGATGCCTTTCCAAAAATAAGAGGAATTGGTTTTATTTGAGGCTTCTAGGAGAGAGCAGGTAGGAAAATATTTGGCCTTTAAAACTATAGAGATGAACAAATTGGGGTTGTTAAGAATCCTCCAAATTTGCCTACATAGATAGGCCATATTGAGGGCTTCAAAATCCCTAAAACCAAGCCCACCAAGTCCTTTCGGAGACAGACCTTTTCCAAGTTAACCAAAGCAAGCCTTTTTTAGATTCAAGCAGATTTCCCACCGTAAATTTGCCATAAGGAGGTGATATCATTGCAGATTCCCTTAGGAATTTTCAAGACAGACATTGGATAGGAGGCAAGCATAGTGATGACGGACTTTAGGAGGACCTCTTTACCACCTTGGCTAAGGAAGTTATTTTTCCAAGAAGATAATCTAGAGTGGATCTTGTCTTTTAGAAAACCAAAGATATCTCTTTTTGATCTCCCTAAAAGCAAAGGGAGGCCAAGGTATTTAGTATGAGGGGCCAGAGAAATTCCTGGGAATAATTCCAAGATTGAGTTTTTAAGTTCTTCACCAAGACCTTTACTAAAAAAGATGCCCGACTTTTGAATATTAACTTGCTGACCGGAGCTGGATTGATAGACATCCAAGATATCACAAAGGTGTTTGGTTTGGGAAATATCAGCCTTGCATATTACCAAACTGTCATCTGCAAAGAAAAGGTGAGAGATAGAGGGGCAGGATCTTGCAAGTTTGATGCCTTGGATAAGACCGGAGCTTTCAGGTTTATGAAGTAGGAAACTTAGGGCCTCAGCACAAATTAAGAAAAATGTATGGGGAAAGAGGGTCACCCTGCCTGATGCCCCTAGAAGGCTTGATAAAACCAGTCCTGCAACCGTTGATGATAAAGGAGAAGGAGACAGTGGAGATACACTCAAAAATTCTGCTTATCCAAGCTTCACAGAAACCCAATTTTTGCATGATAAACTTGAGAAAAGGCCATTCAATTTTGTCGAAAGCCTTAGCCATGTCAAGTTTGAGAGCCATAAAGCCATTTCTCTTAGAACTGTCATGCAACATAAAATTTAGAATTTCATGGGCCAAGATGTAATTATCTGAAATGTATCTGCCAGAAATGAAAGCTGATTGGTTGGGACTAATACAAGTGGGCATGACCTTTTTGAGCCTATTAGCAAGAACTTTGGAGAGAATCCTATAGGAGACATTGCAGAGGCTAATAGGTCTATACTGGGTAACCTCAGAAGCATGAGCTATCTTAGGGACGAGGGAGATGCAAGTGTGATTTACTTCCTTAAGAATCTTTCCAGATACAAAGAAGCTTTAGACCATCATTAGTAAATCATGCTTGATGAGATGGTAAAAATGCTTGTAAAAGAGAGGAGTCATACCATCAGGACCTGGAGCCGAGTGAGTTTTCATGCTAAAGACTGCATTTCTGATCTCCCCTTCAGTGATAGGTTGCATCAACTTCTGATTCATGGCAGTGGTGATTTTCTTCTCCATGCCTCCAAAATGTCTCCCCAAATCAGCAAAATTCCCTATGGAGGTAAATAGAGAGGAATAATAATTAGAAAATTCATTGGAGAAGTCATCCATAGAATGACACCAGAGATTAGTGTTGGCCCTTTTTAAAGAAGATATGTGGTTTTTCCTCCTTTTGTTGGAGACAGTGGCATGGAAGAACTTGGTGTTTTTATCCCCATTTTGAAGCCAAGTGATTCTAGATTTTTGAGACCAGTATAGTTCTTCTAGTTCATAAGCTTTCTTTAGCTCATTCTCCAGATTAAAGATAGCAAATGAGTTAGAGCCAGAATTAATAGCATTATCAAGCTTATGCTTTAAGTCTTTAATTATATTTGCTGTGTTAGAAGGCCTGTTCCCCTTCCATTTAAGAATTTGCACCCTGACAGCTTTTATTTTCATCAAGAACTTGTACATATAAGATCCCACAACATTAGTGTTCCATCCAGCTACAACTGCATTATAAAAACCTTCCATCTGAATCCATCTTTGATCAAAAATAAATGATCTACCCTTATTGACACTAAGGGGGTTAGTATTACCCAAAATGATGCAGTGATCAGAAGCAACTGTGTATAAGTGAGAACAACAAAATCTAGGGAAAAGGTCATGCCAAGAAGTAGAACACAGAAATCTATCTAACCTTTCAAAAGTAGTAATTTGGCCGTTGCAGGTTCTTTTCCAAGTCCAAAAATGACCTTGGTATCCAAGATCAAAAAGGGAGTTGTCATTAACAAAACTTCTGAAATCTCGATAAGAGGTTTCAGACCGTAGAAAGCCACCCAACTTTTCCTTAGAAGACAAAATATCATTGAAATCGCCTGCAATTAAGAAAAGATCACCCCAGAGAGTCATCCTGGAGGATAAAAAGGACCAACAATTTCTTTTATCAGCAGGATTTGATGGGGCATAAACCCCCACAAACCACCATTCAATATTATGAATTGGATCCCTGATTTTTGCCTCAATAGTGCAATAAGTAGTTAAAATTGAGACAATGGAGATACCTTGATTCCAAAGGAGAGCAAGACCTCCAGCTAAACCAATAGGATCAACAACACAGTAATCCAACAGGTTAAGTTTTGAACAAAGTTTTCTGATAACATGTGACTTGTTCTTGGTTTCACACAGGAAAACCATGTTTGGGGAGTGGAGTTTGTAGACCTCCTCAAGTTGGGAAACTACCAAGGACCCCCCCCAGGCCTTGGCAATTCCACACCATGATCCTCATTGTGGTGGGGGGAGCCACTCAGGGTTGGCTTCCTCCACCCTATCCAATAAGCAGAGCTTTTTCAAATCAGGCTCAACAGAAGAGTCAGAGACAAAACAGTTGATTGTAGAGAACTTTCTTTTAGATAAAAGGAACCTTGCTGCTGCATCTTGATCAATTGGGAACCTAACTGAGAAAGGATTGGCAATACTGTTTTCATTTCTTGTATCATCTGGTGAGTCCAGGACTTGTGTAATATTGCTACCCATGGATGAGGCTCCAGATTGAGAGCTAACTAAAGGGACCTCATTAGATACATTACTCTCCAAGGTGACCACATCAGTATCCATGAGAGAAGCATGGATTTGGGTTGCATTATTTGGAACAAGATTCTCCTGCCTGGTTTCTTGAGTCTGAACGGACGGAGATAGGACTTCTTCATTTTCATTAACTTCAGTGATGATGGGGTCATTGGTTTGACCTTCAAGACTGCTATGCATGATGGCCCTATTTCCGGAATTCCAATCAAGCAACAAATGAAAGTTGAGTCTATTATGCAAGATAAATGTGGCTTCTTTTTGTTGATTAGAGAGGCTTCCACCATTTTTAAGCAGATCCAGAACAAAATCAGGTACAAAAAGCTTGCATGCAGGAGCAGAGTCTTGATTTGCCATTGAAGATTGTCCGGGTTCTATAATTCTGTCCTGTACCACTACATCTTTACCATCAGAATCAAGCTTTGGATGATCAGCAATGTTTTGCTTTCTCCCCCCCATTTCTTTTGTACCAAAATCCTTGCCAGAATTCGCTTTAAGCCATATGCCAAACTGATCGTCTTTATGAATATCTCTTTTTAAGTCTAAGCCTCTAGCATAACAGGATCTAGATGCATGACCAATAATTCCACAGTAGAAACAGAAAAAGGCTAAATTTTCATATCTAAAATCCACCCAAGAGCGGTCATCTTCCTTAGTAACGAACATACCTCTGAGAAGAGGCTTAGTAATATCTATCTCAACCAGGCATCTAAAGAAATTCCCCTGCATGCTGTTAGATGATGGGGGTTTAGCATCAATTACCTTACCAAAAGTTGCGCAGATATGTTTAACTGCTTTTATAGAGCTGCAATCTGAAGGCAGGTTCCAAAGTTGTATCCAAAGTGGCCCGGAATTAAAAGCCTGACAGTCCAACTCGATTCCTCTTTTCCATCGCTTAATTACCATTAGGAAGTTTTCATAAAACCAGGGACATCCAGCCATGACTCGTTCCACATCTTCGGCAAAGTTGAAAAAGACCTGAAATTTATTTGTGCCAATACCTTTTAGCTTAAATCCACGTGTAAAATTCCAGATGATTTTTAGGATATTTTCCACTCCCTTAAAATTCGCTGGCTTATCGAAGAAAATCTTGAGTACAACACTTCGAATACATTCATCTTCAGCAGATTTAGTGATTTCCTTAGGCAAAATAACACCACAACTCTCCACTTCAGAAAAGCTGAAACTTTTGAATCTTTGCTCTAGGGAGTTGTCCAAGGAAAACAGAGAAAAGAAAGAGCGGGGAGCAAGAAAATAAGGTCAGATTGTGAAAAAGATTAGAGAAAAAGGGACATGCAGGAGATTGAAGAACTAGAAGAGTAAGAAAAGATGGTGGAGAAGAAAACTCTCAAAGTGCAGAGAGAAACAGACTCTCACTAGAACAGGAGAGAGAAACCCCAGATTTAGCTGTAATACTATTAATTAAATTGCACAATGCAAGTGTATCTTATACACTTCAATGTGGCGCCCCATATTGCCAAATATTGGCTTCCGGAATATTCTTTAATTAATATAATTATTATTAATATCTTGTATTTAATTTATTCATAATAAATAAATACCACCATATTAATTTACCACTATAACCTTTATAGTCTCGAGATAAACTTTCCTTATTTGGTTATCATCTATAACCACATTTTAATCCGGCTAGATGTTCTTATGTGTGTGACCCGATAGGCTTCCGAATATGTTGGCCGTAGACACAAAGTGCAAATTACGAAAATGCCCTTCATGCCTAACGATCACGGGATAGCGTCTAGCAACACACCGTGACCCCCAATCATCGGAAGAGTCAAATGCAATGACTACTACCTTTCATGTGAAACAGTTATCGTGTAACTTACAATCCTATCGCTGTAATAATATCCATACGGTCGTACATCAAGTGTCAAACATTAACGACCGTATCTTATAATCTGGATATCATGCTCTCTCGGTAACTCGTTTACTCCCACTTTGCAAAGATTCACGAGTAAGAGACATTCCTTATAAGAAGGCCATTTCGGATATTCGATCCCAATCATAGGATACGCGATTCCCATTTCGACCAATCATGTATACTCCGCGATGCTTCAAAGATCATACCCAATCACTACCGCATGATCGCCCCGTGGCTGGGGAACCTCAAAGTGTCAAAGCATGACAATCCACACCGTGATGCCATGAAGACTCGGTCTTAAGGATAATTACACAACCGCCACATAGTGTGACACTTATCCGTCTAAGTGGGTCGATCTAACGTCGCGATTCTCTAATACACGTCCACGCATACCCAAGTGTCTCTACACTTCGATAGACGAGATCTATCCTCGCCTAAAGACAGAAGACATCTAATACGTGCTAGCCTGCTCATACTATCAATGCCTGTTTAATAGTACATCGCCTAGAGACATTTAAGTATCAAACTTATTAAAGTGATTAGAGATCTCATCAACCATAATCGCCTATCAAAGTTTCTCTATCACAGTTTAATACTAAAGACGTTATCATATAACAATTCATAATTGGTTCATTAGAAGAACAGATATATGACAACATAAAAGCCATTTTATATATGTATAAACATAAAGAAATAGTAGAAATGATCCGACCCGGTCGGATCTGGTCCAACCCGATTGGGTTTAGGACACTATTCCAACACCGTACAAGGTTCAGGAATGAACCCCGTAGACTTATGTACTGCTCCCGCTGCGCCTCTAAGGCACTACTGTGTTTTGGCCTACTTGTAGAATTTACCGTGACCCATATGCTAGAACATTTCCACTCAACGTATCACTTAATCAAAGTGATTGCAAACCTGCATAAGAGCTCCCACTTGCCTTCATAAGACTCAGGATTTACGTCTGTATATCTACGCTTATTTAATTCCAAGTTTCAATAAACTAGAAAATTTTCCTTAAATTGTTTAAGGGTATTCTCAACCTTCACCAGATCTACTTTCATACTTTCTCATGACTATTCATGGACTATGAACATCTAGCATCACCTATAAGATGGTTCATATCGCAGTAGCGAAGGAAACCTTCCATAAGCATCATCTTTCACCTTATCTTTAGGACCAATGTCCTAACATAGACAGATCTCGCGATCTATATATGCTAAAATTCTTTTAGCATCACATCTATATAGGTAAACTATAATCTAACAGCAGTTAAATCTATCGCTATAGATTCTTATTTCTAAAATAAGAACTGCTAATCCAAGTGCTTTCACAAAGACCTTGAACTACCAAACATTAATTGACTGTGACATGGGGTGATAATTCTCGAGATAGATATCTAATACCTTGCTCAAAAATCATAACACACTCCCACTATCCATCTTGCACATTGGGCATATCCTTCTTTTGACTAAATCAAACTCCTTTGATTATTAAACAAAGAAATCGTCTAGAGAAACTTGTTTGAGTCCAAAAATGGATCTCGTGGGCTTACATATCATGTTATCGTCTATGAACATTGAGCTTTCGCCTAACGCCTTCAACACTATCATATAGCCATGATACGGTTATAACAAGCATCATCTGATTAGAATCGGGCTCACCGGCAAAGATAAAGGTGATTACAAGGTTTACACCCGTACTCCTCACCGTCACACTATAGCCTGATGGTAATCATATTACAATCCATGTCGCCTTTCGTGGACACACTCCTTGGGTAAGACAGACTAGGTTCACAACCTGGTTGTCACCGATGGAATCTAATTCGTATATTATGGCTCCTAGCCATATCTCTCAATCTTGCCTTTCAAACATTCTTTCATAAGTCGTGAGATATTCATTCTTCAAGAGGAACATACCAACAACCCTTTCAGGCTTGAGGTTATCCACAGACTTACAGAACTTTTGTGTGCACTGAGCAGTGTTTTACACCTCATCACTATGTGGCGTCTGCTCACGTTCCTATGGTTGAATATATCTTTGTGGTTCTCAAACTCTTGTGAGATCTGATTCACTCCCAATGTTTCTTTTGAAAGAAACACTTCCTCTAGAAAGACAAAGATGTTTGGAGACAAACATTTTGCTCATGGGATGTAAATAATAATATCTAGCGTACTTGCTAAAATATTCCACAAAGCTGCATATGTCGTACTAGGCTCCAAGCCTTTCTGACTTTGCTTATGACAACTTCAAATTATCGGTTAGGATAGATTCGACATAATCCGCTTCCACATCTAATATGGAATTTATTCAACCTTTATTCTTTGGAACTCGGTTAAGTATAAGGGCACTATCCCGAAACGGGTAAGGGATACTTCGCATGGCTTGCGTCACACATTTATCATATAAAGTGTTGTTTCCATTTTGGGAACACAATCTAATTAATATCCCAAAGATGGTATCCTTTAAGGAGAATCTTATTCCTTTCGCAGGCGACTTCAAACACCCTTCAGGTATTAATTACATCAATCCAATTGAAGATTAATTCCTAAGTAGCTCGTCCATCTCATATTCGTACTAGCTCGAACTTTTCGGGCTTTCCGAATTGTCGTACTTCAATAAGTACAATCAAATATTTCTAAAAATAGTCATAGAGATTAACAAACAATTATTTGTGGCATTAATTGTCATAAGCCAACAAACATCGGTATGTTTAGGCTTTAGACAATTTTTCTAGATTTTACAACCTTTTCATAAAAGTGTATTTTAGTCATCTTTAGATAAGATACGTATTATCCACATGATTCATAATCATATGGTTCAACTTCATCAGAATGACGTTTAATTACACGCTTCCCTTTCAGAGAGACTATGTCTAGAAAAACCACAAATATTAAGGATAACAGCCACACAAATATTTAGTTGAGATCTCATCACATATATCAACTATATAGTGACAACAGTCTAGTATGTTAGGTTCAGTGACCTTCCAACTATATCGGAATAACATTTATTCTTTACAATTGAATGTGTCTACTAAATCCTAACAAATAACTGAACTTGTGTCCTTCATAAGAACCGAACATAATAACACTTATTTAGTTCCTTATCGCTTTACTAGATCCGTAATGTGGTAAGTGTTACAACGCTTGCTTCACCTTCCATATCTGTATTCAATCTTTCTAATTTAATCACGCTCGTAAGGTATCATATATCTTAGAGTTGACTTTGAATTTAGATAGATTTATCTCAACTCACTTACCTAGAATAGAAACTTCAATAAGTTCTCTATTTAAGCACATGCCCTAACTTTACTTTTTAATCCTTCAGGCACTTGTAAATATTTCTTAGTGTAGTCTTCATAAGACTTAAGAAAAATCACAAGAGCTATGTCTTTGATTTACTTTCATAAAGAAAATCTAAAGTTTATTGAATAGTTTATTTAACCTTTTGAATCGTATTCAAAACACTGACTATTTAATTAACCTTTAAGCAATGATAGAATTAAGTCGATACTTAAATCTTACAACGTTTGAATTAATTACGGAAAATCTTACACTTGTGGTCATTCTTATCACTCGTGGTCGATATATTAACACTCGTCAAATTATATTAACACTCGTGGTCGATATATTAACACTCGTCAAATTATATTAACACTCGTGGTCGATATATTAACACTCGTGGTCATTCTTATCACTCGTGGTCATTCTTATCACTCGTGGTTGAATTAATTACGGAAAATCTTAGATCATTCAGTCGATACTTAATTCATTCAGTCCTGAGTGTTGTTGTTTATACACGCAAAATAAAAAATGGTCTTTTGGTTTATGATTTTGCTCCAACTAGTCAACTACTCCCAATTGACTTTCAAGAATATTTCAAAAATTCTTTAGTGGCTGAGATCCAATCTAGTTACCTTGATTCCCGGCGGTGGTCGATCAATCAAGATAATTTCGAAAGGTAGGTAACTCTTTACCATTCACATCTCTATGTTATTCTCAGTGGTTGACTAGTCAACTCTTTGGCGATACACATCACTATGTAATAGTCAACCCCTTGTCTCTAAAATCAGACGGCCCTGACGGTGGCCAATCACCGAAAGACTCTAGTCAAGTCATAACACAATATTCACGATATCTCATACGATCATATCTCAATAAAGATGATATACCCGAGGTAGGTCAACTCCCGGCGGTGGTCGATCAGTTGGATCCGAACACAGGCTCTTCACCGTCGTTATAATATTGGGAGACAATATTTCGACTTGATTTTTGTTGTGGAAGTATTTTTTCATAAAGTAATTCACTTAATTAATTTTAATTTCGGTCTCATCAATTATGTCTATCTCTATAGATATATATCCTACACATTTATCTAGATCGTGCCTAGTCATGCATCTATCGTATCATATAAAATAAATACAAGCACAAAATAAATAAATGCGTAAAGTAACCGGTATGATCATGGACTTTTCCTAGGTGCGGTTTCGAATACAAACTGACGAAACAGCGGGTCACAATCTAAGGTAGCTGCAACCACCAATAGGATCTTTAATGCGTCATTCTTAAATGGGATCTTTATTCTTCTTCTTTCTTTGGTCTTCATCTTCTGCTCCATTCTTGTTACATTTAATTCTATCTAATAAAATAAATACACCCGCCGCACACGGGGGGAGCCAACGGGAATGGGATGAATGCAGAAAATAAACTAGGTCACGTTCTTCATAACGGCCTAGGACAATTTTTAAACCAACAGAAAATTAAATCATTCACATATATCCTATCGGTCGAGTCCATGATCAATCGGGGTCCATATAATCATATTATATCTACTATATCTAATCCATACAATAACATCTTATGAAAAAGATAAAATTAATATTTAACTACTTGCGTCTTAATTAATCAATTAACATTTAATCTATTAAATAATTTTATCCAATCAATTAACTAATTAACATTTAATTAATTAAATGATTTTAATCGAAATAAAATTAACGATTAATTTTAAACCGATTTTAATTTTAATTTTAATAAATTAGAACTATTCCAAAATAAATCAAAATTAAAATTATTTCTCTTTTGTTTCTTTCCTTTTGATTCGTAATCAAAAGGGATGCCTTTGGTTCCTAAACCAAATTTGGCTTAGGTCTGGCCACGTCCTAACATAGATAGATCTCGAGAACACCTACTAGCAGTATCCCCTGTCGCGACCTATGCTAAAATCTTTTAGCATCACATCTATATAGGTAAACTATAATCTAACAGCAGTTAAATCTATCGCTATAGATTCTAATCTCTAAAATAAGAACTGCTAATCCAAGTGCTTTCGTAAAGAACTTGAACTACCAAACATTAATTGACTGTGACATGGGGTGATAATTCCTGAGAGAGATATCTAATATCTTACTCAAAAATTGTAACACACTCCCACTATCCATCTTGCACACGGGTGTATCCTTCTTTTGACTAAGTCAAACTCCTTTGATTGTCAAACAAAGAAATTGTCTAGAGAAACTTGTTTGAGTCCATAAATGGATCTCGTGGGTTTCCATATCATGTTAGCGTCTATGAACATCGAGCTGTCTGCCCAACGTCTTCAATACTATCATATAGTCATGATACAAAGTTATAACAAGTATTATCTGAATAGAACTGGGCTCAGCCTTACGGGGACATTCCCTCTACGTAAGACATACTAGGTTCACAACCTGGTTGTCACTGATGGAATCTAATTCAGATATTACGGCTCCTGGCCATATCTCTCAATCTCCCCTTTCAAACATTCCTTCATAAGTCGTGAGATATTCATTCTTCAAGATGAACTTACCATCAGCCTTTTCAGGCTTGAGGTTATCCACAGACTTACAGAACTTTTGTGTGCATGGAGAAATATTCTACACCTCATCGCTATGTGGCGTCTGCTCTCGTTCCTATGGTTGAATATATCTTTGTGGTTCTCAAACTCTTTTGAGATCTAATTTACTCCCACTGTTTCTTTTGGAAGAAACACTTTCTTTAGAAAACAGCATGTTTGAAGACAAACACCTTTTGCTCCGCGGACGAGTAAATAATATCTAGCGTACTTGCTAAGATATTCCACAAAGTCTCACACGTCGTACTAGGCTCCAAGCCTTTCTGACTTTGCCTATGACAACTTCAAATCATCGATTAAGATAGATTCGACATTATCTTCTTCCATATCTAATATGGAATTTATTCAACCTTTATCTTTGGAACTCGGTTAAGTATAAGGGCACTATCCCAAAACGGGTAAGCGATACTTCGCATGGCTTGCATCACACCTTTATCATGTAAAGTGTTGTTTCCATTTGGGAACACAATCAAATTTCGTATCCCAAAGATGGTATCCTTCAAGGGAGAATCTGATTCTATTTCAGACAACTTCTGAAACACCCTTCAGGTATTAAGTACTCCAATCCAATTGAAGATTAATTCCCAAATAGCTCATCAATCTCATATTCGTACTGGCTTGAACTTTTCAGGCTTTCCAAATTGTTGTACTTCAATAAGTACATTCGACTATTTCTAAAAATAGTCCAAGAGAGAGACAAACAATCGTTTATGGTATAAATTGTCACAAGCCAACAAACATCAATATGTTTAGGCTTTAGTCAATCTTCTAGGTTTCATAACCTTTTTCTTAAAAGGGTATTTTTAGTCCTCTTTGGATAAGATACGTATAACACACATGATTCATAATCATATGGTTTAGCATCATTAGAATGACGTTTGATTACACGCTTCCCTTCCATAGAGACTATGCCTAGAGTAACCACAAATCAAGGATAATAGCCATACAAATATTCAGTTGAGATCTCATCACATATATCAACTATATAGTGACATCAATCTAGTATGTTAGATTCAGTGACCTTCCAACTTTATCGGAATAACATTTATTCTTTACAATTGAATATGTCTACTAAATCCTAGCAAGTAACTGAAAACATGTTCTTCATAAGAATCGGAACATAATAACATTTATTTAGTTCCGTTATCAGTTTACTAAATCCAGAAGATGGTAAGTGTTACAACATTTGGTTCACCTTCCATATCTGTATTTAATCTTTCTAATTTAATCACACTCGTAAGATATCATATATCTAAGAGTTGACTTGAACTTAGATAGATTTATCTCAACTCACTTGCCTAGAATAGAAACTTCAATAAGTTCTCTATTTAAGCACATGCCCTAACTTTCCTCTTTAATCCTTCAGGCACTTGTAAATATTTCTTAGTGTAGTCTTCATAATACTTAAGAAAAATCACAAGAGCTATGTCTTTGATTTCCTTTCATAAAGAAAATCTAAAGTTTATTTAAATAGTTTAATTAACCCTTAAAATCGTATTTAAAACATTAACTATTTAATTAACTTTTAAGCAATGCTAGAATTAAGTCGATACTTAAATCTTAAAATTTTGAAAACAACCTTTCCAAAATTAGAGTGGTCATTCTTATCCAACGTTTGAATTAACTGTCATCATATGACTGAATGATCATATTGGATCGTATCCAATGCCATGAGCTTCCGCTTTTCATTAATAATTAAAGTCTTGGAGCACTGCATTAAATATGTAGTCTCCTTGTCTCTAACTACTATAACGGGATTGCTCGTGTCATTGCTTATTTTAAAAGGATTAAAATTACTTAACCATATTTGAGAACGTTTCTCAAAAGGTAACAATCATAATTTGGTTTTACTAATCGAGAATTAAACATAAATATAAAAGTCTGCTAAAACTACAACATAAAAATGAAAGTAAAAGAGTGTTGTTGTTGTTTATACACGCAAAATAAAAAATGGTCTTTTGGTTTATGATTTTGCTCCCACTAGTCAACTACTCCCAATTGACTTTCAAGAATATTTCAAAAATTCTTTAGTGGCTGAGATCCAATCTAGTTACCTTGATTCCCGGCGGTGGTCGATCAACCAAGATAATTTCGAAAGGTAGGTAACCCTTTACCATTCACATCTCTATGTGATTCTCAGTGGTTGACTAGTCAACTCTTTGGCGATACACATCACTATGTGTTAGCCAACCCCTTGTCTCTAAAGTCAGACGGCCCTGACGGTGGCCAATCACCGAAAGACTCTAGTCAAGTCATAACCCAATATTCACGAGATCTCATGCGATCATATCTCAATAACGACGATATACCCGAGGTAGGTCAACTCCCGGAGGTGGTCGATCAGTTGGATCCGAACACAGGCTCTTCACCGTCGTTATAATATTGGGAGACAATATTTCGACTTGATTTTTATTGTGGAAGTATTTTTCGTAAATTAATTCACTTAATTAATTTTAATTTCGGTCTCATCAATTATATCTATCTCGATAGATATATATCCTACACATTTATCTAGATCGTGCCTAGTCATGCATCTATCGTATCATATAAAATAAATACAAGCACAAAATAAATAAATGCGTAAAGTAACCGGTATGATCATGGACTTTTCTTAGGTGCGGTTTCGAATACAAACTGACGAAACCGCGGGTCACAATCTAAGGGTAGCTGCAACCGCCAATAGGATCTTTAATGCTTCATTCTCCAAAGGGATCTTTATTTTCGTCTTTCTTTGGTCTTCATCTTCTGCTCCATTCTTGTTACATTTAATTCTATCTAATAAAATAAATACACCCGCCGTACACGGGGGGAGCCAATGGGAATGGGATAAATGCAGAAAATAAACTAAGTCACGTTCTTCATAACGGCCTAGGACAATTTTTAAACCAACAGAAAAATTAAATCATTCACATCTATCCTATCGGTCGAGTCCATGATCAATCGGGGTCCATATAATCATATTATATCTACTATATCTAATCCATACCATAAAATCTTATGAAAAAAATAAAATTAAAATTTAACTACTTGCGTCTTAATTAATCAATTAACATTTAATCTATTAAATAATTTTATCCAATCAATTAACTAATAAACATTTGATTAATTAAATGATTTTAATCGAAATAAAATTAACTATTAATTTTAAAAGATTTTAATTTTAATTTTAATTAATTAGAACTATTCCAAAAATAAATCAAAATTAAAATTATGTCTCTTTTGTTTCTTTCCTTTTGATTCGTAATCAAAGGGATGCTTTTGGTTTCTAAACCAAATTTGGCTTAGGCTCAGCCACTTTCCAAAATCAAAATTTTGGAAGTGGCTTGTGCTCAGCCTTTTCCAAATCAAATATTTGGAAAGGGCCAGCCTATTCCAAATCAAATATTTGGAAAGGCCAAATAATTTTAGTTTAGGCCCGCCACTTTCCAAAATCAAAATTTTGAAGTGGCTTGCAAGCCAGCTTTTCCCAAATCAAATATTTGGAAAGGCTCAAGCTTTATTCCAAACAAAGTTTAGAAAGACCATTATTATTTTAATGCCATGTGGCATCCCAATGGCCCAAACTATTTGAACCATTGGTCAGCCACATGACACAACTAAACAAAGGAGATTTTAAGCACAACTATGAACCATATTGAATCACAAAATACAAAACAAAAGTTTGGAGATCCGTCAGCATTGATCGGTCAACGATTTGCCGGCAAAGAGTACGCCTCGCCGCCGCCACCACATTGGGTGGTTCCGCCGCCAGTCGGCCGAGCACCACCAGATCTCGTTTTTTTTTTCTTTTCGTGTATCAATTTTGCAAATAAAAAATCTATCATCTTTTAATTACGTGACTTAAACGATAAAATTAACTACGCATAATAACATGCTTATTGCTTAAGCTCGAAGCTCTCTCTGATACCACTGTTAGGAAATCTAAGCGGGAACGCAGCGTGAATTCAAAATTTTATTTCCTATCGACCCCAAGATCGACTTCGCTTAAGCAATAAACAAATAAGCGATGAGACGGTGGTTACCTTGGTTGATCTAAAAGATCGACGCTTTGACCGTCTAAGGAGAGTAGTTCTCGCATAGAGCCGCCCAAGTGTTCGGCCTCTACCGCCATCCACACGAACAGCCCACCGGAATCCCATCATGGATTGCTATTGAAAACTCCGGTTGCTAGACCGGCCCTTTTCCCTCTCTCCAACTCTCTATAGGATACTCTCTGTTTACACAAGAACTATTAGCTCTTGGAATTATGATGTGTAAAAGAGCTTGACACCCACCTCCCTTTTATAATGGATGTGGCGCCCAAGAGGTGTGGAGAGAAAAAACTTTTTCCAATAAAATAAGGAAAATATAATTGATTGATTTATCTCATTTATTATAATATCTTATATCAAATAAATCTAGGATATTGTCAATATCTTATATTGAATATTCCAAAGATATTGTCAATATCTAATATTGACTACCTTTATTTTATTACCATAAATCAATTTACACATGTGTATATATCACATATATATAACACATATAAATCTATTAATATCCAAATATTCAAAAGTCAACTTGGCATTCACGTGTGACATGCACACAAATTTCAACGCCACATATTGGATATATATATATATTAATATCTTATATTAATATTTAGTAATACTATTAATTAAATTCTTGTGATCCAAAGTGTATCATATATATCCCAAAATTATACGCCCTTTAGCCAATATTTTGGCATCCAAATATATTCTTTAATTAATATAATATTATTAATATCTTGTATTTAATTTATTCATAATAAATAAATACCACCATATTAATTTACCACTATAACCTTTATAGTCTCGAGATAAACTTTCCTTATTTGGTTATCATCCATAACCACATTTTAATCCGGCTAGATGTTCATATATGTGTGACCCGATAGACTTCCGAATATGTTGGCCGTAGACACAAAGTGCAAATTACTTAAAATGCCCTTCATGCCTAACGATCACGGGATAGCGTCTAGCAACACACCGTGACCCCAATCATCGTAAGAGTCAAATGCAATGACTACTACCTTTCATGTGAAACAGCTACCGTGTAACTTACAATCCTATCATTGTAATAATATCCATACGGTCGTTAGTCGAGTGTCAAAACATCAACGATCAGATCTTATAATATGGATATCATGCTCTCTCAAGTAACTCGCTTACTTCCACTTTGCAAAGATTCACGAGTAAGACATTCCTTATAAGAAGGCCATTTCGATATTCGATCCCAATCATAGGATACGCGATTCCCGGACGACCAATCATGTATACTCCGTGATGCTTCAAATGTCATACCCAATCACTACCGCATGATCGCCCGTGGCTATGGGAAACCTCAATAGTGTCAAAGCATGACAATCCACACCGTGATGCCATGAAGACTCGGTCTTAAGGATAATTACACAACCGCCACATAGTGTGACACTTATCCGTGTAAGTGGGTCGATCTAACGTCGCATTCTCAATACACGCCCACGTCATACCCAAGTGTCTCTACACTTCGATAGACGAGATCTATCCCTACCCTAAAGACAGAAGACATCTAATACGTGCTAGTCTGTTTATACTATCAATGCCCTGTTTAATAGTACATCAGCCTAGAGACATTTAAGTATCAAGCTTATTAAAGTGATTAGAGATCTCATCAACCACAATCGCCTATCATGGTTTCTCTATCACAGTTTAATACTAAGGACGTTATCATATAACAATTCATATTTGGTTCTTTAGAAAAACAGATATATGACAACATAAAAGCCATTATATATATGTATAAACATAAAGAAATATTAGAAATGATCCGACCCGGTCGGATCCGGTCCAACCTGATTGGGTTTAGGACACTATTTCAACATTACAAGCATTGGATTAATCAGTCAATCAATGGCTAGGATGAAAGGGACATTGTAAGGATTTCAGAGCCAAATCAAACTCAAATATATCATTGATTGAGAGACTGTCTGTCAGAAGGACACTGACACAGACAGAGAAGTACAATAGAGGAAATTTCAGGGAATAGTCAGAAAATCCTATAACGGTTAGATTTGAAATTCAAATTCAAACCTTGGATTTACACCTATAAATAGATCACCCCTGGAATCAGATTACACACGGAACAATATCGAACTTACAAGCAATCAAGAGCTATATACCCTGCTGAACTGAGCTTTCATACTGATCAAGAATTTTCTTCAAGTGTTATTGCATTCAAGTATCATCCAGTACTTACACTTGAAGATCTTAAGCTATGATTGTTCGGAGGATTTTTTGCATCACTAAACAAAAACAATTTATAAACCCTAACCTATATGCAAAACTAACTCCTAACCGGCCGAATACCGGGTAATTGCTAGTAAAGCGGAATAAGTAAGGGGTCGATCTACAGGGAATTGAGTTGATGAATCTAATCTTATTAATTCCTTTCAATTGTTACTTACAAAAACAAATAAACAAAAGAACAAACATATAAACACATATAGAAAAAATAAACATAAGCTAAGAATAATAAAACCGACCTAAACTAAATATACATGGGATTAAACATTACACAAACTAAGTGATTTCAATCCAAGTTCATCTCATGATTTTAATTCAATATTGTGGTTTCACCTTTACACGAGATACAAACTCCTAATTCCTTAGTGAATCCGTTTCTCAAGCTATGAATTCCTAATCTCTTAGTGAATTCAATTATCGATCTCTCCTCTCTCGAATGTTGAGACCAATTTCCATACAAAACGAAGGTGTAGATTCAAGTTAACTCTCGTATTTTAGAATCTAGCAACCTAGATAATTAACCGCTTAATTTGTCACGAATTAACGATTAAAGATCCTATCTTTCTATGGTGATCTAGCGCTTACGCAACTCGTATTGTTGTAAACATCAATAGCAAACTGATCGCTCGATCTAATTCACATGACATCATAAAGCGCATAGAAAAATACAAAACGAATTAAAGCTCATGAAAATAAAACAAGGATCGAATAAATTAAAAAGGATTAAACTCACATAGTTTGGTACAATGGATGATCTCCATGAATCAACAAACGAAAAGAAAAAGCATCCTAATCTAACCCGGATCACCCGAGCACAAGGCTCGGGTGATCGGCCTTGAAACCCTCAGAAAGTGCGGCTGCTGAGTGTATTTTGTGTAAAGAAAATCTGATATATTTAGGGTTGGGGCGATGCGGCTATATATAGAATACTAAGTCGGCTGCTTTAAGTCGGCCGTGGACGCCCGTCCAGATGCGTTGAACTTTCGAGTCGGGCCGAGTCTTCGTCAGACGCCCGTCCTATGCAATTTTGGACGCCAGTCCACTGAAAATCTGAACATCCTGAATGTAAAAGCTCCTCCCGACGCTCGTCCAGCATGTCAAACGTCCGTCCTACTGGACGCCAGTTTGATGAATCTGGACGCCAGTCCAGCTGGTTCAACACTTGATTTCTTTCCTTATATCCTCTATTCTTCCATAAATCTGATTGATTCCTTTCCACTCGAATTTATCTCTTTAAAGATCATCTTTCCCATCAACAATGTGTATCTACAATGTAGGAAAAACATACCAAAGCGTGATGATATTCCAAAATAGTATAAAATCACAATTTAAGCACATAATTCGTTACGTTTTGCAATTTAACTATTGAAAACACCACTTGCTCAATATTTCAATTATAAAGCTCGATTTCTATGAAAAACATCCACATATAGGGGAAATTGATATAAAATATATCCTTATAAAACGTATAAAATCACCCTTAACAGTGATCTTTTCATCCTGATCAAAAGCTTGCTGAAGCTGAATCACTTACTTGATTCAACCCCTTCTTTTCAAGAAGAAGTCTGTAGACAGAGAAGCACTGTTGAGTGTCAAGAATTGTTGTTTTGTGGTGGAGCTGGTAAAGAGGCAATCCTACCCTTCAAGGACCAGTGGAGTATTTCAATCCTACCTGTTCTTAGTATTTAGTTTGTGAAGCCATAGTTATTGGTCAAAGACAAACATTTTAGGGACTTTTGTAACAGCAAACTCAAAAGACTCTAGTGAATTTCCTCCAACATCACGGGAGAAGAGTGGATTGGTAGGATTACACCACCTGGAACCACTATAAAAGTTGCCTTCTTTACTTTATTGCATTTACTTTCTGCACTTTATTTTATTGCATGTTTTTCATATCAACCTGCTAAACTAGCTACTGGATTCACACAACTTCACTACGGAGTATTTAGTACTTAGTATCATATTTAAACAACAAGTATCAAGGCTTAATTTAATATATTCTGCTGCAACAGATTCAATAGAATCAATAGTCAGCAGACTACTTAGGTCCGCAGACTATTGACCCTGCTGAGTTTGTAAACTCCAAAATGTTTTAAGTGTTAAGTTTATTCACCCCCCTTCTAAACTTAACCAAAGCCTTTTCAAGGGACCAACGATTGGTATCAGAGCCGAGTTTCTGTTCTGAAGTAATCCTACTTGTTGTGCTTGTGAAAAATCTTTGAAAACTTTTTCAAGTGTCTGTTTCAAGTTTCTGCATCATGGACAATAACCGGTATGCAGGCTCTCTAGACCAAAAGTCAATACAAACGTCGTATACAATAGTGAAAGTTGTGTGAATCCAGTAGCTAGTTCAGCAAGTTCATATGAAAAACATGTAATAAAGTAAACTGCCGAAGTAAATGCAAGAAAGCAAAGTATGCAAGATTTATGGTGGTTCCGGGTGGTGTAATCCTATCAGTCCACTCTTCTCATGTAATGTTGGAGGAAATTCACTAGTCTTTTGAGGTTGCTGTTACAAAAGTCCCTAAACTGTTTGTCCTTGACAAAAAATTATGGCTTCACAAATCGAATACTAAGAATGTAGGATTGCCGCTCTTAATACTCCACCGGTCCTTGAAGGGTAGGATTGCCTCTTTACCACCTCCACCAAAAACAACAGCTTTGACACTCAACAAAGGTTTCTATGTCTGCTGCACTTATTCTTGAAAAGAAGGGGTTGAATCAAGTAAGTGATTCAGCTTCAGCAAGCTTTTGATTAGGATGAAAATATCAGTTGCTTAAGATCTTCAAGTGTAAGTACTGGATGACACTTGAATGCAATAACACTTGAAGAAATTCTTGATCAGTATGAAAGATCAGTTCAGCAGGGTATATAGCTCCTAATTGCTTGTAAGTTCGATATTGTTCTGTGTGTAATCTGATTCCAGGGGTACTCTATTTATAGGTGTAAATCCAAGGTTTGAATTTGAATTTCAAATTTAACCGTTATAGGATTTTCTGATTATTCCCTGAAATTCCCTCTATTGTACTGCTTTGTTTGTTTCCATGTCCTTCTGACTGACAGTCTGTCAAACAATGATATATTACTATTTGATTTGGCTCTAAAATCCTTACAACATCCCTTTCATCCTAGCCATTGATTGATTGGTTAATCCAATGCTTGTACTTCATCCTTATCCATTTAATCTTTCAGAAAAACTAGGATTAATCTGATACATATATGCTCAGTAGATGTCTACTTCATGAGTCTGCTGATGTATATATTTAGCCAGCTGGCTTTTAGTCTGTTGTGTTCTTGATGAACTCTCAGTGCACTGCTTCTCATTTAACTTTTGAATATGAAGTTTTATAGTACACCATTTTAAGTATAACTAAGTCCCAATCATCACCTTTCCTTATATAGAACTTAGACCTTCAATACAAGGTATATGTGACTAGTTTAGGCCATCACAGACTTACCTAAATTCTGATCCCATATACTTGGCTTTTAAAACAACAAATCTAAGTTTTATCCCTTAGCCTTCAATACTGAGTTTGAACCCTCAGCCTTCAGTCTTCAGCAGGTCCTAGACACTCTAATGAGTACCTAACATAGACAGGTCTGCTGAACCAGTCAGCTGACCTCTTTACAGTGCTTTTTTGATCAAACATATACAAAGATCAAACTCTAGTTAAACCTATACATTTATTCTAGACATCTTTTTGCCTTTGCCCTATAAAAGCTAGTCTATCACTCATCATTAAAACTAGAATATGTCCAACAGATGATTTGACCTTCTTGATTTTAGGAGATAATTATGGGCATATTTGAATGGTAGGATAAGAATAGTTATGGCCCGGGATTCTTCCCATATTTATCCGATTTTAGTAGGCACGCGAGGACTTTGGTCTGAGACGGACTTAGGCCGACCTGTAAGGTCGGGCCCGGGTAGGTTGATCTTAGGCCTCGGCCGATCTACCGAGGTCAGGACCGAGTAGGACGGAGCTCAGTCCAGACTCTTGGGGCTCTTGCCCCTTTAAGTGTGGACTTCTTTCCTTCATTTATTGTTAGATCCCTTGTGGGGATGATGCGTGGCGAGGTGCTGATCCAACCTCCGTCACCTACCATTTTTTTTTTAATAAACAGAGAAATTTAATAAAACCTTGGCACAGCAGCCTGTTTAACGTTTTACTTAGAGCAATGGAAAAACAAAGAAAAACAAGTCCTAACCTCTGATTATTCAAGAAATTTGTAAACCCAAAACCATAAATCATTCTACTAAAAAGAAACTCTAAGATTATCTAAAATTACCTCCATGAGCTTTTAGCTAGACAAGCAAATCTGAAATTTAGGGGCTTTAGTGTATACCTTCTTTGAACTTGCCAATTCATTTTGTTCTCAATCGACGAATGCAGATTATCGTAGAGAATGAAAGGCCGAGTTCACATCCAGAATTTGGAAAATGATGTTGTGTCAGCCCTGACACTTGAAAATCAGGTCGTGTCTTTTCTGACATAGAAACTCAGGTAAACGTAAGATTCCCTACGTTTAAACGTAATGATCCTTACCTTTAAATGTAAGGAATTCACATATCCGTCTGCCACAAATCATAGCTATAAATGTAAGGATCCTTACGTATACGTTTAAACGTAAAATTCAATATTAGGCAGTTACAATAAATGTTCATTTCTCTACGTTTAAACGTAAGTGTCCTTACATTTAAACGTAAGGATCCTTACGTTTAAACGTAAGGAATCTATAAAGTTTTGAATTAATTCTGTCACTCTCTTCTATCTTCTTTGAAACGTTCATTATCAGGCAATTCCTTACGTTTAAACGGCGATTTTGCAAGAAAAGTTTACATTTGCCACAATCTCTCAAGTTCAATGGATCAACTCAATACAGAAAGTGTATGTATTTCCCATAATCTTCTATTTACAACGTTTTAGGCTGTAATTTTTATTTCCCTTTATCTGATATGTATTTCCCAATTTTTAGTGGTTTGTAGTGGTTTAGTTATGTTGGCCTGATATTGTTTAGCATGATTTTGTTGGTTTAGCCGGATTTTTCGTTTTCTGGGTTTGAGAAGGGTTTTTTTAAGAACGTATTTTCTACGTTTGGACGTAGAGACCTGCATTTCTCTATGTCTGAACGTAAGGTTTCTACGTTTGGACGTAGAGATACGTTTAGACGTAGAGAACTGCAGATTTCCAGTTTATCGGATTTAGGTTGATTGTAATTTGATAAAAACATGCAATTTGTGGCTAGGTAAGTTTACATTAGGAAATGAAAGTTGATAGTGTATGAGTATGGTGTTACTATGCATTTTTTCATGTATATGTTCTCAAAACTACAATACCAAATCAACAATACCAAAGTTTACTACAATCGAACAATACCAAGGACTTAAACACACTACTTAGATGTATAAACATTACATAAACAACCTACTTAAAACACACATTTCAGTTAAATACATATCATTACTACAATATAAATAACATAATCACTACTTAAAACACACATTTCGATAAATACATATCATTACTACAATATAAATAACATAATCACTACTTAATACACACATTTCGGTTAAATACATATCATTACTTACATTAAACCCTAGTAATTAAACCCTAAACAATAACACTAAGAAAAGACTTAAACACACTACTCAGATGTATAAACATTACATAAACAACCTACTAAAAACACACATTTCGTTTAAGTACATTTCATTACTAGCATAAATAACATAATCACATTGAGCACTTGAATTAAGACAAATTACATAGCAAAAACTTACCCATTTGAGCACTTGAATGATGAAGAAATTGACTTGAAAGATGAAGAAGTGGTTAGAAAATTGATATTAACTTGAAAGACTCTGAAGGAATGAGAAAAATAGCCCGTTAATGTGGTGTATATTGAACAAGTACCTTACAACAACATTAATTGCCATCTACCACTTCCAAACGTAGATAATAGCTATTTAAACGTAGAAACAGTACGTTTAAACGTAGAGAAATGCGTTTTATCCTACGTTTAAACGTAGAGAATTGCACATTTATTGTAACTTCCTAATTATTGAAATACCTTATGTTTAAACGTAGGTTCCTTGCGTTTAAACGTAAGGATCCTTACGTTTACAGCTATGGTTTGTGGCAGACGGATATGTGAATTCCTTACGTTTAAACGTAGGGAATCTTACGTTTACCTGAATTTTCATGTCAGAAAAGACACGACCTGATTTTCAAGTGTCATGACTGACACAACCTCATTTTCCAATTTCTGGTTCACATCGCATAAGGGCTCGGAGTAAGCCCTCGACGCCAATGGTGACACTAGTTGGGTTTTTCTTGCATGGTGGAAGTGGTGGAGCTCCTCCCTTCTTCTTCTTCTTCTACTTTCTCCCTTGAAATTCTCTCTATGGTTCTCCAAAAATCAGATGAATTTCAATATATTTTTATGAAAGTTGGCGTTGATAAAGCTAATTTGATGATGTGAAGATGAAAATACCAGATCAAGTGAGTCGCCTGCCACTTCTAACCGTGGAAGCAGTCATTGACGCACTTGAGAAAAATACACTTCAGAAGGGGGCCATTATTTTGGGTTGAGGCGAAGTAAAACTGGAATTGGCTTTTTGTCGGAGTTGAGGTAGTCTAGAAACGGGTTATTACATTTGCTTTAAACAAGCATTTTGGAAATAATATAGTGGGATAGCATTTTGCGCCCACATGTTTGAATTTAAGGGTAAAGAGCTCGTTTGTTAAACAGGATCCAAGGCATTAACCGTGCGAAACAGTGTTTAATTCTTTTCGGTCCTTCCGCATTTGCGGCGAGTGCAGTGCCACGATCCCATTCATCATTTTCTATCTACATAAGCCAAAACCGTTAGCACTGTCGACGTCTCCGGCATAAGTGCAAGGTGGATGTATAGCTAATATGGGATCTTGTGGAACATGATTTGATTCTGCAAGCGGTTCGGTACGAACAAAAGAAATTTCAAACAAAATGGTCGGAACTCACTGATAGGAAAGAATACTACACGTATAAATATAAATGTTATAACTTGATCACAACCATCATCCTCGACATAGATTGCACTTGTAACTTGTAAGCGCCATTTTTGGCTTGTACATCTATTTCTTACACAAATTAAAATAAACATAAGTGTAGTTTAGGAAAAATTAGTTATAAAACCACATTTCTCTCATATACTAAGCTTTAATCCACTCTTTTTTAGTTGTAATAAGGACAAAATAAATTACACCGGCCTAATATACCCATATTCTCTTACAAAACATATCTGACTCAAATCCACAAAGATCCAGATCATAAACGAAATTGTAGATCCGGCTTCCGTTCTGCGTTTGTCTTCTTGACGCTGCTCATCGTCGTTTTTTCATGTCAAGATTCCTATTAGCAAGCGCTGTGGTTTTGTTCAATTTTCCGACCGAAGCTGTGCAGAGGAAGCTCTAAGGTAGTTAAATGGTACTTAGTTGGCTGGACAAAGCATCAGGCTTTCATGGGGTCGTAGTACCACCAACCAACAACCTCAGGCTGATGCAAGTCAATGGAGCGTGTGGTTCAAAGTCGCGGTCGCGATAAATGATTCGAGATCATCGGCAGGCATATATCGTCACAGATTTCAGATCGCTTTCGGCGATAGAGGTTTTCCAGCATATAAAAGGCTTAAAAAAGCTCAAAAATTAAAACACAATATGAGTAACTAAAAACAACATCAAAATGTCTAAAAACAATCATCAATATCATTATTTTAAGTAAATACAATAATATATACGCTGTCGCGTGGTAATATACCATATAAGACACTAATTTATTGTTTCAATGAGGATTAATAGTGTGCTATACCACGTATATAATAGTGACACAGCATTATAGGAGACAACAAAATGTTACCATCTGTCTTTAATTTAATGTTTTGTTCTAAAAAGGAAAAAGGAAAAAAAATCAAAATCTGAGAAACAAAAGTACAGGTTGGGAAATTTTGAGGGGTTGGGGAACTTTTAATTGTTATGATCTCTTGTTCTTATTTTGAATTTGAAACATTAACCTCTCGTCGTCTTGTCCGACTCTGATAATGCAAGTGGAACAGAGTTTTTGAGCCGGCGAGCAGCTGTCCTTCCTTCGGCCTTCCTCTACAGAATATCATGGTCTCGGTAAATGCTGTACAAGACTCGTACTATCCTCGCCTCCTTGATCTCTCATCTCATCCCTTGCTTTGATGATTGATTGATCTGTATGATATTTTTGTTTATAAAGAGTCCGGATGAAAGGTATCACGGATTTGATCCATTATTGTCAAGATCTGATTCACGATACTAGATGAAACGGTAACTTTGTACCGGTAAGGGCCGAGTCGGCTCCGACTCGGCCTAGACTTCGAACCATGGGCAGCGGTGGGGGTGGATATTACGGTTATACCCCTAGTTATGAGGCCTATAGTTATGCTCACGCTGCGGCTGCAACCCAGGATCCCAACATATACTATGCAGGCCACCCTGGTTATGGTAGCTACCCACAACAGCCTCAGTGATTGAGTTGCTTGTTGGAAGGATTTTTGGCTGAGTTGGGAATCCAAAAATGGTGGTGTTCATTTATGTAGCAGTATAATATCTAGAGATACCATTCATTTTTGAGCTGCTATATATATATATATCATCTAGTTACAACTTTATTATGTTGGATTTTATTTTGTTTTGATTTTTGGTGTGAAAAACACTTAACAATTGCAGTGTTGTATGGCTTGTTGTGTACTTGTATGCCATTAAAAGCACATTGAATTTGTGAGCCATGCTGCTGCAGAAAGGAATTTGCTGACTTATAATGGTGCATTGATGCCTAATGTGGAGCAAGCTTTCAGATTGAATTGGGCATCTATGGGTTCTGGAAAAAAGCGTTCTAATGATTCTCCTGAGTGCACCGTGTTTGGTTGGTGACCTGGCCCCTGATGTATTTAGCGTAGAACAGAATCATATTTTCATTGATTTATGAGATGTTACATTGTTTAGCCTGAATTACTTACTTAATGTTACTTACTTAATGGGAAAGGTGAGGATTGATTACAAGAATCAATCACAATTATGGCTGAAATCAATACAAATAAATGTAATTATTTCCTTGCGCTAACACCTCCGGGCAATCCCATGGGCACCGCGTGAACATGGAGATTGGTCTAGAGAGCTTCGAACCGCGGTTGACGAAGAGGCTCGGTGAGGATATCAGTCAGCTGATCACCGGTAGAAACGTAACCGACTTAAATGAGCTTGCAGGCCACAAGTTCACGAACATGGTGAACGTCAATCTCGATATGTTTGGTTCGAGCATGGAACACGGGATTCGCGGCAAGGTAAGTAGCACCAACATTATCACACCATAAAATAGGGGGAGGCATGTGTGGAAATGGTAACTCATGAAGGAGAGAGAGAAGCCATTGGACCTCAATAGCGGCAGTGGAGACAACTTTATATTCGGCTTCGTTGCTGCTTTTGGCGACAGTGAGCTATTGTTTGCAGGACCAACTAAGTAAGTTTGTTCCTAGGAAGACACAGTAGCCGCCAACAGAACAATGATCATCAGGGTCAGAGGCCCAATCGGAGTCAGAGTAAACATGAAGCTGAGTAGTAGAGCGAGCCGAGAGAAAGAGTCCATGAGAAGAAGTACCCCGGAGATATCGGAGTATGTGCTTAACAGCTTGCCAGTGGTCAGTGGTGGGAGCGTGCATATATTTGCTGACTTTGTGTACAGCGAAGGCAATATCCGGGCGAGTGTGGCTCAAATACTGAAGGGCACCTACAATCATGCGATAAAGTTGAGGATTTTCCAAGGGAGTGCCTTTTGTAGCAGGAGAGGGGGTGAAAGAGCCATCGGCGTTGGACAGAGTTTCGAATCTTGCATGCCGGCTTTGCAGAGAATATCGGTGATATATTTTTGCTGAGATAAATATAGAACCGCATCTGTTCGTAGAGCTTCAATACCCAAGAAATAAGAGAGAGAGCCCAAGTCCTTGACTGGAAAGGCGGTAGCCAATGTATGTAGTAAATCAAAGACTATCGATGGCAAGGATCCAGTGATAATTATGTCATCAACATAAATGAGCATGATAATGTTGGTCCCATTATGGTTGTAGATGTATAAGAAAAGTCGGCCGAGCTAGCACAGAAACCGAGGTGAGTCAGGTGCTGAGTGAGCTGAGCGAACCAGGCTCGAAGAGCCTGACGGAGACCATAGAGACCGCGGTGTAATTTGCAAACTTGATGGGGGTGATCTGGGTGAGTGTATCCCTGCGGCTGGGCCATGTATACTGTATCATTAAGAAATCCGTGCAAGAATGCATTTTGAATATCCAATTGGCGGATAGGCCATTGGTGAGTAAGAGCCAAACCGAGGGCCGTGCGAATAGTGACAGGTTTGATCACTGGACTGAAGTTTTCATGACAACACCTTCAGTTTGATGGAATCCTTTAGCAACGAGTCGAGCTTTGTACCGTTCGATGTGTCCCTGAGAATTTCGTTTAATACGGTATGCCCATTTACAACCAATAATATTGGAAGAAGGGGGAGGAACAAGTGTCCAAGTGTTATTGTTGACAAGTGCCAGAAATTCATCTCGCATGGCATCCCTCCATTCAGGGAAACGAGAGGCCTCGGTGTAGCTAGAGGGTACGGTCAGGGGAGGAGATGTGGTAAGATTAGCGTGGGGCGAGGGGAAGAGATGAAGTCACGAGGTAATTGTTTAGGTTTAAGTGTGTGGGTTCGAGAACGAGTAGTCATGGGATGAGGGGAGGGGATTGTCGTGGGCCGCCGAGTTTGAGAAATTTTCGAGGTTGGGCCGAGTGGGCTTGGCTGTGGGTCCGAGGTCAAGCGTGAGTCGGGGGTCAAGTCGGGCTTGAGACCCAAGTGAGGAGGGTAAGGGTGAGTGGGCTTCATGGGCTGGATTAGATGGGTCATGGTGGATGATTTTTGGTTAATAATTAAGGGAAGGGACGTAGAAGGAGGGACAGAATATAGTATCCGGGGTATGAGGGAGTGGGTGGATGGGGTAGTATAAGGAAACACATTTTCATCAAAAATCACATGACGAGAAATAAATATGCGACCCGTAGAAATGTCCAAACATTTATACCCTCCATGGAGATCATTATAACCAAGAAATAAGCAAGCTTTTGAATGAAAATCCATTTTATGATTATAAGAAGGCCAAAGATACGGCCAACATGCGCAACCAAAAACCTTCAAATAATTGTAGTCGGGAAGACGACCATAAACGGACTCGTACAGGCTCTTAAAATACAAAACTTTCGTGGGCATGCGATTTATTAAATAAACAGCTGTGCTGAAGGCGTCCTCCCAATAAGGAAGAGGCAAGTGAGAGTGAGCCAACAAGGCCAAACCTGTTTCAACAATATGCCGATGACGGCGTTCAACGACACCCATTTGTTCGTGGGTGTGTGCGCAAGCAAGTTTATGTGTAATACCAACACGGGAAAAATAAATAGCTAATTTTTTAAATTCACCACCGCGATTAGTCTGAATAGCTTTAATTTTAGTGTCGAAGAGACGTTCCACTAGAGCTTGAAAATTATAAAAGATATGTTCCACATCCGATTTGAGAGTAATAGGATAGAACCAAATAAACTTAGTGCAATCTTCCAAAAAGCAAGCATAATATCTAAAACCATAAATTGAAGCCTCGGCACAAGGCCCCCAAAAGTCTGAATAAATCAAATCCAAAGGTTTACGGGATGTAAAAAAGGAGGAAGTTAAAGAGAGTCAATGACTTTTAGCAAGTGGACATTTAGAACAATCGTAGGAGTCACAATTACGGGGAGGGGAAATATTTATTTGACGTAAAATAATATTACTAATCCGGGAAGAACAGTGTCTGAGATGACGATGCCAGTGATAAGTAGATGTACGAGTGGCAAGGCTGGAGGAGATAAGAGGTTGATTAAAGTGATATAAACCGTCTTTAACATAGCCTCTAAGACGGACCTGGCCCGAGTAGTCCTTCACAAGGAAATAAGTCGAGTGATATTCAAAGTAAACGTTATTATCGTGTGCAAAATTTTGGACAGAAAGTAAGTTTTGTTGAAGGGAGGGTGTGAGTAAGACGTTGCGAAGAATAAACGAGTGCGTAGGGGTAGAAATATGAGAGTCACCAATATGAGTAATAGTCATACCAGTGCTATTGCTAGCACGGACATTGTCATCAACGGTGTATGGAGCAGGAGGAGAGTTGAAGGTATCTTGATAAGGAGTCATGTGATGTCTGGCTCCGGTATCGGGAAGCCAATTTGATTGATCATACGATGTAGCTGCGAAATTATCCATAGGAGGGCGGGGAAAGGGGGCAGCGTTGGAATTTTGGGGTGGGGGTGGATTAAAATTATGATCAAATCGATACCAATGAGAGAGAGGACTCAGACCAAATCGGATGCAAAGTCGACATTTAGCGCGTAGGTCGTGATGGGTGGTATTGGTGTTGAGGACGAGAGCCATTAAATCGAACTCACCCACGACCACGCAAATTCGAGCCACGACCACGTTTATTTTGAGATCGTTGATTGTTGTTAACAGTGGGAGAGGGCTGGGAGGAGTTCGGTGGAGAAGGCAGCGTCGGAGGTGGAGAGGGAGCACTAGTGTTGTGAGAGATACAAGCTTCCATGGTCAATAACAGAGAGAAGATATCTTCAAGTGTTACATCCGGATGAGAACCGATCATGGAAACGAAGGCATCATATTCAGTCCCTAATCCGGTGAGGACATAGTTGATGATATCATCATTTTATAGCGGTTGGCCTGCTAAGGCAAGGTCGTCAGCGAGGCATTTGACCTTCATAAAGTAATCTGTAGCCGTAGAGGTATCCTTTCGAGTAGTAGCAAGTTGAGAATGGAGGTGGATAATACGGGCATGTGACAGAGAGGCGAAGCAGCGTTCAATGGCTGACCAAATTTTAGCCAATGTCTTAGCGTGATAAACATGAGTGAGAACGTCATGTTGGATCGATAATGCGCGTAAAACACTTTAGAATGGGGGGTTGAATAGAGTGTTGGTAATTTATACCACTTTTTCGAAATTAATCAAGTAGTGACAAGTTGGAGCAAATATGGTACACAATTACTAATTTGTTAAACCGGAAGCTATTTAACAAAATTATTTGATTGTGTATTACTTAAGTGATCAATATGTTGTATGAATACTTATGTACTAATTCGAAATTAGGCAGGTTGAGTTGATTTCAAAAGTCTAGCAAATTTATTTCACAACTCAAAAAACTCAGAAATAAGGATAATACAAGTTGTCAAATAAAATCTCAAATATAAATTATCAAACTGAGTTATTAAACTGGTTTGAAGGATTTACAAAACTGAATCAGTGATGGAAAATAAGTTACAGTTGAGACTGATCTAACTGAGCTCAACAGGGTACAAAAACTGATGAAAATTAATTCTTATATCAGTCAAGGGCACTGCTCAAACTGAAAAATATCAGATGTACTTTAGTGATGATCACAAATAACTTTGAAGTTTATCAGTACATAAATACAGCTTGATTTACAAAGGTTTCAGTGAGCACAACAAGAAGGGGACCGTGACTAGATCGATCAATCGGCCAAAGATCGAACCGAGGGTCGATCTGGGTTGCAACTCTGATCTGTTTGTCAAGGTCAGTATTGGAACTGATCGCAATTGATCAGCAGGTCCAAAATGTGGCCAAAATAAAACAAAAAAATAAAGGCCTATTTCAAGGTGTTCAACTGAAGGTTCAGATTTATTTATTTTAACAGCTTTGCAGGTAGCACAGGTAAGCAGATTGGAGCAAGAATTCAGCAAGTAAGCACAGCAACGGGGGCAGAATTTCCAAAAGCAAATCACAAGGATATGCTGACTGAAATTCCCAACAAATATGAGGAACTGACTCTAAACCAAGTCTTGCAACAGTGCAGGTTTACTTAGAGGATCAAAAACTCAGTCTGCTAATGCCTTATGCACAAGGCTGTGTGTAGGTGAAACCAACCACACTATAGGGGCAAATCCTGAGATTGTTGATACAATGTAAACTCACTACTGAATCCAAACTTGGCACAACAGCAAAGGGGATGAACACTTTTGATCCCTCAGTTTGCCAATAACCAGAAAATCAATTTTGCTGAGCCTTGACCACAAAGGCAGCAACTTTGGTAATCAACCAAATTGCTTAATCAGCAGGTTAGATATTTTCTAAGTTTCAGCAATTCTGAGTCTCGAAATGTTCAAACATACAACAAGGGTGGACACTCAAATAATAGGCTTGATCAATATCTCTGATTAACACAAAATCAGAGGTCAACAGAAAGTCACTCTTTATACCAAATCATCACTTAGGCACAACATAGATGATCCTTTCTGTACAACTGATTTTAGTACAGAGATCAATTAATCAACACTATTACTGTACAACTATTACACAGTTACAAAAAGCAGAAAAAGACCATAAGTCTGAATTTGAGTACATTCACTGAAGAACACTAAAATCAGACTACTACCAAGGTTGATCTGAGTCCTGTGTATAGCTTTGCCAGTCCTCAAGCTATACACACTCCTAGCAAGATTCCAACCCAAATCTTTATCACTTCAGGCAAGTGATAAAGATTTCAGCCACAGACCCTTACTTTAAAAACTTTAAAAGATTTTTGAGTGAAAGTATGTGGTGACTGACTTTCTTGTAAAACTGATAATGAAAAGGTTGGATGAGGATGGCTATTTATAGGACTTGTGAAAAGAGAAGGCCTAAGACCTAACAAGACTGAAAACCGGAAGAGCTTAAACCACTGAAAAGGACTCAGACAAACCACTGATAAACTAAAACGAAAGCAAGTAACACACAAGGTTGATCAGAGATTTAAAGAGGACTTAATTCAGATCAGGGTTGGACCGGTTTGGTTAATTTGTTTGACCATCAATTGGTTAGATTACCCTCAGCAGGTTTCAATTCATTATCATTGGGTAAATACCCTCAAATGAATTGGCTAGACTGGACTAGGGTACAAGGTTAGCCGTTTTACCATGTCAATCCGGGTGGGGGTTTGCCGGATTAGATTTTCACGTGCTGATTTGAGGAGATTGCCTTGCTGAACCTTTGATTGCGGCTGCAGATCCTCTCATTTACACATGTGGTCAAAAGCCTAGACCTTATGCCATCAAAGCTCTAGAACCGGTCAAGGTAGGACCTGTAAACAACCAATAATGGAAGAGAATCAGGCAGAATCACAGTTCAAATCAATCTAATAAAAACAATATTAACTGGAATTCAGAGAAACGAAAACTTCCCTAAATTAAAGTTTCAATTTGGACATTGAAATGCCAAGCCATCAATTAATGGCTGCGAATCCTTTGAATCAGAGAATTAAAGCTCGAATCAACGCCGTATCAGATGAAAGGTTGGCCCTTTCATACCTAACCTTCACAGAATGCATCCGGCACAAAATCAGGGCAATAAACTGGTTCAAATCAGAATTAATACATGACATGGACGATATAATTAGAAAAGATATCACCTTTTATTGCGAATCACGAATGATTTCTTCAAACCTTCCAAAAGTGAAATTTTCACATGGTGGCTTGAATACGACCAAGGCAGTATCCGATTCTTACCATAACCGAATTCGCATGTGCAGACGAAGGTGAGAAGGAGAGAGATAAGGACCAGATTTTCTGAAGACAACAGAATCGTCATGAAGACGATTGATCTGGAAATCGGAGAGGAGTGAATGAGAGGAGTTGAGGATAGAAGAAGCGACGGCTGGACTAGACAATTAGGTTTAGAGATGGAGATCAGTTTTAGGGATTTACGGTTGGGTATACAAACAGAAGGGGTCAATGGGCATGTCATTGGGCTAAGATTTAACTAAAAGGAAAAAGGCAGGCCCGATCATTGCATATATATTATGTAATATAATCATTTTAATTAAAAAAATTACTTATAAAATTTGTTGGAAATATTATTTATGTTTTGATGATGATTCATCACGAAATTAGACAAATCACTTACAACCCATGATGATGAAGTCGTGACTAATCAAGTTATAGTGCATAATGAAAGAAGAAGCAAGAAATGGTCTGTAGATAAATGTATAAGTTCTATCTGAGTCTCAACTTTGTATAGGTTGTTTCGCATAAGCATTGTAATAGAATAGGAACTAGGCGAACAAATTGAGTCACAACAAGAAAACTGAAAGTTATAGCAAGAAAACTGAATATGCACATGAAGAATCGAGGGTTCAAACTCGAACCAAGAAGATAAGTTCGGCCGAGGACACAGACTCAGCTTGGCTTATCTAGAAGAATGAAGAACGAGGACACTGCACTCGCCACAGAAAAATCAAGAACTGAGGTGGCAAACTCGCTTAGAAGTCGATTAAGTCGTGACTATAAGTCGATTCGTCGAGCAAGTCGGTGGTGACTCAAATCGAAGTTATAGATCATGTAAAATGAATAATCTTAAGGACAAAGATTATCGCTTACCTGGATAAGAAGAAACTGATTGGTGTACTCTGACTTAGTCAATTGAAGTCAGATATTAAGTATACAAGGTACTCAGTTTTGAAGAAGAGTAGAAAACTGAGTTAAGGCCTTGTTAAATTTAAACTGACTATACGACAAAAGATCGTACATGTGAACGTTGGCAAAACGACAAGTGTAACGGCTACAAGAGCTAGTGACCGTTACATCACCCTTATAAATACACAAGAGAATCACTTGAAAGAGAAAGGGAGGAGGATCAGAAAAAGAGCTTTACAAGCATATATTCAAAGATCTAAATCCAGATCCACAAAATCAGATCAGATATATCTAGAAAAAGGGAAGCCAACGGAATTGCCTTGAAGACTTCAAAGAAAGATCCAGTAAACCATTGAGGGGAAAAGAAGGCATCTTGGAGCTAAAAAGTCAGATCAAGAAGAATCAGACAGCTCTCTGAATTAATCCTTGATTAATTCTAAACCTAACCTTTGTGAAAAAGGGTTGGCTGTGCATAGTTTGAAGGGAGCAATTCTACCTTTCTTCATAAAGTTGCAACTTAGTTGCCACAGCTTTTGGTGCAGTCTGAGGACTGTGTGTTGGTATTAGTGGTGAGCTGGTGAAGGAGCAATTCCACCTCCGAAAGATCAGTGTGCACGATGAAGGGAGCAATCTCACCTTACTTCATTTTGTGTAGACAGTGAAACTAGGGTGTCGTGAAGGACTGTCATAGTGCTAGGATTTTGTAACGGTTATCTCATTATTCTAGTGATACCTCCTACGCCACAGAGAGAAGGGAGACGTGCGGGATTACACCACCCGAACTTCCATAAACAAATCTTGTGATGATTTACTTTATGCGTTTGTGTTTGTTTTATTTATTGCATTATCACTCTACAAACACTAGACACTGAGTCAAAGACAGAATCGATACATGTAGAGTCTTAGAACTTAACTGACACATCTATTGCACTAAAGGCTAGATTTATCCGCTGCCAGTTAACAAGACTAAATATAAGTCAGCATTGACTTATATTCAGTTGAGCTAACTGAACTTCACACAAGTTAAGGGACAGAAACAAAACTGAAGTGAAGATCAGTTTGAGTTTCAGAGAAACTCAGTTCCTGAGGCTTTTCTAGCTCATGATTAATTTTTTGTGACAAGTTTATTCACCTCCCCCCTCTAAACTTGTGTTAGCCTTTCCAAGGGACCAACAATTGGTATCGGAGCGATTCCTTCTTTTGAAGGTGATTCAAATCGTTTACCGCTTCAAGGTTCAGTTGTTTCTGATACCAACAATTGGTATCAGAGCAAATCTTCCTTTTGGAAGAGATCCGAATTGTTATCGCCAAGGAGATAATCGTGCATCGCTTATTTGTTCAAGCATCCAGCTTGTTGAAGACCCTCATCAGTGTCGCTTCACTTAGTTTCAATGTCTACATCTGAGAGCTAGAAGTTGGCTTACTCACCCCTTGACTAATTGCTTGCAAAATATATCCGATTTTCAGGATCAAATGCTCGAAAGGTTCGGTGCGACAAATTTATATACAAATCCAGAACCTCAACTTAGTGATGAAGTGAATACAAACTTCAATGTTCACATTAACGAATCCAGATGAGTTCCATCACTAAGAGACCTCTCAAAGAAAGGAAGGAAGTTACTGGAGAAATGTTTCTTCTGAAAAAGGGATTTACATATCTAGTGCAAAGGATACTAGATCATTTCTCCATTTCAAAATCTACACAAACAGAAGTGGAACACAAATCAGTGTCCACTGGGACAAAGAAAAGAAAAATCTTTGTTGAAGAAGAATCAAGTGAAATCTCAGATTCTAGTTCAAGTGAGACTGTGAGTTTGGATGACAGAACTCTGAGAAGACAGAAAAGGATGTGGAACAAGTTTCAAGTAAAGAAAATCAAAATCGAGGACGTATTGAAATTGAGGATGAAATCAAGAAAGCGAAGGAAGCGAGTCTGATGAATCTGAAGAAAGTGAACGTGAAGAAATTGAAGAAAGTAAACAGAATAAAGATGAAGAAAATGAAGAAATTAAAGGAGCTGATGATGAAACTGAAGATAGTGAATCTTCAACTGAGTTGTATGGGGAATACACTGAAAAACAGAGAGAAGCTGTGGAAGACGCAGAATTTTGTGAAGCTGAGTATGAAATGGAACTGACAGTTCATGATATTCAAACGGGCTCCTCATTGCAAGTTCATGAGGCATCCACAAGCAAATTGGCAACTGAAGAATCTCAACCTCCTGAAACTGTAACTGAAGAAAAACTGAAAGGATGGGAAGAGACCATTGAAAGTGTGATGCAAACTCTACAGCAGCAGCTCTTTGAATTACATGATTTTATTGGAAGATCACATTAATCATGTCTATTCGAATACTCTAACCTCATCACCCTCCGTAGATTATTTGAAGATTGCTATCGCTTATCTTCAAACAAGGGGGAAAATAAAGCTGGAGATGAAGTTGAAGGTGATACTGTCAATACTGAAAAGGCCTATGCCCTACAGTTGATTAAAGAACAAGATGAACAAATAGACTCTGATCTACAGACCTTTGATCTGCTATCTACTCGAAGGAATGGAGAAGCAATTGAAACTCTGTTTGAGGAATTGATTAAAAGAGAGACCTTCACTCAAACCAGAATCAAGAAGATGAAGATAACGCAGCTCAAGTTGTCTTGAGCATCGTGAAGAAACTTGTAACTGTGATCGATTGCAAGAGGGTCTACAAGCAAAGAAAAGACAGAGGACAAGAACTAAGGGGAAGTCAACCGTAAAAGGGAAGATGAAAAGGAACCGTAAAGAAAAACTCAAAAAGAAAAACTTAATCTCATTTCGGATGAAGAAGAAAAACTGATGGAAGAGGAAATCAAGGAAGTTCTGATCAAGCTCAAGAACAAAGACAATGAAGAGGCTAATCGCTTGATCAGTGAATATCTTGAGATCAAGCCTATATATGGCGAATCTGTTGAAGAAGGGAAACAAAGAAGGCTTATGGAAACAAAAAGGAGCATCTTTCTTGGTGAAAAGATATTGGCTCTTGAAAAAGAGAAGTTGTAATTTTATTCAGTTCTAACTCAGTTTGTTTCATTTTGAATCTTGTAATAAACTTGGCTGTTCTAGTTTGCTATCTTGATTTGTTTCGTTATGATTTCTTGCACTATTCTTTTATTATTGCTTTTAAGGAGGGTTATGATACATCATCAAAAAGGGGGAAATTGTTGGAAATATTATTTATGTTTTGATGATGATTCAGTCATGAAATTAGACAAATCACTTACAACCCATGATGATGAAGTCAGAATTCAATCATTATAGTGCATAATGAAAGAAGAAGCAAGAAATGGTCTAGAGATAAATGTATAAGTTCTATCTAGAGTCCGAACTTTGTATAGGTTGTTTCGCACAAGCATTGTAATAGAATAGGAACTAGGCGAATAAATTGAGTCACAACAAGAAAACTGAAAGTTATAGCAAGAAAACTGAATATGCACATGAAGAATCGAGGTTCAAAATCGAATCAAGAAGATAAGTTCGCTAAGGGACACGACTCGCTTGGCTTATCTAGAAGAATGAAGAACCGAGGACACAGACTCGCCATCTAAAATCAAGAATCGACGTGGCAAACTCGCTTAGAAGTCGATTAAGTCGTGACTATAAGTCGATTCGCAAGTCTGTGGTGACTCAAATCGAGTTATAGATCATGTAAAATCGAATAATCTTAAGGACAAAGATTATCGCCACCTGGTAAGAAGAAACAGATTGGTGTACTCTGACTTAGTCAATTGAAGTCAGATATTAAGTATACAAGGTACTCAGTTTTGAAGAAGAGTAGAAAACTGAGTTAAGGCCTTGTTAAATTTAAACTGACTATACGACAAAAGATCGTACATGTGAACGTTGGAAAAACGACAAGTGTAACGGCTACAAGAGCTAGTGACCGTTACATCACCCCTATAAATACACAAGAGAATCACTTGAAAGAGAAAGAGAGGAGGATCAGAAAAAGAGCTTGACAAGCATATATTCAAAGATCCAAATCCAGATCCACAAAATCAGATCAGATATATCTAGAAAAAGGGTAGCCAACGGAATTGCCTTGAAGGCGTCAAAGAAAGATCCAGTAACCCATTGAGGGGAAAAGAAGGCATCTTGGAGCTACAAAGTCGATCCAAAGAATCGAGACCACCACCGAATTAATCCTTGATTAATTTTAAACCTAACCTTTATGAAAAAGGGTTGGCTGTGCATAGTTTGAAGGGAGCAATTCTACCTTTCTTCATACAGTTGCAACTTAGTTTCCACAGCTGTTGGTGAAGTCTGAGGACTGTGTGTTGGTATTAGTGGTGAGCTGGTGAAGGAGCAATTACACCTCCGAAAGATCAGTGTGCACGATGAAGGGAGCAATCTCACCTTTCTTCATTTTGTGTAGACAGTGAAACTAGGGTGTCGTGAAGGACTGTCATAGTGCTAGGATTTTGTAACGGTTATCTCATTATTCTTGTGATACCTCCTACGCCACATGAGAAGGGGAGACGTACGGGATTACACCACCCGGAACTTCCATAAACAAATCTTGTGATGATTTACTTTATGCATTTGTGTTTGTTTTATTTATTGCATTATCACTCTGCAAACACTAGACAATCGAGTCAAAGACAGAATCGATACATGTAGAGTCTTAGAACTTAACCGACACATCTATTGCACTAAAGACTAGATTTATCCGCTGCCAGTTAACAAGACTAAATATAAGTCAGCATTGACTTATATTCAGTTGAGCTAACTGAACTCCACACAAGTTAAGGGACAGGAACAAAATCGAATCAAGATCGGTTTGAGTTTCATAGAAACTCGCCTCCGGGCTTTTCCACTTCAGATTAATTTTTGGTGACAAGTTTATTCACCCCCTCTAAACTTGTGTTAGCCTTTCCAAGTGACCAACAAAATTAATAACACTAATTTTATAAAGTAAATTAATAACTAAATAATTTATTACATAATTTGATAAATCCTGCAAAAAGAAATTTAAACGCACGAGTTGCCGTATGATGTAAGTGTTAACTTCATGGCGGTTAGTGGCAGGGGTATTTTAGTAAAGACACATATTGAGGATATTTTGGTAAATTAATCAAACTTAAGTGCAACTGGGTCTCATAACTCAACACGTCAGCTGAGAGAGATGATGTTATTGCACTTAAAATGAGATTGTCTTGTTTTGTCCATTGTGAAAAATCCGTATTAGGCTTGTTAATGAGGGTGGCCGGTGGTGGAGGGATGCTTCTGTCAACGAATCCATAAACGTCTTGTCCCTTGAGATAGGGACCAATTTGTGCTTTCCAGATAAGATAATTTGTACGAGTTAGCTTGATAAGATTGATATAATTGGAGGAGTTGAAGGCCAGATAAAGAGTCGATGAAGAGGAGTTGGAGATTTTGGTGGTGGCTCGAGAAGTTGCAGTGGGGGAGGTGGCCATGGCAGCTGGGAGTGGGTTTTGTTTTGTTTTTTTTTTGTTTTTTTGAGAAGGAAAGGAGGGGGGTACGAAGAGAATGTTAGGTGTAATGCCCGAAAGACAATTTTGTAATTGTTTTATTTAATAAATGAAATGATATTATTATTCATATTTATTATTCTCATATTCACCGATGTGACAATAGTATTTACACTACAGAAAACCCTAAAGTATATCGTTTATGTAATCACTTAACTCAGTGTATGGGATATACACGGGAGGATTGAGTTAGTGAAGATGTACTTAAAATACAATTAGCCTGTAGTGAAGTTAATCAAGAGTATCGGGTCTCTCCTTTAATGTGCTATTAATGCGCCCAGAACACAATGAGTGTGATTTTCTTATCCGGACCTTCGGTTAAGAGAACATAGTGGGGCATTTATATATGATAGATATATCATATAGGGTTGGACCGATTTGATTAGAGTTCACGATATAATTCCGTAATCGAGAAGCCTTATCGAATCAATCGATGATCATATTTATGGATATATCTTAATCCTGAGGTGATCAAAGTCAACTGTTTGAATCAGTATGAGGTTTGACTTGACGGTTAAGGATTACACTGAGTCTGTGATCTGAATTACCCAATCTTGGCATTGTACTGGATTGAGTGAGTAGTCTGTGCTATCACAGATACGTAATCCATTCCTTCCATTTATGGAAGTAGATAGACAGTTCCCTTATTTATTAATCCTAGAAACTGATCAATCATACGAGTTCATATTACACTGATTAGCTACCAGTGAGTTGTATGAATTAATTGATCACTAGGGGGTTAATGGTAAATAAGGATAAGAGGTTCTAAAAAGGGTTAACGGTAACTTCCCGATTTAGAATGATCAGTCTATGGAGGATTAATCCATATGTAATGATTATATCAATGGACGCTTATTATCATTCTCGTGAGGAGATAAATATAATCTCATAATCGGAGGAGTGCAGTCACGGGATTATGGTGGCATATTCCTTTGATTGATTTATCGAATATAATTATTCTGTTCGTAAGATAATTATTTATTTGATTTATCGGAGCCGCTGATTATTAGTCCATGGTCCCCGACGTGCCTCCAATGTCTACATGGAACAACCTGAAGGCTTTGTTGATCCTCAAAAACATCACTATGTGTGCAAGCTTAAGAAGGCTCTTTATGGCCTTAAACAGGCTCCTAGGGCTTGTTTTGGAGCATTGAGATTGCAGATGTTAGACTGGGGTTTCCACCAATCTGTGTCAGATTCGTCCCTCTTTATTTTAAAAACTGACACTAGTCTCTTATATGTTCTTGTGTATGTAGATGATATTTTAGTGACAGGAGATTCACAAGGCCTGATAAATAATTTTGTTCAACTGTTACACTCCAGATTCTCTCTTAAAGATCTTGGACCCGTGGCTCATTTTTTAGGGATGGAGGCACACAGAAACTCTGATGGCCTATACTTGACTCAAGGACATTATGCTTCCCAACTTTTGAAAAAATTACAATTGGATCACATTAACCCCTGTACTACACCTATGGTACCTGGTGAACACTTGCTACCTGATCAAGGAGAGCATATGCACTCTTCAAGGACTTATAGAAGTGCTATTGAGGGATGCAGTATCTTACCTATACCAGGCCTGATATTGCTTATTCTGTCAACTACTTGAGTCAGTTCATGCAACAACCTACTCAGATTCATTGGCATGCCCTCAAGAAACTTCTAAGATATGTTAAATGAACTCTACACTATGGACTCCTGTTTATAGCTGGTGGATCACTACAGTTAACTGGTTTTTGTGATGCAGATTGGGCCTGCTATCCTGCTGACACAATGTCTTTTGCAGGATATTTTGTTTTTGTAGGTGGATCATTGGTTTCCTGGAGCTCTAAGAAACAAAGTGTGGTATCCAGATCATCAGCCGAATCAGAGTATAGGTCTCTAGCAAATCTGTCCTCTGAATTGTTCTGGATCAAACAACTTCTATCTGAGATGGGTATATCTGTACCCAAAGTTCCTATTGCTTGGTCTAATAATCTCAGTGCAATTTACTTGGCTCACAATCCAGTCTACCATGCTAGAACAAAGAATATAGAGGTTGATATTCACTATGTGAGAAATTAAGTACTCGTCGGGTCACTGACCTATCCTACGACGGCACACTCGGGGCGTACCTAAGAGATCCGATATAGTAGGTCACACTCATCAAGGATATTCTTGATAATATCTAGGCTAAAAAGGAAGGTAGTCAATGAATAAAGGGATGTTCGATTCTCGTGGGATGTTTGATTCTCACAAGTTATTCATTGATGAGATTGTCTCGATTTAACCGTCATCTCTTTGACGTACCTACTACGGCGCGCAATCGAGATGCGAGGTTAAAACCTTGAATGGTAGAGTAGACTTAATTTTAGTTTACAATTTCTAAAATAAACTTATATAGTAGTGTTAAACTTGAATTAATATATGTCATTTTATTTTCAAAGAAAATGTCTCATTCAAATGTGTCTTTCTTATCATCGAAAATTATTGGGAAACAACTTTAAGAAATGGAAGAGTAATCTAAATGTGGTACTCACATACGAGAATGTGCAATATGTACTCACTTCAATGCCCTACGGTGGCGATCCAAAAACCCGAAAAAGTCGAGATCGAGCAACAGTAATCGCTGATTGAGTCGATAACCGGGCTTGTGGGATCATCCTGGCGGCAGTGTCGGAGGTTATTAGGACCTAGATTGAAGAGTTTGAGACTGCACGAGAAATCATGCAGAAACTTACTTCGATGTTTGGATCACCTAGCAACCAAGCAAGACACGATGCCATCAGGATGGCTGTTAACACGAAATTGAAGAGAGGTCAAGCAGTGAATGGTCATGTTCTAAATATGATCAGTTACTTCAATGCCGCCGGTATTCTTGGATCGATGTTCGATGAAGCAACTCAAGTGTCGATGATTTTGGAATCGTTGACTCCTGAGTTTATCCCGTTCAAAACTTAGTATCTGATGGGAAAACATGAGTTGACCATGACACAGATGCTTAATGAACTGACTATCCACGAGGGCCTACTATCGAAAGATAAGGTCCAAGTAGGGGATAAGAAAGTCGAAGCCAACATGGCCGGCTTAAGCCATCAAACAAGCCTAAGGCCAAACCAAAGAAGAAGGGTAGTGTTGCACCTGTGCCCAAGCAAATGAAGAAAAAGAAAGCCAAGAAAGTTGACGAGGCCAAGCCCAAGGGCAAGTGCTTTTACTGTAAGGAGGTAGGACATTGGAAACGCCATTGTCCGGAATATCTTCGTGATGTAAAAGATGGCAAAGTCAAGGCTGTCACTGGGAAAGATAAGAAAGGTAATTCGGAATTACTATTCTTGGAATCTTTTAATGTAGCTAAAGATGTGTCCACTTGGATACTTGATACTGTAGCTACTAACCATGTATGTTCTTCATTGCAGATTCTTAGTTCGTATGAGGAGCTGGAAGAGGGTTCTCAAGTGATACGAGTAGGCACTTTTGGGCGCCATTTCGCTAAAGCAAAGCGGAGCCGTGGTACTTACACTTCAATAATAAAATTTTACATTTAGAGTATGTTTATTTTATTCAAATTTCAGAGAAATTTAATTTCTCATTCTCGCCTTAGTTGAACAATCATTTTCTGCTTCAAATTTGAATGGTGAATTTGTTATTTCAAGAATGGCTTTGAATTGTGTTCAAATACGAATGAAAACGGTTTATATTTTTTGTAAGACCACATAAAGCTCCCTACTTAATAATCGAAATGTTTAAAATCGCTCATCAAAGACCTCGCTAAAAGGCGTAAAGTTTCTCAAGTAAAAGAAGATAAAACATACTTGTGGCATCCGAGGCTCGGCCATATTTCCTTGAAAGACTCAAAAGACTAGAAAAGGTTCATGCCTTAGGTGAGTCATCTGCTGACACACCGCCTGCCTGCGAGTGTTGCCTGGAGGGAAAAATGACTAAGCGCCCTTCTCATCAAAGGGTAATAGGGCCACGGAACTCTAGACTTAGTGCATTCGCACTTTTGTGGTCCGATGAACGCATGCTGTAGGCGGATACTGAGTAATTTGTGACTTTCATTGATGACTACTCTAGATTCAGTTATGTTTATCTGTTGCATAGGAAATCCGAGGATTTTGGTAAGTTCAAGGAGTTCCAAGCAGAAGCCGAAAGGCAACTAGGCAAGTCATTGAAATTCCTTCGCTCGGATCGTGGAGGTGAGTATTTAGATACTGAGTTCATTGACTACTTGGCTGAAAAAGGAATTTGTTTCCAACGTTCAGCGCCTAGGACACCTCAGCAAAACGGAGTTGCTAAGAGGAGAAACATGACATTGATTAACATGGATAGATCAATGATGAGCTACACCTCACTACCTATATCCTTTTGGGGTTATGCTTTAGAAGCAGCGGTCTACATTTTGAATGTAGTACCGTCCAAGTCTGTCGAAAAGACACCCGTAGAGATGTGGTCCGGACGTCGCGAAAGCATGCGTCACTTCCGCATATGGGGTTGTCCTACACATGTGCTGATGGACAAGACTACCAAGCTGCAATCACGTACGAAAGTATGTTTGTTTGTAGGCTATCCAAAAGGTACACGTGGTGGTCTATTTTACGTTCCGGAAGATAACAAAGTGCTAGTCTCGACTAACGCTATGTTTTTGGAGGAAAGTTATATGAAAGACCACAGACCTCGAAGTAAAATTGTACTAGAGGAATTACTCTCCGATGACGTCAGGCCTATTGTGGCTGTTGATGTTCCTGTAAACAACACTACTAATACAACAGTCACTTCCGACATTCCTATTCCACCTAGACATACAGCGAGAGTGGTTCGGCCACTGGCTCGGTACGGCATGGATTTAAAGACGAATGTAGTCGCCTCTGATGGGGTGGAAGATGATCCTCCGACCTATAAGAAGGCCTTATTGGATCACGATAAGGATAAATGGATTGACACAATGAATCAAGAGATGGTGTCTATGTACTCTAACTCAGTCCGGAAACTTGTAGAACTTCCTCAGGGTGAAAGGCCCATTGGATGTAAATGGCTCTACAAGCGAAAGAGAGGAGTAGATGGGAAGGTCGAAACCTTCAAAGCACGGCTGGTAGCCAAAGGTTACACACAGCGAGAGGGTATAGACTACGAGGAAACCTTCTCACATGTGGCCATGATGAAAACCATCCGCATCCTCCTTTCGATTGTTGTATGTCTGGATTATGAAATCTGGCAAATGGATGTTAAGAAAGCGTTTCTAAACGGCTTTCTAGACGAGGAAATCTATATGCAGCAACCAGAAGGATTCATTGAAGAAGGTCAAAAGCACATGGTGTGCAAGTTGCTCAGATCCATTTATGGGTTGAAGCAAGAATCTCGTTCCTGGTATCATAGATTCGATCACACGATCAAGCCTTATGATTTCGAACAACACTTTGCTGAATCTTGTGTGTACAAGAAGGTTATCAAAGATAGTATTTTATTTCTAGTGTTGTACGTTGATGACATACTCCTAATTGGCAACGATAAGAAGATGATGTCCGACGTGAAAAGTTGGTTGACCACGCAATTCCAAATGAAGGATTTGGGAGAAGCGAGTTATGTTCTAGGGATCCAAATTATAAGGGATCGCAAGAATAGGATGTTAGCTCCTTCCCAAGCAAATTATATAGATAAGGTGCTGGCAAGCTTCAGTATGGAGAACGCCAAGAAGGGTTTTCTACCAACCCGTTACGGCGTTTACCTCTCTAAGACTCATGGGCCTCAAACTCCTGAAGAGACTGAAGCTATGGGAAGAGTGCCATATGCCTCGGATGTTGGTAGTCTTATGTATGCTATAAGGTGTACGAGACCTGACATTTGTTACGGCGTTGGATTAGTCACCGTTTTCACCAAATCCAGGCAACCGACTTCGACAAAGAAGAGAAAGAATCTCATCAAATATTTGAAGAGAACCAGAAATTATATGCTCGTCTATTCGAGTGGGAGTTTGGAGTTAGTGGGGTACACCGATTCTGACTTTCAGTCAGCGAGCGAAATGGGAGCAGCCTAAACCGTGAAAACGGGGTTGTGCAGAGATGATTCTAAATCAACCTCTGGTTCAGTGTTTACACTTGGTGGCGGTGCAATAGAATGGAGAAGCCAAAAGCAATCCAGCACAGCCGATTCAACAATAGAAGCTGAGTTCATAGCGCCTCCGAGGCGCCTAAGGAAGCGCTTTGGTTAAGAAAGTTCATCGGATTAGGCGTTGTCCCGAATGCTGAAGATCCTATTACTCTCTATTGTGATAACAATGGGGCTATTGCCAACTCTAGGGAACCTCGAAAGCACAGTAAGTCGAAGCATATAGAGAGGAAATATTGGGTGATCAACGATTTTGTCGATAGAGGGGACATTTCCGTCCGAAAAATTGCCTCCGCCGATAATCCTGCTGATCCATTCACCAAGACACTGTCGATTGAAGCTTTTAGTCGACACTTGGAGACTATAGGTATTAGAGACATGTCTCATTTGCTTTAGAGCAAGTGGGAGTGATAGTTTGATGTATTTTAAATAATAGGGTGTGCTCTAAAACAATTAATCACATGCTTTCGTGCAAGTGGGAGATTGTTAGGTGTAATGCCCGAAAGACAATTTTGTAATTGTTTTATTTAATAAATGAAATGATATTATTATTCATATTTATTATTCTCATATTCACCGATGTGACAATAGTATTTACACTATAGAAAACCCTAAAGTATATCGTTTATGTAATCACTTAACTCAGTGTATGGGATATACACAAGAGGATTGAGTTAGTGAAGATGTACTTAAAATACAATTATCCCGTAGTGAAGTTAATCGAGAGTATCGGGTCTCTCTTTTAACGTGCTATTAATGCGCCCAGAACAAAATGAGTGTGATTGTTTTATCCGGACTTTCGGTTAAGAGAACCTAGTGGGGGATTTATATATGATAGATATATCATATAGGGCTAGACCGATTTGATTAGAGTTCACGATATAATTCCGTAATCGAGAAGCCTTATCGAATCAATCGATGATCATATTTATGGATATATCTTAATCCTGAGGTGATCACAGTCAACTGCTTGAATCAATATGAGGTTTGACTTGACGGTTAAGGATTACACTAAGTCTGTGATCTGAATTACCCCATCGTGGCATTGTACTGGATTGAGTGAGTAGTCTGTGTTGTCACAGATACGGAATCCATTCCTTCCATTTATGGAAGTAGATAGACAGTTTCCTTATTTGTTAATCCTAGAAACTGATCGATCGTACGAGTTCATATTACACTAATTAGCTACGAGTGAGTTGTATGAATTAATTGATCACTAGGGGGTTAATGGTAAATAAGGATAAGAGGTTCTAAAAAGGGTTAACGGTAACTTACCGATTTAGAATGAACAGTCTATGAAGGATTAATCCATATGTAATGATTATATCAATGGACGCTTATTATCATTCTCGTGAGGAGATAAATATAATCTCATAATCGGAGGAGTGCAGTCTCGGGATTATGGTGGCATATTCATGTGATTGATTTATCGAATATAATTATTCTGTTCGTAAGATAATTATTTATTTGATTTATCGGAGCCGCTGATTATTAGTCCATGGTCCCCGACGTGCCTCCAATATAGAATAGCTATTCTCGGACGTCGAATCCTAATAATATTAATTTAGTTCTTATTAGAATTTAATTAAAACGATATGTGAATTAATTGTTTAGTGGACTATTAAATTAGTTGGGCTAAATAATTAAATATGTGAAAAAGACATTTTTCATAATCTTGGCCCAATTTAGTGTGTATAGTCGAAATTATTGTGACTAGGTCACAAGCAATAATTTTCGGCCCCTAGCTTGTCTTAGTGAACAAGAAATTGTTTTCTTGTGGATTAATAAGACATGTGCACAAAATATTTATTAGATAAATATTTTATGGTAAAAAAAAAAGATAAAGATTATTCTAGATTTGTTCTAAAATATTCTAGGATTATCTTTTATTTATTGGATTTATTTATTTGCCAAATAAAATCCTTGGAGGACAAGGATTACTCTCCTATATAAAGAGAGTTCTCCCAAGCCTAAAACAGAACACAAATTTCGACTTTCATCTCGTAGGGAGAGGAAAGAAAATTTCGACCAAGGGGTGTTAACGGTGATTTTTACGGTTTATATGACTTTATTTCATAACAATTTCCTTCGTGTTTTACTAAGTTTTATAGAAAATTAGGTGTTTAAGTGAAATATTGAAATAATGCGTATGGAAATCATTAAAGTGCAAAATCGAGCTAATTACGTGGTTTTATTGGTGTTTTCTATCTATATGTATGATTTTACACTTTGCACGTTTTTATTATGTTGTAGGTACGACGAGCATATCGTGGGCCGAATCGAAGAGTTGAAGGAGTTCGAGCAGCAATTTATTTGAAGACTTATCTAGAAGGGCAAAATTGAAATTGTTATATTTTTATTAGGGTTTAGTTTTTATTAAGAAAAGGAAATAGGATAATTATTACCCTAGCTCGAAAAATATTATAAAAGGACGGATCCATCAGCATTCGGAGATACAGAATAGCTTTTCCTGAAGAACAGAACGCGGCACGAAACCCTAGGCACTTTTTTGGTTCGGTCGACCGAACACCATCACTCGGTCGACCGAGTGCTTTTTTTATTATTTATATTTTGCTTCGTTGGTACAAGCGATGAACAGAGGCTGAGGCTTTCTTGAACAAGCTTTGTGAAGCCGTCTCAGCAGCGATTTGATTTCAACTCTTGGATTGTTTGTGAGTTTAATTAAAGATTGTATCTTTATTATGTTTTTATTGATGTTATGCAATTTCATTGATGAATGTATTTCTGTGTGATGTTTGATATGTGATGAGAATCGTTGTTAAACTAAGGTCACCATAGTAAAGATTGGATTTTTAATCTAGTTAACGATAGTTGTTAGGTTAAAGATCTAGATGATGAGATTGACAAATTTCACACCTTGATTAGTGAAAAGCGTTGATCTTTTAGGATCGAGGGATGAAAAGATTGATAGGCGAATTTTTCTAAGATATTAGAAATTCCTACCTTCGATAGGTGAATCACAATTTTTATTAAATCATCACTAAACAATCTAGAGAGGAAATTGAAGGTTGCGAGATAGGTGGATCATTGCTTGTTCGTTGTTACACTAATTGAAAAAAAAAACATTGTTGCTTGTTTTTCGTAGCAATCTTAGGATTTTATTGTCTTTTTAGTTTATAAAATAGAATTATCTTAGTTAGTTCGGTCCGCAACTATATTTCCTGGCTTTGGATTGACAACCCTCTGTCTAGTTTATTGTTTCATCGTTTTCGTTTTTAGTTATTTTTCGTGACAACCTTTAGAAAAATTAAGAACTAGACCAACCTCGATTCCCTGTGATTCGACTCCGGTTATAACTACTATGCTATGATCCCTGCACTTGGGGTAAACCGGATTATTTTTATTACTTGTTTGTTTTGCTTAGATAAAATCCGAGACAAGTTTTTGGCGCCGTTGCCGGGGAATCGGTACGGTTGTCTAGTTTATTAATTTTTCTGATTTTCTGTTTTAAGTTTTTGGATAAAAGGGATCGTTAGGGCACATGGTAGTATTTTGGCCATAACTTTCGGCTCGAGTGTCCGTTTGGCACGCAGGACCCCAATTCGGAAAGCTCGTTCCGACGCCGACGACGTGGTGATCAGCCATAGGCCGTTTGACACCGTTTTCGAGGTCAAAATATGCTGTTTTCCCTTCCATTTTGGGCTCAGAAGCTTTCAACACGTTTTTCTCCCTTTTATTGTTTTCTGTTTTAAATTTTTCGTTGGTAGGTTTCTGTTTAAGTTTTCCGTATCTTTTTTCTGTTTCTTTATCTTATAAAAAAATAAAATAATAAATAAAATAAAAAAAATCGTAGCAATTCGTGCGGACATCTTGTTTTTGGTTTTGGTTTATGCAAACTCGGAGTCAAAAGGGGCCACTACTCTATACCCCTGACCTCGAGCGGACCATAGTCCGACCAAACAGGAGAAGGCTCCGTTTTGCGGACCTCCCTGACGAAGAGAACACAGTCGATCGAGATATCGAGCAAGATCTAGCTCAAGAGATCGAGAATATAGTCATTATGGCTGCTGAAGATAGACGTACGTTGGGTGACTACGCCATGCCTGGCGAAGTCAAGGTCAACCCGGCTATCGTTCTACCAACCATCAATGCACCTACCTTTGAACTGAAACCCGTGCTCATTCAAATGATGCAGCATGCATCCATTTTCCACGGTTTTCAGTCAGAAAATCCTCATACTCACTTACACACATTTCTAGAGATATGCGGTACAACTCGCATCCAAGGGGTAAGTGAGGATGCTATAAAACTTAAACTGTTTTCATTTTCCTTACGAGAGGAGGCAAAAGAGTGGTACCACTCTCTTCCCTCTGAAACCATCACTACCTGGGCGGAACTCGAGAAAGAGTTCCTGAGTCAATACTTCCCACCTTCTAAGATAGCCCAATGTTTAAGTGATATTTTCACATTCTGCCAGAAGGAAAATGAGTCATTTTTCGAGTGTTGGAAGAGGTTTAAGTCTCTTCTTAGAAAGTGTCCCCATCATGGCATGCCGTTACAAAGGCAAGTCAATACTTTTTTCAGTGGATTGACCGAGCTCACGAAGGGCATGGTCAATAGTTCTTCTGGTGGGGCATTTTTAAAGAAAACACCTGAAGAGGGGTGGGCATTATTCGAGGATATTGCCAAATACAATTATGCCCCCTCATATCAAGCTATCCAAGCACCACCTCCTCCCAAGATCGAGGTGGTGAATATGCAAAAAATCGATCGCCATCTTTGCAGTGCGATGGCGCCTCAAATTTCTCCTAATCCGATCAATCAGAATTCTTCCTTTCAACAGAACTCTCAAGTTTTGTACTGTGAAAATTGTTGTCAGACTGGCCATATGGTTGGCCAGTGTCAATTTGTCTCCCCCTCTGCTTATCAAGTTAGTACTATTCATGACAATGGACAGTATAATCCAGTCACATGTCAGAACTGTGACAATGTGGGGCATACATCTCGTTTCTGTCCTATGAACGGACAGAATGCTGAAGTCAACGCTTTCTCTGGCCAGTTCAATCAGAGGTTTAATAATCAATTCTCTGGCTAGAGTAATCCTCAAAACCAGGGTTTCAGTCAGAATCAAATTTTCAATCCTAATTCGAATTTTAATCAAAATCAAAACTTCAATCGAAACCCTACTTACAACCGAGCAACTAACTCCAATTTTTCCAATCGTAATCAAAGATTCAATCGAATTGGCCTAACAATTCTAATCCTACATTTCGAATCGGTCCAAATTGCAAATTTCCATGAGAACTTCCAAAACTCTCAAGGCCCTCGCACTCGAATGATATCCAAGTCGAATGGAGCTCCTTTCGGGAGGAGCAAAATAAAAACATCCAACTCACGAGCACAAACAAGAATCTTGAGAGGCAAATAGGGCAATTGGATGAACAGTTAGCTTCTAGACCCCAAGGGCAGTTGCCCAGCTTCACAGAAAAGAATCCAAAGGGTGGTCAAGTTCAGGCCGATTTGAATAATAGCCAACGACCGACTGGTACCTTCAATTCCTTACGGTAGAAGAGGCCGGTCACGATGAACTTAAGGTCAGTACTCAATCGAGTGGTCTCCTCACTAGGAATCCACTAACCCCTCGCTTCCAATGATAAGGCGGAGGGGAAGTCGAGCACCTACGCTCCTTTGGTCAGAAGAGAATACTCAGTGGTGATCCCCTGAGAGGTGAAAGAGTTGGAAGTCCTCAAGTGGCTGAACCCCTGAGGAATGAAGAATCAAGTGAGAGTCAGGAGGCTGATCCCTTGACTAGTAAGAAGAATGAAAAGGTAGTAAGGTGGAAGGACTTGGAAGACAAAGCTGTCAGTTCATCCTCGAAGAAAGCCTTTTCTGAGAGTGACTTGAAAAAACTTCCATTTCCACCTAGAAAAAGCAACATCTCCTTGAATGAGGACAAAAAGTATGAAAAAGTGCTAAACCTTCTGAAAAATACTCAGGTTAATCTTCCATTATCCAAGGTTTTGGTTGAGATGCCTAAGTATACCAAATTCATCAAGGATGTTCTTTCTTCTAAGAAGAAGTTAGCGGACATGGATCGGTTGATTGGTGAGGATTGCTCTATGATCAATTATGAAAATCTACCAATCAAGAGGGGTGACCCGGGGAAATTTGTGCTCACATTGCTGATGGGAGTCCTAGTCTTTCCAAACTCTTTATGTGACCTGGGTGCATCCATAAGCCTGATGACATTGTCTGTCTGCAAACAGCTTGGGTTAGACAATCTTCTAGAACCCACCACCATGAATCTTCAATTCGTGGATAGATCTTCTAAGAAATATGCGGGAATACTAAAGGACGTGTTAGTTCAAATTGATAGATTTACCTTCCCGGTGGACTGGTACGTTCTGGAAATAGAGAAGGATGAGCATGTCCCTCTAATTCTTGGGGCCTTTTCTGTCTACAGCCAGAGCCCTCATTGACTGTGATGGTGGGCAAGTGACGATACGTGTTGGTGATCAAGAGGTGAGTTACAATGTTTCCAAAGCTAGCCAGAAACCCTCTGAAAGACCAACCGGCTTCTCCATTGACGATATGTCTGATGACTTCAATGATTTCATGGAAAAGCAAGTCATGGCTGTTACAACTGAATACGAGCGACTAGTTGAGAAACTGAATAATCATGGTGTGGTGAGTCTAGAACAGTTAGAAGCTGAATTTGAGGATGAGTTGTTGAAAGGAGAAGTTTTGGCAGTGGGACCACTAAGTAAACTCAGCGATGTTGAGTTGAAAAGTGGAGATCTTAAATCAAGTTTGGAAGACCCCCCTGCAGATCTGGTACTGAAGCCGTTGCCTAAACATCTAAAGTATGTGTTTTTAAGAGAAGGTGACAAGCTTCCATTAATTATATCTGCCAAGCTGTCTCGATTAGAATAAATGAAGCTGGTAAACGTCTTGAGGAAAAATGAGAAAGCCTTTGGTTGGCAAGTAGGAGACATCAGAGGGATATCTCCTGACATCTGTATGCATAAAATCAAGACTGAAGAGGGTGCGAAATGTGTTAGACAACCCCAGAGGAGGCTCAACCCTCATATGCAAGAGGTGGTCAAGAAAGAGATTATCAAGCTTTTAGATATGGGTATCATATACGCAATCGCTGACAGTGAATGGGTATCCCCTACTCAGGTAGTTCCCAAGAAAGGAGGGATTACTATTGAGAAGAATGAAAAGGGAGAAGAAATAGCATTGAGGCTTGTTACTGGTTACAGAGTCTGCATTGATTACAGGAAACTCAATGAGGTAACAATGAAAGATCATTTCCCCTTCCTTTCATTGATCAGATGCTTGAGCATCTGGCGGGACACGCATTCTACTGTTTCTTGGACGGATATTCAGGATATTTTTAGATACCCATCGACCTAGTTGACCAAGAAAAGACCACTTTCACCTGCCCTTATGGTACATTCGCTTACAGGCGGATGCCATTTGGTCTTTGCAATGCCCCAGCTACATTTCAAAGATGCATGCTGGCTATCTTTGACGGGCTAGTTGAAAAGTGCATGGAAATTTTCATGGATGACTTTTCGGTATTTGGTCAATCCTTCGATGATTGCCTTGATAATCTTGACCAGGTCTTATCCAGATGTGTGGAAAAGAACTTAGTCCTAAACTGGGAAAAGTGCCATTTTATGGTAGATGAGGGAATAGTTCTTGGCCACAAGATCTCCGCCAAAGGTATTGAGGTAGACAGGGCCAAAGTAGAAGCTATCGAGAAGATGAGTTATCCTAAGAATGTGCGCGAAGTCAGAGGTTTTCTTGGACATGTCGGTTTCTATAGGAGATTCATTCAAGACTTTTCCAAGATAGCCAAGCCCCTGTCTACACTACTTAAAGAAGACGTTGTATTCGATTTTGATGCAAGTTGCAAGCAAGCGTTTGAGGAGCTTAAAAGTCGACTAATCTCCGCGCCGATCCTTATTTTGCCTGACTGCAATCTCCCCTTCGAGCTTATGTGCGATGCATCAAACTATACTGTTGGTGCAGTCTTAGGACAGAGAATAAAAGGGAAATTCCAGCCAATCTATTACTCCAGTCACACACTAAATCCGTCTCAAGTAAACTACACGACGACTGAAAAGGAATTATTGGCCGTAGTCTTTGCTATGGACAAGTTTCGTAGTTACTTGTTGGGTGCTCAAGTGGTTGTGTGGACTGATCACGCTGCTTTGCGATACTTGATGACAAAGAAAGAGGCTAAACCGCGCTTACTACATTGGATACTGATCCTACAAGAGTTTGATGTCAAAATTAAAGACAAAAAGGGCAGTGAAAACGTAGTGGCTGATCATGTTTCAAGAATGTTGAGTGAGGAGAAGGATGACCCTGACGATATAGATCTTTACTTTCCTCTGGAGAATGTCATGCTTATCGACGGTTGTGCTCCAGATGTTCCATGGTATTCCTCCATCGTAAACTACCTTCATTCCCAATATCTTGATCCAGAATTGTCCTATCAGGAGAAGAAGAAATTCTTCTCTGATTTGAAAACATTCGTTTGGGATGAACCTTACCTCTTCAAGATTTGTAAAGATGGTTCGCTGAGAAGATGTGTTCCTGAATCTGAGCAACGTGATATTATTGAGCAATGCCACAGTGGACCCACTGGCGGTCACTTTGGTCCTTGGAAAACCGTTGCTAAAATCTTTCAATCCGGCTTCTATTGGCCCATGATCTTTAAAGATATAGAAGCTTTCTGTAAAGCTTGTGATAGGTGTCGAAGAACCGGAAATTTAACAAGGCGTTTCGACATGCCATTGAAACCCATCCTAGAATGCGAAGTCTTTGATGTATGGGGTATCGATTTTATGGGACCATTCCCATCATCTTCTGGAAATAAATACATCTTAGTCTGCGTGGATTATGTATCGAAATGGGTGGAGGCTCAAGCCACTTCTCACAATGATCATAAAACGGTCATGAAGTTCCTGAAGAAGAATATTTTCGTGAGATTTGGGTGTCCCCGCGCCTTAATCAGTGATGAGGGAACACACTTCTGCAACCGGCCACTAGAAAAAGTTCTTGAGAAATATGGTGTCCGGCACAAAATTGGCACACCATATCATCCTATGACTAGTGGTCAGGTTGAAAGAAGCAACCAAAGTTTAAAGAAGATCCTGGAGAAAACAGTTAACAGTCATAGAAAAGACTGGAGTCTAAAGTTGGATGATGTACTGTGGGCATATCGAACTGCCTATAAGACCCCCATGGGTACATCACCCTATCAAATGGTTTATGGTAAACCATGCCACTTACCAATCGAGTTAGAGCATAGAGCGTATTGGGCCACGAAGTTTTTAAACTTCGATACCCAATCTTGTGGAAAACATCGATTGCAACAGTTGCATGAGTTAGACGAATTTAGACTTCAGGCCTACGAAAGCGCCAGGATAAGTAAGGAAAAGACAAAACTCCTTCACGATGCCAAAATCAAGAAGCGAGAATTTCAAGTAGGGGAACAAGTTTTATTGTACAATTCCAGTTACAATGTTCCACTGGTAAGCCGAGGACACGATGGTCCGGTCCTTTGAAATTCTACAAATCATTCCTGGAGGTGTTTTAGAACTAAGAGGTCATGGTGACCAGCCGTTTAGAGTGAATGGTCAAAGGTGTAAGCATTATATTGGTCAACCCAAATAGAAGCCTTTGATTGTTCACTTCCTCGACATCCTCGGGTGTGGTACTCAAGTCAAGTCAATGAGTTTGATGAGTTTTCGCCCGATTTGTTTTCTCGAGGATGACGGCAAAGGTGGCCATGAGAGAAGTTCGGGCCGGTAGTTGGGATATGGAAGAGTTTAAACGGGAGGTCAAGAAGAAGAAGTCTGCAATGGGGAAAATTAAGAATGTTTGGAAAGCGGTAAAGAACCTGACCCCATGTGTGAGATACTGTTTCTATAGCCACACTAAAGACCAGAGCTTACACGAAGTAGTGGCCGGAAGGAAGATTAAGTGGCCTGATCCAGGCTGACTAGTACGTGTGTCTAGCCAAAGACACTAAAGAAATGCGCTTGTTGGGAGGCAACCCAATAATAAGAATAGTTTTTTTTTTATTATTATTTTGGACTATTTTGTTCTTTGTTGAATAAGGGGGGCTAGTTTTGTCTTGTGTCGTCTAGGGTTTTGGAGTCGGTTTCTGTGGCCAGGTAACTTGCATGAGCGGAAGATACTGTCGGTTTTCCGTTGCTATTACTTTCTGATGAATCTTGTAAGCCTTAACGCGCATTTGCACTTTCAGTTGGAGTTTGGTATTTCTGTATCATGTTGGACCATATTTGTTTTGTAAACCTCTGTGGTTATATTTGATGCTTAGATGCCCTGTGTTTTCCCTGTGTGGTGATTTTTCCATCTGAGCAATTATATCCTGTGCTTATATCAAACTTTTCTGCGCAATATGTTATATTCCCCTATCCCCGAGATCTTGTCTTGTTTTTCATGTGTGCAGGATATTTGCGATAGCAATTGTGAGCGTTTAGACGATATCAGTTTTCCAGTGGATGGTTCACAGTCTACTGATTTCTTCAAGCATTTCTGGATCTGACTCATGACCACTTCCAGACTTGCACCTTCGAACTACAATCAGCTAAGTACTTTATCTTTTCTTTAATTCTGCACAACCTGAGGAGATGTTGTGGTTTAAGTGTGGGGGAGGGATTGGTTGTACCTACAATGTGCTTAATTTATTATGCTTACCACCATTCTTCAAAAATAACAAATTTTGAAATTTTTAAAAAAATCCGTCCCGAGCATGATTTTATTTTGGCTTACTTACTCATTTATATTCCCATACTTGTGCTCAGTTGACTAGTATTTTTCCATAGACCTTTGTTAGATAAGCCTTTGCTTGAATTCTTTTCACGTAAGCCTCTTCGATGATGAGCTGAACTTAGGAAACTGTACCCATTTAAACCGATGATGTTTGATTCTGGTTATCAGACCGTTCGCTTAGTGCTAATGTCATGGAAATTGTAGTATGTGCGTAGTTGGAATTGAAGTAGGAGGTATCGTGAATATACCGAAGCCTGAATGTGATAAGTGAAACGTGACTATTGTTCTTTAAAAAGTATGTTTCAAGAAAAAATATATGAATTAATCGGGTGTGTCGGAAGCTGGTCGATGATTTGAGTGCGGTAGGTCATATCACGAATGTCCTATGCCACTATGATGACCAAAAGCTCACGACAGTCAGAAGAAGCTGCCTTATGATTTGAGTAAGGTAGGGTATATCTCGAATGTCCTATTCTACCATGACGGGCAAAAGCTCACTCTGATGTGTGTTTAAATGTGAAAGTTAATTAAATTAACTTACATAAGGAATTTGGTATGAATAAGTGAAAGACTTAGTTATCGCCTACCTTATCCCCAGTATAGGCCAAGGTATATGTTGTAGGGAATATCCTCTGGGTACAACTGAAAAGATTTTGAAAACACATGTATTACTCTAGTCATGACGTGAGTAGTTTTGTAGGGCGTATGTATAGTCAGGGTGATTCATTATCTGTCTTTAATGGGTATTGGTTGGTTAGCTTGAATTTAATTGTCAAGTGTGGAATCGGTGGAAGTTGAAGAAGGCTTTGCACACACTACACATTCGAGTAATAGTTTATTGCATGGGATGTATGTTTTTGATGCTAGTCGACCGGTTGTGATGTGATATATGGGATTTTATGTGGTTCAATGTTCAAGTAAGTCCATGGTTTTCTTGTTTTGTTTTGCTCGGGACGAGCAAAAGCTAAGTGTGGGGGAGTTGTTAACGGTGATTTTTACGGTTTATATGACTTTATTTCGTAACAATTTCCTTCGTGTTTTACTAATTTTTATAGAAAATTAGGTGTTTGATGTGATCCAGCCCAAGAACACTAAAGAGCTGAGCAAATATGGGGTTGGATGAGTTATTAATTAGTTATTGGAATTGTTTTATTTCATTTTGCATTGAGTTTAGTTAATAATGGTTTTATGGGCCTAAATTCTAGTATAGTCCATCAAAAAAGGCGACTATATGATAGTATATTGGGTTAAGTATTTATTTTCAGCAAATAAAAGCCATTTGGGCTTATTAGAGTCAAGTTAGGTCCATTAGTAAATAAAGTGGCGAAAATTAGGTTTTAATTATCCCACATTGCTAGTTTGTTTTATTTTCTTGAGTCTGTAGCCTATATAAAGGCAAATAGAGTCATTGTAACAATTAGTTAAACTTTGAGTGAAATATTATTATTTGAGTTCTTTTGAACTTGTGAGTATTCTGAGTAGAGTATTCAAACCCGAACTTATCAAGGTCGTGAGCATACCTTGTGGCGTTCACAAACCGAGGTTCTTAGATACAAGGATATCTAGGGGTCGAGGTCCTTAATCCAAGGTTCTTAGGTACACGGATACCTAGGGGTCGCGGAGCTCGTTTTCATTGTTCCTACAATCAAATCCTTGGGCAAATTCAGAATTGAGCCTCCTCGGTTCACTTCAGTTGGTATCAGAGCTTGGCATTGTAGGTAACAAATATCCAATTTTATTTCTTGTTCTTTATTACGATTATTATCCCAAAAAAAAAAAAAAAAAAAACAAATTCGTTTTTATTTAATTATTTTTCGTACCCCCAGCCAAGCACACCATAAATCTTCAAATCTTCATAATTTTACCCGGAAAAACATGAAGATTCTTCAAACATTCAAACTTTTCCCAAGAACCCTAATTTTTTTTTCTCCAGACCCGTTTTTGTATAAGGCTGTTCCCTAACCAAACAACCTCTAAAAATTCCGAAATTATTACCACATCTTCTACACATCTCAATCTACAATTGTTGTCTTTACACCCAACCCAGATTCCCCGTATATCTTGCTTAAAACAGCCGATTAATCCAAATAATCTGTCCAGAAAAACTGCAGCAGTAAATCATCGTTTGAATTCGTTTTCAGTGGGTTAAACGAATCTAAATTACCTGAATATTGGTGAACTTATAGGAAAGTTTCATATCTACAACTTTTGTCTTTTTAGTTTTGCCAAATTCGCTGTAGTTTTATCGGAATCGGCACCTTAAGTCACGGCTATCAATCTGGAAATTTTTTTTACAGAGTGCATCAGTTTCTGTAAAACGATTGTTTGCGCAAGTTGTATATCTCAAAAAAATCTGTAATTTTGACAACCTTTCGAAAACTCTCTGTTCTACAACTTTTGTCTTTTGATTTTTTCCAGATTCGTTATAGTTTGGTCAGAAAATACGCGGGCTTCACACCCTAGTGTGAAAATTTTCACACCCGTGAAATTTTGCTGTCAAAAAAATTCATTTCTTTCTCCTTATTGCTTCATTCTTCGATCTTCTTTCTTACACCTTTCTTCCTCCTAACCTCTCTTAAGACTTTCCATCTCAGTCCTAGGTCCCAATTTAGGTTCTTTGGTTGTGATTGCTCGGTTTGCTCATTGTTTTGGTTTGTTCTACGTTTGAACTCTACACGAGGTGGAGAGAAACATGAGAGTTGTGATGATATAACTATTTTTCTGATACTATCATGGCTTATGACATATTTCGCACACCTTGCTTAATTCAAAACAAAGCATACGAGTTGTGCATTGATCATCTGGAAGAGGAGAATCTGATTAGCAGTAGGGTGGTTAAAGAGTTGAACTTGCCGACGGAAAAACATCCTTATCCTTATTACTTTGCTATTGGAAGTCGTCCGTTTTTGGTTACAAGGCAAACATGGATTTCTTTGTCCGTTGGAGGTCATCGCTCTAATACATTATGTGATGTGGTGCCTTTAAAATGTGAGCAATTGATATTAGCAAAGCCATGGTTACAATTGTACAAGGTACGTTATAATTCGTCCCGCACTCGGTATTCTTTTTCTTCTTATGGCAAGAAGTATGTTCTTGAGTCGCTACCCTATATACACGAGGGTGCTTTCAAGAATGATGAATCCAAAAATGTGGAAAATGAGAAATTGTTAGTACGGATGGAAAGGATCCTTGAGAAGCATGCTCGTGCATTCGTTGAGGAGTATAAACAAGCAACTACAGTTAGCATACAAGCACTTCGGGATAGATGGAAGACGGAAGATGAACTTTTTTGGAAGAAATTTTTGGTGGATGATGCCAAACAGAGGGCTATAAGTAAAAAAACACACGCCTTAGTCGAAGAGAAAAATGAAGAGGAGTTGAAAGAGGAGGAAGGTGAGAGTGTGGTGGAGGTTCATGAGCCTGAATTTGTTGATGAGCAAGTAGAGGTGTTTGAGGTGTCTATTGTTGAGAAAGAACACGATGAGTTGTTTTTGGTTGAGGCAAAAGAAGATGCTATGTTACTCCATTCTTGTTCCAGTTTTGTTGAATCTTCTTTGCAGGTACATGATGTTCTTACAATTGAGGAGAAAAATGATTTATTGGATGTGCGCGATGCAACGCCTTTAGTACCGATGGACGACCTTGGCACTATTGATATCGGTGGAAAGCCGGAGCACACTTTTATTGATCATTTTGCTACGCCTGTTGATGAAGACCCTACATTGCATTTTCATGATTATATTGCTGCCACACAGAGCTTCATTCACGCCACTATTGAGCCAAGATACACTTCTCATGTTGATTTGGTGAAGCATGACTCACAATATCAGCGTGCAATTCATTTGACGTTGTGTCTTCGCATTATATTTGATCCTGGCATTGCATTGGTATTTTTTGTAGTTTCTCTGGACTTTGTGCATAGTGATCAGCTATATGACGTCCTTTTGATTCGAGGACGAATCATTTCCAACCGGGAGAGAATGATGTGATCCAGCCCAAGAACACTAAAGAGCTGAGCAAATATGGGGTTGGATGAGTTATTAATTAGTTATTGGAATTGTTTTATTTCATTTTGCATTGAGTTTAGTTAATAATGGTTTTATGGGCCTAAATTCTAGTATAGTCCATCAAAAAAGGCGACTATATGATAGTATATTGGGTTAAGTATTTATTTTCAGCAAATAAAAGCCATTTGGGCTTATTAGAGTCAAGTTAGGTCCATTAGTAAATAAAGTGGCGAAAATTAGGTTTTAATTATCCCACATTGCTAGTTTGTTTTATTTTCTTGAGTCTGTAGCCTATATAAAGCAAATAGAGTCATTGTAACAGTTAGTTAAACTTTGAGTGAAATATTATTATTTGAGTTCTTTTGAACTTGTGAGTATTCTGAGTAGAGTATTCAAACCCGAACTTATCAAGGTTGTGAGCATACCTTGTGGCGTTCACAAACCGAGGTTCTTAGATACAAGGATATCTAGGGGTCGAGGTCCTTAATCCAAGGTTCTTAGGTACACGGATACCTAGGGGTCGCGGAGCTCGTTTTCATTGTTCCTACAATCAAATCCTTGGGCAAATTCAGAATTGAGCCTCCTCGGTTCACTTCAGTTGAAAGAATGCGTATGGAAATCATTAAAGTGCAAAATCGAGCTAATTACGTGGTTTTATTGGTGTTTTCTATCTATATGTATGATTTTACACTTTGCACGTTTTTATTATGTTGTAGGTACGACGAGCATATCGTGGACCGAATCGAAGAGTTGAAGGAGTTCGAGCAGCAATTTATTTGAAGACTTATCTAGAAGGGAAAAATTGGAATTGTTATATTTTTATTAGGGTTTAGTTTTTATTAAGAAAAGGAAATAAGATAATTATTACCCTAGCTCGAAAAACATTATAAAAGGACGGATCCATCAGCATTCGGAGATACAGAATAGCTTTTCCTGAAGAACAGAACGCGGCACGAAACCCTAGGCACTTTTTTGGTTCGGTCGACCGAACACCATCACTCGGTCGACCGAGTGCTTTTTTTTTTATTTTATTTTTTATTTTGCTTCGTCTGGTACAAGCGATGAACAGAGGCTGAGGCTTTCTTGAACAAGCTTTGTGAAGCCGTCTCAGCAGCGATTTGATTTCAACTCTTGGATTGTTTGTGAGTTTAATTAAAGATTGTATCTTTATTATGTTTTTATTGATGTTATGCAATTTCATTGATGAATGTATTGCTGTGTGATGTTTGATATGTGATGAGAATCGTTGTTAAACTAAGGTCAGCATAGTAAATATTGGATTTTTAATCTAGTTAACGATAGTTGTTAGGTTAAAGATCTAGATTATGAGATTGACAAATTTCACACCTTGATTAGTTAAAAGCGTTGATCCTTTAGGATCGAGAGATGAAAAGATTGATAGGCGAATTTTTCTAAGATATTAGAAATTCATACCTTCGATAGGTGAATCACAATTTTTATTAAATCATCACTAAACAATCTAGAGAGGAAATTGAAGGTTGCAAGATAGGTGGATCATTGCTTGTTCGTTGTTACACTAATTGAAAAAAAAAACATTGTTGCTTGTTCTTCATAGCAATTTTAGGATTTTATTGTCTTTTTAGTTTATAAAATAGAATTATCTTAGTTAGTTCGGTCCGCAACTATATTTCCTGGCTTTGGATTGACAACCCTCTGTCCAGTTTATTGTTTCTTCGTTTTCGTTTTTAGTTATTTTTCGTGACAACCTTTAGAAAAATTAAGAACTAGACCAACCTCGATTCCCTATGATTCGACTCCGGTTGTAACTACTATGCTTCGATCCCTGCAATTGGGGTAAACCGGATTATTTTTATTACTTGTTTGTTTTGCTTAGATAAAATCCGAGACAAGGGGTGCGAGAGGAAAATCTTGGAGGTTTTCCGGGTAGCTTATCGGAAGGATTCGAGACGAGGATTTCCTTCCACCGGGAGTTGCTCGGATCGCACCATCTTTTGTTCTTCCTATTGCGGTTCTTCTACTTGGATTTTGAGATCCAAGAGGTATGTTCTACAACCCCCTTGTAGAGTAGATCTAGTTATTTTATTATGTGTAAATTATAGATCTAGATCCTTAAATCGCTTCCGTTACGGATGATATTACTAACAAAGAACACATGGAGGGATGGAGGAGATGTATTCAGACATAAGGCGGTTTCAACCTAAAGGCATTGGTACCATATTTAGCATAGAACATAATCATATTTTCATTGATTTGAGAGATGTTACATTGTTTGGATTTATAGCCTGAATTACTTAATGGGAAAGGATAGGGTTCATTACAAGAATCAATCACAATTATGGCTGAAATCAATACAAATAAATGTAATTATTTCCTTGTGCTAACATAATGTTACGGATCATATGCTTCTAGAGACATTTAGAGGCATTTATCCTTCATTCAAAGGTTCAAATGTAGTTACTGATAGGCTTACAGGAAGGACTGAAGGTTATGGATTCGTTAAATTTGAAGATGAAAGCGAAAAACCTTGTGCTATGACGGAGATGAATGGGGGGTATTGTTCCACTAGGCCTATGAGAATCGGTCCGGCTGCCAGCAAGAAAACTCAACACCTGACACCGGTGCATTGTTTCTCTGCTTTCTCGGCTTGGTAGCTCTATTATTTTCCAACCTGGTTCGTTCTCTTCATGTGTAAGAGCCTGATTGATTCTGGTTCCATCAGGCTTCAGTTTAAGTTTAAATACCCACCTGCACCCTACAGGATGCTGACTTGAACTAGGAGGGACAAGAATCCAAGTGTCATTTTTGTGCAAGGTATCGAATTCTACAGTCATAGCCTGTTTCCACTCAGTACAAGACAATTCTTCTGAGACATTATAAGGTTCAGAAAGGTGAGCAGGAAGGACCGTGGATTTGAGTTGTGTGGAGTAGGTTTTAGGTTTGAATATTCCACTTTTAGATCTTGCCTGCATGGGATGTCTATGTGTAGGTTGAGGTGGACTTGGTGGTATAACAGGTGTAGGTTGAGATGGTGGACTTGGTGGTATGACAGGTGTAGGTTGAAGTGGTGATGTGTGTGGAGATATGGACTCAGGGCTAGAGATGGCATCTAGTGAATCATGTAGTGCCGGTGGGGAAAAGCTATTATGTGTAGAAGTAACACTAACAAAGTTAGAAGGAGAAGAAAAGGATCGTACCTATGATGAGGATGGTGTTGGTGGTGTGGGATCTGAAGCACTGAGTTCCACAGGAGCAGGTGCTTCTTGGACAGATTATGATTATGGTACATGTATAGTAAACCAGCTAGACAGGTCTGGAGCAGTCAAGACTTCTCTGTGAGGTCCTTGAGTAAATCCTTCTTTAAAGGGAAATTCCAACTCATTAAAGACAACATTCTTAGTAATAAATATCCTGCCACTAATTTCAAGGCACTTATATCCTTTATGAAGAAGAATAACACCTAGATAAGTACACTTACTCGTGTGAAATCTGAACTTAGGATGAAGGAAATGTCTTAAGTGAGGGAAACAAGAATAGCTAAACACTTTGTAGAATTTATAATCAGGTTGTTTGTGAAAAAGGAGTTTATAAGGAGACTTGTTTTGAAGGATAGGTGTAGGCAAAATATTGATAATAGTGGCAGCTTCAACAAAGCTGTCCTACCAGAAAGTTAGAGGAAGAGATGCATGTGCAAGTAAAGTTAGTCTTAGTTCCACAATATGCCTGTGTTTTCTTTCAGCTCTCCTATTTTGTTGGTGAGCATGAGGGCAAGGATGTCTAAACTGAATTCCAAGTTGATGAAGGTAGGACTCTGGTTATCTATACTCCCTCCCAGTCGATCAGTAAGCATTTAATTTTTCTCGGCTTGCTGTTTTCAACTAGAGTCTTGAATTGGATAAACACAGAGAGAACTTCAGATTTAGCTTTCAAAGGAAAAATCCATGTATATCTAGACCAGTCATCAATAAAATGCACATAATACAAAAAACCAGAGCCAGATTAGACAGGGGATGGCCCCCAGACATCAAAATAAACCATATCAAGAAAATTATCAGCATGAAAATCAGACACAGGATAGGGCACGCCCCTTGCCAAACTGACAAGCATCACAAAAGTTCAAATTCTCATTAAGATCAAGATTACAATACTTCAGAATATGTCCTAACACTTGTTTTGATGGATGACCTAGTCTCATATGCCAAACATTAAGATCTTTGTTAACATTCAAAGAGCTTAACTGAGCACTACAAGAGTTTAACACAGACTGACTAGAGCTAGACATCTGCTTATTACATTGAAACTGGGAAACATAACTAGAATTCTTAGAGTGAATGGAGGTCTTTCTTGAGGAAGCGGTCACAATCTTGTAAAGCCATCACTGAGAGCTCCTGTGAGAATCAGTGTCCCTGTTTTCTTGTCCTTAATATAACAAGAATCAAAATTAAAATCAACAGAAACAGGATTTTCAACAAGGAGTTTAGACAAGCTAATCAATTTTTTAGTAATGGAAGGAACATGTAACAGATCTTTAAGTGAAAGTGTTGTGTGTGGACAATGTGTAGAAAAATATGAGAGGCCAATATGAAGTATATGACATTGCTCACCATTTCCAACAGCTAAGGACTCTAAACCATTGTACCCTGCACTAAGGTGAAGGTTATTCAAATCTGATGTCAAATGGTTTGAGGCCCCAGTGTCCATATACCATGCTGAATCATTAACAGACTGAGACGTAGCAACATAGGCAGATACTTGCTTAGGACTTCCATTGTTGTTTTTATTGTTTGGAGGCACAAAATCTTCCTCAAATCTGTGCCAACAAGAGGTAACAATGTGACAATTTTTTCCACAAAGCTGGCAAACCATTTTGTTTCCAGAATTCCTACCACCACTGTTGTTATTGCTTCTTCCTCTTCCACCTCTACCATCTCTAGAACTGCTCCTGCCTTTGCCAGAGTTGTAATTGATGGTTGTCCTACCATTTGACCTTGGACCCTAGGCAAGATTTGCTGATGGATTAACAAGTCCTGTCCCTGTAGTTGGATTAGGCCTGGCAATCAATCTCTCATATATCATCAACTGTGATTGGACATCTTGCCTGCTGAGAAATCCTACTCTAGAGGTGATATTAACTATGGCAGATTCATAATCATGATCCAATCCACCTAATGTAGCCAAAATCAATTCAGATTTAGAGATTGGGTATTCTGCAGCAGTAAGACTATCAGAGTAGGATTTCATCTGGGCCAAATAATCTGACATAGATTTAGATCCTTTCGAATCTTTAGCCAAGGCATCTTTGTATTCCAACATACGAGCTTCGGATCTACTGTTAAACAAGGTCTCAAGAGTAGTCCATACTTCATGAGCATTAACACAGCCAACAACTTCTGATAAAGCTTGTTCCGTCATGGAACTAAGTAACCAACCCATTAATAGATTATCTTTGGTAATCCATTCATTAGAAACAGAAGGGATGGGAAACAAAGATCAAGATGAAGACTCATTCATAGTGGGACCAGGACTGAGAAGATGATCTTCCAACATATGACCACGGATAATCGGCAAAATGGTATAATGCCAGAGTAAGTAATTGGTGTGATCAAGTTTCATAGTACAACTCTGATTAAGATTACCGGAAATGGTGGTGCAAGCAGAGAACTAGAAGAGTGTTGACTTACAGATCCCAGGAATGGCGCAGTTCTCAGAAATGGTGGATTTGAGAAGGTGGAGCGAAAACCAGATGGCATGCCAGACATCGGAGGAAGAGATGTTATGTTGGAAGCTGGCAAACCCATTACTGGAATTCCTATAGCAACTCTGTCCGGCCAGATGGTGGAAACACCAGTAGTAGCACCAGCTGTGAGAGCTCCTGTAGTGAAGTGTGAGCTTGCTCCAGCTGAAGCTCCGATGGTTGGAGGTGGTATGGCACCACTTGCTGGTGGTGAGTTGGAGGTGGCCATGGCCGAACCTCAGCTCCGATACCAAGATAGAAATGTAACAGAAAGTAAATGGATAGAATATCTTTCTCATAGATTTGTTGAGTACAATGACACTCATATATAGTGACTACTACACATAGTAGTTACACACACTAGGACACTTGGTACATTCAAGATAAGGACAAGTGTCACTATTCTAGATAATAAGATAAATCTACATATAACAATTAATTTATTTCTCAACACTATCAATGGAAAAGGAAAATAGATGTAATGGAGTAGGGAAATTAAAGCATCACGATGCAGATTAGGGTAAAAAAATTGATTGAAATGGTTGAGATAATGTTGATTTATTATAGAAGGGTTGAAATGGTTGAGCTTGAGATTTATTATTGTAGCTTATTCTCTGTTTGTTTTTTTTTTTTTTTTTTTTTTTTTTTTTTTTTGAGAAAATCTTATTCTCAAAATTTGAATCCAGATCCTTGTTGATAATGTTAATGTTGTAATAACAGCATTTAAGCTTGTGCTTCCCTTAAGGAATGGCCTTCATGGACTCAGAATTGAGTACCATTTTGTGTAAATTAATTATAGCTAGGCAGGTCATTATTAGACCCCAATTTTTTTTCCTAGGCAGGTGATAGGTCAATTAGAGATGGCAAATATTACTATGTTTTTTGCATTGATTTAGAGGATGGATTCATATAACCAAGAATCATTTACATTTTTCTTCTTATTTTTGACTATTTAGCTACATGTCCAGAGAGTGTAGGGGTGTACACGGATACGGATTATCCGAAAACCAAACCGAACCGAACCGATGTCATTTGGTTCAATTCGGTTTGGTTAATAACTACTTTCGGTTTGGTTCGATTTATTATGGAGAAACCGAAATTTTCGGTTCGGTTACGGATAACTCTATAAATTATCCGTAACCGAACCGAATAAAAAACCGAACGGTTAACCAAAATTGAATAGAAAATTGTAACCGAAATGTCTATAATTAGCATGTATAACTAGTTTTCATAACCAAAATCTAATAAGCGTTTATGAAAAATTGCATATCATTGAACCGTTGTCCGAACAAATTTTTAAGCGAATTAAAAATTCGCAAACCGAATAAAATTGTTATTTTTATTTCAAAATTCGCAGCGGATAAGTCCCTTCTTAATATGTTGTTTCAAAGTAGATTATGTAATCATAGATATAAGATATAATATAAGCAATTTAAATAAATGCAGTAAGGTAAATTGCTGAAAGTAAATTGACACAAAGGTTTATAGTGGTTCAGGGTGGTGTAATCCCTTAATCCGCTCTTCTCTTGTGATGATTGGAGGAATTCACTATTGTTTTCACAGATACAATAGCCTGATTGTCCTTGACTACACAAGCTTCACAATCTTCAAGACTATCACTCCCTGGCTTCAACAGCTTCAGTGACTCAGTTTCTTTCACTGCTCCTTGAGAACAAATCTTTCAGCAGCTATCACAAACACAGCTCCTTCTCAGATGACTCTGATTCCGTTGCTTGATTGTTGAAGTGAATTGGATTCATAAAACTTGTTGATCAAACTCAATGCTTGATGTTGGAATTTTAGTTCTCAGTTTTGAGTAGATCACTAGATGTTTCTTTTTCAGCACAGATGGAAGGCTTTTCACTTTGACAGTGTTTTTACTCAGATTCAATCATTTTTTTTTCTTGTTCTCTACCTTTTCTTGACTGTCAATGCCTTCTTTTTATAGCCTTGATAAACCTTGATTTGAATTTCTGTCCGTTAGGTAAATTAATGAGGGGAATAATCCTTGATTTTATTCTTGATTCCCCCTTAATTATATTCTCCTTGATTTTAGTGATCGGATTTTTCTTCAAACGTTTATCAGAAAATCCGTCCTTGATTGATCCTTTATTGATTGTGCATTTAATGCTTGGTCCTCTGTATCTTCTTCATATTTCAAAATCTGATCAAGTAAGGTTTACTTGGCCGTTCTCTGAACAGTTAAGTGACTATCTGACTTTTCCGTTTAGATATTCCTTTACTGCTTTGTCTTCACTTAGCCGATAGTCAATTCACTTTGCCGATTCACTGTTTCCTTCATTCTTTTAGGTTCAGGAGAGTCTTTGTACTTCACTAATCCTTGATTTGTGTGAGATCAGTGTACACCATAATTAAACATTAAGTTTCATCACTTGAAATGTAACTTAGACTTATCCAAGGTCATCACAGACTTCATTGGTTATAAGTCAGACCATAATGTCTTCATGCTTCTCTGCTGGTACTTGGCTGGCCTCACTTTGCCGAATATATGTTTCATTTTGCCGTCCTACCAACTGGTACAATACTTGTCTGACTTAGCTTATGCAACATGTCAGACTCTAAGTAAAGACTTGTACAGAGAATTCTAACTTAGTCCAGGCTTGCTATAACAGCTAGTATATGGCCATCATCAAAACATAATAAAATATTCCTAACAATTTCCCCTTTTTTGATGATGCCAAAACCCTCATAAGCCTGAACATAAGTATACAAAAAATTTCCACAATAAACACTGTAATAAACCTCAATAATTTTATTCATCCATTTAAAGGCAGTAAGAAATTAAGTTCAAAACATATTCAAAGTACAGTAATTATATTTTGCTCAATTCAGCTTTGTACCTCTTGAATTTTGTGGTCTGAACCTCCTCTATATCTTTCCAATCAATTTCTGGGAACTTCCACTTCCAGTATGCCATAGCAGTGTACTCAGAGACTCCATGAAATATTCTCTTGGCAAAGAGTCTGTTAAAGTCAGGCATAGTCTCATTTGCCCTGGGTTCTCCAAAATATTTCTCAAGTCTATCCCTAGCTTCAGCAATGTGTGAGTCAGCAAACTTGAGATTTTTGTACAGATCCCATTGGTCTTCTTTGTTCATTCTCCCCATAAGGTTGAAGAATGTTGCCATGTAGTTGAAATCTTCTTGTTGCTCACTTGGTAAATCTTCTGGTCCTTTAGCAGAGAGTGGTATGGATGTACTTGGTCTGCTGGTACCAATATTTTGCTTAAGAGATGCATGTTGTCTTTTAACATCATTGTACATTTTGGCCATATCAACCCTCATTTTTTCATCTTGATAGCTTAGCCAGTCTGCCCATGCTTCATCTTGTGTTTGGTCTGGATATAGACCTCCTTGGACTCTGAAGAATTCTCTAACCCTGTCTCGTACTTCAGCCTCATATTCTTGCCTGTTTCTGTGGGTTGGGAAACTTCTTTTCTCTCTGCTCGTACCGGTTCTGTGTTGACTTGCTGATCTTCTTTACAGATTTGATCCAGGTATTTGTTGACTACCTGATCTATCTCTATCATCATCTCTTCTTTGAATGGGATGAGGGAAACCTATGCAGGGTTCATTTGATATCTTTTCCCTCTCCTCCCTTGCCTTTCTTAGCTGCTCTTCAGCTTCATTTCGAATTCTCAGTTCCCTGTCCCTTGCTCTTAGCTGCTCCTCAGTAAAATTAGGGGGTCTGACTGTTGATCCTCCAGGCTTATCATTATTTCCCCAATTTTTGGCAGCATAAATACGTTGTTGGAGCACGATGTTGTTTGTAGCTTCGGCTGTGCCAATCAGTGTGTCCAGTTTGGAGTCTATTGATGCAAATCTGGAATCATGATCATTTATCCTCCTGATTACACTGCCAAACCTGGTGCCAAGTGCTGAGGCCATTGCTTCGTTTTCCTGAGATATGTGTTGTCGTAGGCCAGAGAAATTGTGAGTAAAATTGATATTCATCTGTTTGATCAAGTCGGCCTGTCTTTGTACAACAATATTTTGTGCATCAATATACTCAGCAATAGCCTGGAATCTTCTTTCAATGGAGTGACTTTAATCTTTAAATGCTGAAGTCATGGATCTGAGATACATGGCTTGTTGTTCCAGTTCCTCAGCCAGCCGATCTGCTGCCTTTTCAAAGGCCTCAATTGTTACACCAGTGTTCAATTGAGTAAGTGTGTGACGGATGTCAGTTGGCTCTGGTAATGTTTGTTGTCCTCTGTCTTGATGTTGAGTAACATCTACACCAGCTTCTACCTCCTCAAGGACTTGAGTGGAAGTGAATTGTGGTGCAGCACTATCTCCTATTCCCCCTTTCTATGTGCTGGGAATTTCCTTGACTGGAGTTGCAAGAAATGAGCGATCCAACAACTGCTTTGTAGGTCACCAAAATGTCAACAGATAGTGGCTGATGAGTTGTCTTAGCTGGTGAGGTTGGATTTTCTGATGCATGTGTTTGGAGAAAAGAGCTTAAGGGAATGTAATCATCAATTGCATCAGCTGTTCGTTCATCCTCTTTGTCTTGGCTATCAGTAGTATCCTTTGGATCTTTTCCATCTCCATTTTGATCAGCACCATCATCATCATTTTGGTCATCACCATCATCATCATCATGGTTATCACTTTCATCAGCTGATTCATCACTTTTTTTTGTCAGATGGTGGATGTATCTTTGCTTTAGCTGCATCAACCATATCCCAGAGTGGTGATTCATCAAGTACACCAACCAGGGTTGTTATTCCAAGAAAATTAAAGAACCAAGCCTCATCAGCAAGCATGCGTTCTGAGACTTGAAGATGAAGTCTGGAATCACCTTCCTTCCATTCAAGATATGCTGCAATTCGATCATCAATATCATTTGCAGACAGCTGTGCCGGTTCTTCTGGAGTTTCTTCATCATCATCTTCAGTGTCTCCTGCAACCTCCTCATTTTGAGGTTGTTCATCCTCACTTCCACTTTCTACCTCTGGTTGATCTGCCGCTACTTCAGAATCCTCTTCTTCTTCTTCATCATCAATTAACTTTCCAAAATCTTCTTTGTCCAAATTTCTTTGAACCTTTTGCTTCTTTCTTTGGCCAGAAGTGTGTTTTGTGGTTTGCTTTCTATTTCCTCCTCCTGCGTGCTTTTGCTGTTTGACATAGGTAAACATGGTTTTGGATTCATGCAACTTATGGAGTTGGACAACCGGTACTTTCAAACATTGCAAAAGATAGTGTAGTTGAATCACATAGGATTTCTTTACCCAGAAGATCCCTTTTTCTGCTTTCCTTCTGCTAATCCCTTTTTAGCAGCAGTTGCCTCTCCCTGGATTTGTTCTTTGATTCTCAGGAAGAAATAAGTTGCCCAATTAAACTCCAGATTGTGATATATGATTCCCATAAGATGCATTCTGACCTCTGTCATGGCATTGTTTGCCCCTAACTTTCATTCAATTGTTTTTCCAACTAAGGCACTGAATTCATTGAAAGATTTCATCAAGGCAGATCTAAGACAGTTGAATTTCATAGGGCCTAGGTTTGCCGTTTTAGCGATTGTATCCCAAAATTCGTCCAAGTTTTGGGGAGCGAGAGCCACTTTTGCCTGACCTTTATTTGAAAGTTTGAGATGTTTGTGAATTACATTCGCTGTAATAATCACTTCTACGCCGTTGACAGATGCAACGATCTTGTCTTCCTCCCATTTGTCACCTTCTTCTGCAAGGAGCCCAGAGACATATTTTGCAGTCTTCCAGAAAGACATTAGACTTTCATAGCAAATATCGGTGATTAGAGGATTTAAAAAAGTCGATAATCTTAGGTTTTTGCATCCAGTTGCCAGTTTTTGTGCGTCTTCATCATTTCCACATAGCATTAAGTAGTGTTCATCTTGAAAGAACGACCAGTGGCAATTGATTTCTCATACTGTTTTCTAGTTTGAGTGTTTGAAGAGGATGAAGCCATTGTTTGAGATTTGAGAGAGGGCTTTGATTTTGCAGTGAGAAAGTAGGGTTTATGATTTGCAAGAGAGCGTAAAGAGTTCTGAAAAATTTCTAAGTGTGGTTTATATAGGATGATTTGTGTAGTGTGAACGTGGTTGAATATGGAAGGATTTTGTGACGTAATGGCGTGATTTTATGTATATAAATCGCTGTATTTGAGTATAGTGAGGGAGTGGATTTAGGTAAGTAATGATAGATCTCGGGAATCGATTCGTTTGTAATTCAAAAATAATATGGTTACCTCCACGATTGTAAATTGATCTTCACGTGTGTAATCTTTCACCACATAATCCTCCATAACATCTTGATTTTACACATGTATAAGGTTGATGTGATTCACACTTTAGTTTGCTGGTGACTCCAATTCATATTTCGGTGGAGTGCCTTGGCTGGTTACTTATCCGGTGTAGTGACTTCTTCACTGAGCTGCTGTATATAACTGTTCCTAACAAACAGTGAAGTTAAATTCGTTGAGTACCAGTGCCTTACCTGCTACATCTCCTGTAATGGCAAAGGTTGTATCAGCTGGTGAAGTTACTTAGCTGATTACTCCAGTTAGCTGCTTCTTAGTTTTTAGTCTATCATTCCCAACTCAGTTCTCAACTTGCTAAATCTTTCATGACTGAGTGGTTTCGTGAAGATGTCAGCCAATTGATCTTCAGTAGGTATGTATCTTAGTATGACATCTTCTTTCTCAACATGATTTCTGATGAAATGATGTCTTACATCAATATGTTTTGTTCTTGAGTGTAATACTGGATTTTCAGTAATGGATATTGCACTTGTGTTGTCACACATGATTGGAATTGTCTTCTCCTACATTCCATAATCCTTTAGCTATTGTCTAATCCAGAGTACTTGTGCACAACAACTACATGTTGCTATATATTCTGCTTTAGCTGTTGATATGGATATGGAGTTTTGCTTTTTGGTAAACCATGATACTAGTCTGCTGCCTAGCATCTGACATGTTCCAGAGGTGCTTTTTCTATCTATCTTGCATCCAACATAGTCAGATTCTGAATATGATATCAATTTGAATCCTCCATCTTTTGGATACCAAATTCCAACATTGATGGTGTTCTTCAGGTATTTGATTATTCTTTTAGCTGCTAAAAGATGTGATTCCTTTGGTTGAGCTTGAAATCTTGCACACACTCCTACTACAAAATCTATATCAGGTCTACTTGCAGTTAGATAAAGTAGGGATCCAATGATTCCTCTATATAGTTTTTGATCAATATCTTTTCCACTTTCATCTTTTCCAAGAGTGACTCTTGCACACGTTGGTGTAGCTGATGTTCCACTTGTGTCCATACCATACTTGTGAATTAGGTCTTTAGTGTATTTGGCTTGATTTATGAAAATGCCATCCTTCATTTGTTTTAGTTGTAGCCCAAGGAAGTAATTTAATTCTCCCATCATGCTCATCTGAAATTTGCTCTTCATTAGGTTTGTAAATTTCTCACAAAACTTTTCATCCTCTGATCCAAAGATAATGTCATCAACATAGATTTGTACGAGCAATGTACTTGTTCCTTCCTCTAATTTGAAAAGAGTCTTATCTATAGTTCTCTTGTTGAATCCATTCTTGATCAAGAATTGTGATAGTGTCTCATACCAAGATCTAGGTGCCTGTTTGAGTCCATAAAGTGCCTTTTTGAGCTTGTACATCTTATCTTCTTTCCCTTTGTGTTGAAAACCAGGAGGTTGTTCCACATATACTTCTTTTTCCAAACATCCATTCAAAAATGCACTCTTGACATCCATTTGGTAAACTTTGAAGTCTTTGTGGGCTGCAAAAGCTAGAAAGAGTCTGATTGCTTCCAATCTTGCTACTGGGGCAAAGGTTTCATCATAATCTATTCCTTCTACTTGAGAGTAGCCTTTTGCAACAGGTCTTGCTTTGTTTCTAACAACTATTCCTTGTTCATCCATCTTGTTTCTGAATACCCATTTTGTTCCAATGATGTTGGCTATTGTTGGTCTGTCAACAAGTTCCCAGACCTCATTTCTTCAAACTCATTTAGTTCTTCTTGCATAGCTGTAATCCAATCAGCATCTTGGATTGCATCATCTATTGTTTTGGGCTCTATTTGAGATAGAAAACATGTTAGCATATGCTCTAGTTGTCTTCTATTTTTGACTCATGTGTGAATGTCTCCAATGACTTGATCTTCAGGATGATCTCTTAGCCAGTTGAGATTTGGTTGAACTTGTTCTTGACTTGGTGCTTCCACAACTTCAGCTTGTGTATTAGCTTCATACTCTGGTGCTGGTACCTCTTCTGTTGTATTGACTGGTGGTTCATCTTGATTTCTAAGATTGTGATTTAGAATGGTAGCTAGTACTGTTGTATTCATGCAGACTTGTCTTGGTCCTACTTCTTCAAGTTCTGGAAGGCTTTCACCATTTATGTTTGACTCGTCAAAGACTACATGAATTGATTCTTCAATCACCAGGGTCCTTTTGTTGAGTACTCTGAATGCTTTGCTGGTGTCTGAGTATCCTATGAAGATTGCTTCATCAGCTTTTTCATCGAAAGTGTGTAACTGATTCCTGTTCAACAAAAAACATTTAGATCCAAACATATGCAAATATGAGATATTAGGTTTTCTTCCATTCCATATTTCATATGGAGTTTTTCCATGATGTTTGTTGATGATTGATCTGTTTTGAGTATAGCATGCAAAGATTTGTTCTTTGCTTGATTGAAATCTGCGGGCAAACATGCTTCGCAATCATTGTTCTGACCGCTTTGAGAGTTCTGCTTTCTTCTTTCGCTACACACCATTATGATGTGGAGTCCTCACTCTCGATAGTTGGTGCAAGATGCTCCATTTTCTTCACAAAGAGGTTCTCGATAATTTCATTTAAAAACTCGGTGCCTCTATCCGATCTCGATCTTGATGATCTTGATTCCTTCTCATTTTGAATTCTTCTTAACAAATCTGGCAGCTTCTTGAGTGATTCTCTCTTCTTGTTCATGAATACAGTCCAAGTGTATTTGGAGAAGTCATCCACCACAACCAGAGTGTATTTCTTACCACTTATACTGACTGGTGTAACTGGTCCAAAAAGATCCATATGTAACAGATGTAGAATTCTTGTTGTTGATGATAAGGCTTTGACTTGAAGGAGCTTTTGATTTGTTTTCCTTTCTGACATGCATCACAGAGAATTTTTTTCTTGAATGTGATCTCTGGCAGGCCTTCAACTAACTTTTTCTTCGATAATGTGTTGATCGTCTTGAAATTTAGGTGATTTAATCTTTTATGCCAAATCCAGCTGGTTGATTGTTTATTTTTTTTACAAGCACACATGTTTCTGCTTTAGCTGTTCTCCAATCCACCACATACATGTTGTCTTCTCTTTTTCCTGCAAGAACCACTGTGTTGGTTTGGCTATGAATCACCTTTCATCCTTTCTTGTTGAAGTGCACATTGTAGCCTTTGTCACAAAATTGACTGATACTCAATAGGTTGAAGTTTAGTCCTTTAACATATGCCACATTGTGAATCTTCAAATTGTTTTTGAGCATTATGCCTTCCCCCTTAATTTTACCAGGGTTTTCTTTGCCTCCAAAGGTGACTGTGGGTCCTTCAAAAGCTTTAAAGTCAGTGAGCCATCCCTTGTTTCCTGTCATGTGTCTAGAACATCCACTGTCTATGTACCAGACATCCTACAAAACAAATTAATTATGTTTAGGTACCCAACACTGTTTGGGTCCATACATGTTAGCAGTCATGCCTCCTACTCCAAGTGTATATCCAAATGATCTTCTGTTTGGATAGTTAAAGTCATCAACTTCATATGTATAAGGCATGGTAGAATAGCTTCTAATATTTCTACTGAAGTTATTCTGATACTTTTCTCTACTTTTTGGTGCATTTGCATCCTTTTTCACTTTCCAATATGCAGTAGGAAACCTATATTGCTTCATGTGTCTAGGAATGACCCTTGGTTGGTTTTTCTTAAACACATGGTGCATGGCATGAGCTGGTTTCTTCCTGTATTTTGGGGGTGCTACATTCCAATCATCTTCTGATGGGTAAATTCTTCATTTACCTTTCAGAAAGCCTTTGCTTTTGGTTGACTAGATTGACAGTTTGGTCTGCTGTTTCACTACACTGGGTTTTGACTTCACCGGTGCAGGATGGGTGGTTGAAACTATGGTATGTCATTTTCTGAACTTTGGTCCATTGTTGGTTCTAGATTCAGAATTGTGTTGTCCATTGTTTCTATTCTCATCCTGACTGTTGTAGCCAAGACCAGTTCCGGATCCAAACCATTTTGAGGGTTTGTAAATTGGTGCATTCAGTGGTGCAGTGGTGATCTTGACTGGTAGGGAAATTTTCTCAGTTGATCTTTCAACATTGGATGACTGATCATCTACTGTTTGTTGATCAGTTGGGTGAATCTTCTTACTAGTTTTTTCAGCTTTTACTTTGTCCAGTTCTTTCTTTAATCTTTTATTCTCCTTTCTTAGATTCTCACACTCATGTTCCAGAATTTCATGATTCAACTCAATTTCTTCAAATTTACTCATGAGATTTTGAATTAGGTTTGCAGAATCCAGTGGAAGAATAGAAGATTGTGCAGTGTCAGATGTGGATGCACTTGATGATGAGTATGGGCTAGAAGTTACCTCAGTTTCATTAGATTCTTTAGCCATAAGGTAAGGCTTTTCATTTTATGAGCTGTCAGCTTCATCATCTTCATCAGAATCATCTTCAGATGATTCTTCATTCTTTTCACTGCTAGATTCAGCTTTGAGTGCTTTCTTTCTTTTTCTCTTTTCAGTTGTCTTGTACTTCTTCTTGTCCTCATCTTTGTCTTTTTCTTCAAGACATTCAGCCTTGAAATGTCCTTTCTTCTTGCAATTGAAGCATCTGTATTCATCATCCTTTTTCTTCATGTCTTTGCATGTGCTAGACTTCTTGTATGATGATGAACCTTCTTTGAATTGCTTCTTTTTGCTAAACCTGTCAAAATGTTTTACAAATAGAGCTACCCGTTCCTTCAGTTACTGTGTCTCTTTGCTGTTTGCATCAGCTTTTTGACTTTGCTAGGGTGTAACCAGTGCACTGGCCTTATGTGCCTCTGTAGGTGCACTGTCTTCGCCGTTCAATTAAAATTCATGAGCCTTTAGTTGAGACATTAGAGTTAAGGTATCAGTGGTTGTAAGATTTGTTGTCCCTCTGATTACTGATGTGATGATCTTCCTTCTTTCAGGTAGGCCTGATAACGCTCTAAATGGTACCAATAATTATACCTATATTCACCCCGAATTCTGCTCAAGAGAGGATAAATAAGCTCGTTATTATATGAAGTATGTGTCAAATGCTATGTTAGTGTTTCCAGGATCATAATTCTGCATCTATGCTATTTTCCCGATGTTTTGGTACTGTTTTGTCTCATTTTGCGTATTTTATAGGATGTACCGAAACTGGAGCATTGGAGAATGGATCGGGACCAAAAGAAGTGCATTGGGCTGAGTGATTGAAGTCAAAGAAGAAGCCTGCTGAAGAAAAAGAAGAATAGAAGGCCCGGTAACCCGGAGGTTAGGCCCGGTAAACCGGTGTCTTGTGGAACACGAAATTGATTCTGCCGCATTGTCTAAGTCGGTTAGGGTTTTAGAGAGTCTTAAGTCGGTCATTGTATCTATATAAGACCGCAATTACAGATTATTGTACAAGTTTTCATAGTACATTATCAATTCGTCAATTACATTACAATCCTTATTATGCAATAAAGTTTTCTTGAGCTTGGGAGAGTTGTTTTTGGTTTCCTCCCTTCTTCCATCATCTCTAGCTTGAGTAGATCGAGCTAGATCACCGTTGTTGAAGGTATGAAGCTTTGAACATTCCTTTATTGTCTTCAATATGGTAGATCTGTTTGTATTTATGTGTTTTAGTTAATCTGCATGTTTAACAACCCCATAATTTACTTATTTTAATCGTACTAAGCAATGTAGATCCAGAAATTAGGAAAAGCCTCCCCGGTAAACCGGAGGTCTATACCGGTTTACCGAGGCATATTTTAGAAAACCTAAACTGGGATTCACTACAGCTACGTTGATCGGCAGAAATAATTAAAACAAGTAATAGGTCTGGCCAATCTAGTATTCGTAATTCGTAAATTAACATGAAGGACAAAAAGTGAAGTGTTAATTAGGACATTGTCTTGAATGGACCCTAGGAACGTGCGGTCAATGACGACAGCTGTCTAGGCTGGTTAGCGGTATGAGGTAACGCTCAATATCGGCAGTACTAGTTCTTTATGCGTATGGGCTATTACGGACCAATTAAGGAGGGTATCTTGCGTATAGATTGTCTGCTGCCATTGTCGGAGTAGATAGGGTTAGGAATTGCACCCATAGCAGAAAAATACGATAATAATCATTAAAGGCTCGCGATTAATCTAAGAAAATTATGTGGGGAAGTAAACGTAACGATTAACTAATCCAAGTTAGTAGATCGGCGAGGAGAGGGAGAGAAACCATGTTTGTTTTGTTTTATGTTATTGTTGGTCAATGACCGCCTTTATGTTGCGTCTTAATTAGGTTAGAATCGTTTATGTTTATAAGTTTCATTGTCTCTGTGGGATCGACCTTGACTCGCATTTACTATACTGCGATGTACCTAGTATTCTTGCTAGTAATATCGTCGTTAGTGACTTACACGCGATCAAGATTTTTGGCGCCGTTGCCGGGGACAATGGCCAATTTTTAAATATAAACGTTTTAATTCTAATTAAGAAGTTGTTTTTATTTTATTTTATTTTATTTTGAGTCTTGAGTCGTTCTGTATCAATCCTGCACATGTTAAACTGCCTGAATTAGAAAATTCAGGGCCGGTATCCTGAAGGTAACCTCTGAGTTACCGAGGCCTGGAAAATCGATTTATGAACAGTTCCTGTTATTATGTGTTGTTCCCTGTTGATTTTAGTTAGTATGCCCGCAACAGTTGGGATCACACCCAGTTGAAGCGGAAGTTGCTAACCTTTTCCTTGTTTTATTTTGTATTTTTCCAGATTGATCAGAACACTTTAGAAATTTGATCGATTCGGAGTTGAAAAAGCACACACAAGTCGAACAATATGCCTAGAACAATGTTGAACATCACACCGAGTTCCATGTATCCCGGAACTGAAGCACGAGAGCATTATGAGACTATAAAGAAATGGTTGGAAAAAAAGGAGAAAGCAATCAAGCAAGAGCCTGAAGATGACCTGAAGGAGTATAGCACATATCGCCCAGGTGAGTTTCCTTGCGAATTAATTGATATATCATCTTCGGATTACGATTCTTACGATCCTGAAGAGGATCCTGACACGATGTTTTCTGAGCCTGAGGATTACCCAGACTCAGACACCATGGTAAAGTTAGGAGACCCTGGCAAGTTCAGACTCCCAATTTCTGTTAATGGAATATCCGTAGGATTAGGTCTCTGCGACTCTGGCTCGAGTTGCAATATTCTACCTTTTTCCCTCTGTCAAAAGATAAAACTTCCGGTCGTAATGAATCAACCCAGGACTATGACCTTCGTAGATAGAACCAGAGACATGCATGCTGGTTTGCTTAAGAAATGCACAATTAAGGCAGGAGGGTTCACATATCCTACTGACTTCACGGTCATAGATGTACCTGAGGAACCGAGTGCCCGAGTGCCCCAGTTCTCTTAGGACGACCTTTCTTAGCAACGAGTAGGGCGGTTATGGATTTTGATAATGGGGACATTACTCTTAGGTTGAATAATGACGCTGTATCTTTTAAGATCTTAGAACCCCTAGAAAACCGACCGGAGAGTTGTAAGATGACGTATGCTTTAGGGAAGGTGGAGATCTTAGAAATCGAAGGGCATAAACATAGAGAGGTTGTCATAGAAACCGTTGAGCAAGAGTTTATGAGATTAATGCTGAGAGAGAAAGAAGATAAGGACCATAATAAGATGCTCATGGAATCCAGTCCTTCCATGTTGCGTAGTGAATGAGTTGAGCTTAAAATGGAAAACGTGGAGTCCTTGAGTTTAAATTCTAAATCTCGACGCAGGGGCAGACCTAGCACACAAGCTAAGAGAGAAAGGCGTGCTAGGAAGAGAGCTCAAAAAGGTTCTTTAAAAGTGAAAACCTCTGAAGCGAAAGTTTGGCAAGTTAAGGCTCCAACCCGTGATTGATCAGAGATCTGAAGAAAGTTGAACTGGCGACTATGAACTCAGAACTATTTCTTTAAACCCTTAGGTAGTTTAGGAATGAATAAAAGTAGCCAGATTAAGGGACGAGTTTTCTTTCATCCTACCACAAACTTAGGCTTGAAACCGAATGGTTGTGAAAAGGTTTTTTTTTACCTCGTTGTGGATTCTAGTGAAGTAGGTTAGGTTTTGAGTCAGAAATAACAATTGAAGAATAAAAGGGTAGTCAATTTGAGGTCAGAATTGAGCAGAAAGGTTGAGTAAGAAGTGCAGCAATGGCAGATCAAAAATCTGGGGAAAAGATACCCCCTGTATCTCGAGGGTAACCTCCGGGTTACCGAGGCTTGATTTTCATATTTCTGAACGTCAGTTCATAAAGCTGAATTTTTAGAGACACGTGAGGGACACACGTTGCACCAGATACGGCCAGTCAGCAGAAACCGAACCATTTTCCCCTCTTTTCAAATTTTACATCCTTTCCCACACACCACCATAACTCCACCTCAATCCCATCAACCACCTCCTCAAATCATCGGCCCTTATGGTAGTAGCACGATTCACCACTTAGACTTTGATTCTTTTCGACAGAATTCTGAAAACTTATGATATCTTTGATCTTTTCGAGTTAATTGACTTTATCTTTGTTTTACTTTGCACGAGTAAGAGAAAGTGTCCACTTTTGAAGTAGTGGCGTATTAAGTGCATATTCTGTTATAAGCCACTATTTTAAGCACGTATGACTCACTTCCCTTAGTGTGTAGTCGATAGCATATTGCTTTGACTAGAGTTGACCCTGGCTTTATCACGAATCATGTTTCACTTACGCTTAGAAAGGCAAAGGAATTTTGGATTCCGTAGTGTATCTTGATTGGGGCCATGAGGATAGTTGTTGGAAATAAAATTTATGTTTTAATGATAATTCATCATAATTATTCAAAGTATTTTCTTAACCTCATTGATGAAGTGCTAAAGCTAGCTGTTATAGTGAAAAGCTAAAAGATGTCTAGAACTGAATGTTTAGGCTTTACTAGAGTCTGATATTTGTATAGGTTACATCAGACAAGCACTGTAATAGTTAGTGTGTCGTAAAACTGAAAACTGGAAGTCATTCAGAAAACTGGAAATCATCAAGATAAACAAACTGACTCAGAATACACCTAGATGAAACTGAAGAAGATAAGTTCGCTGAGGGACACAAACTCAGTTGGCTTATCTAGAAGTTGAAGAACTGAGGGTCACAAACTCAGTTATAGAAGATTGAAGAACTGAGGGCTCAAACTCAGTTATGAAGACTACGTCGAGACGGTAAAATTAGACTTCAGGCAAGATTGTGGTGACCTAAACTGACTTTATAGATCTTGTATGAAGATCTAAGAATCATAAGGACAATGAGTGCTAAGATGATAATGAGTCATGGTGTACTCTGATTAAGTCAGTTATAATCAGATGAAAAACAGGAGTACCGATATTTAAAGAAGAGTAAAATCTCAGTTAATGCTCCAAGTCAGTCAAGAAACTGACAAGTGATAATCTCAGTATAAAACTGATAAGGAAACTCAGTTTTATATGTCAGTCATCCAACACGCTGATAGTACAGTCGAGCTTTATAAAGGAAGCAATTTTATTGGATGAAATACTGACACAACAGAACGGTCAGAAATATATCCGTTACAAGATAGACATTGATACAATTCGAATTCAGGCCAAATGAACGTTGGAACTCACACTATAAATAGAGGACTTTGCACCAAGGATTAAAAGAGAATATATACAGAGATTTAACAAGAATTAACGTGTGCATTAGTCATTCGAATTGCTATCATCTTTGCATTATAACAAGATCATATCAAGAATTTCTTCAAGTGTTCAAGCTACCAAGAATTTATTAAGAATCAGACACTTTGAAGAACCACAAACAAGAATCAATTCATTGATTCTCAATCCAACCTTGATTCTATATCAAAGGTCTAGACTGTGAAGCAAACCGGGAAGGTTTTGTCAAGGACAGTTGTTACAGGCAGTCGGGCAGACTGTGTTTGTGGTGGTAGCTGGTGAAGAGGCAATTCAACCCACTAAGGACCAGTGTTCAAGCAATTGAAGAGCAGCAATTCTACCTGTTCTACAACTGTTTAGATAGTGAAGCTAGGGATTAGCCAAGGACTATTGTTTAGGACTTTTTGTAACAGTTCACCTCAAGAAATTCTAGTGGAATTTTCCTCCGCACCACAGGGGGAGAGAGGACGTACAGGATTACACCACTTGGAACCTCTATATTATTTGCCTTATTTACTTTACGCATTTATTTATTTACTCACCATCTACTTACAACATTTTGATAATTGATTGTTATACACTTCACAGTTCACAAACTGACATTCATCATAATTCAGTTTACCACACTCAGTTTTCATAAAAGAACAACAAGATCAAGGAAAAGGCTAGAACTATATCCGCTGCAGGTTGACTCAGTTTTGATTAAGTCAGTTTGACTTAAACTCAGCTTAGTCAGCTTAACTCCACACAAGTTTTTAACTGAACCATAATCTGTTTAAAATCCAGCTTAGGGAAAGTTTTTAGTGACAAGTTTATTCACCCCCCCCCCCTCTAAACTTGTGTTAGCCTTTCCAAAGGACCAACAATTGGTATCGGAGCAGTGTTTCTTTGACAAGATATCATTTGCTCTATTATCTCCTCTAGTTGTTCTTATTTGAAAGCTCTGTTCCAGTTAATTTACTATCTATCTTCACTCACTCACAATGGATAACAATCAATATGCGAGACAGATGCTTATGTGCAACATGGACAGATTTGATGAATATAAACGTCGTATGCAGGCTTTTCTAGCAGCTACTCATGATGAGATGATGGATGTACTCACTGATGGACCAATTCAGATCACTCACATGCAAACTATTGATGGACAGCTAGTTCGAGTTGCAAAGCCCAAATCCGAATGGACTAGTTATGATCTCAAGCGAAACAATCTCAACAATGATGCTATGGATTTTATCCTCAGAACTCTTGACAGCAACATGTACTTAAAGGTGAAAGAATGCACAACTACCATGGAAATGTGGGACAAACTACAACTTGTTTGTGAAGGAACAGATTCAATCAAGGAAAATAAAATTTCTGTTGCAAAACAAAAGTTTGAGAATTTCAAGATGAAATCTGGAGAAACCATTGACCAAATGGAAACAAGATTCCGTGCTATCATGGATGAATTAGATCTACTCAAGATTGAATACTCAAAGAAAGTTATCAACACAAGAATCTTGAAGGCATTACCAATGTGCTGGAAAATGAAAGTCACTGCTATGGAAGAATCTAGAAGACTTGACATAGAGGATTCATTCAAAATCTTCTCAGACTTGAAAGCTTATGAATTTAGTGAAGAATTTACAAGTACAGCTGCAATAATCAAAGCTCTGGAGGAACCAAAGACCACAGCACTTGCAGCAGCATCAAATGACATTCAAGCAAACTCATCAAGCAATCTTCATGAATTAGATGAGATGGAAGAACAAATGACTCTAATGATGAACAGAATTCGACGAATGAAGAGTGGACACCTAGTCACTCAGAAGTTCATCAAGAGGACTCCTGAGAAAAGAAAAGATGATGAATATCTCTGTTTCAACTACAAGAAACCTAGACATTATAAAGCTGAATGTCCAGAATTGACCAAGAAGACGCCACCAAGAAGAGTTGGTAGAAGAGCACTCCTTGCTGGAGATGAGTCAGATTATGAAGCTGGTACTGAAAGACTATTGGATGACACAGCTTTAATGGCACACATGCAAGATCCAAATGAGGTATGTGAATCTAATTCTAAATATTCCTCAGCTCAAATTTCCATGCAAAATGCGTGTTCTTCGACTGCTGACTCCAATCCAAAAAATCTAGAATTAGAAGAAACTCTTGACGATTTGATGAATCAGCTAGTAACTATTCAAGATGGTTATGAATCAATTAAAGCTGAGAAAGAGAATCTAATTCTTGAAGTTGAAAGATTGAAGTCTGAACTAAAAATGTTGAAACTAACTAAAACTGATAAAGAAAAGATTCAAGATGTCGACCATCAGACGCATCGCAAAGAATCAATCATTTGCTCAATCAAGTTCGATTCTTTGGATTCAAATCGGAAAACCGAATGGAGACAAGACGGGTTTAGGATTTGATACACACAGAATCTTTTAAGAATGGAACCAAAAAAGTCACCGAACCTAGTACCAAAATCGGTATTAAGTTTGTAGTGAACAACTTCCTCAAATCGAGAAAATTGTTGAACCAAAGATAGCCAGATCACATAGGATAAATCAGTTTTCCAAGAAAACAACTGGATTTACCAACAAGGTTAAACCAAATGGTAAATCAGTTGTTTCTCAAGAAAACCGAACTGGGAAATCAACTACCAGGTCCACAAGAATCAATCAAGTCAAGAACTAGAAAAATTACAATCAAAGTAAATCCAAGAATGTCAATCATTCAAAGATTCACACATTTAGGGGGAAAGGAAGATTATATCCCATTGATGATGATTGGAATTTTACTGCATCTACTAATGAAACTAATAATAGCAATCATTCCAGATAGAAAACTTATCACAAGTTTCAGTCCAAAACTCAGCAGAGAGCTAATCTCAGTTCTCAGAAAAAGTCCTAGTACCAAGGTCAGCCCAGACCTTAGTACAAAAGGAATGATGGTTATTATTCAAGTTTTAAGAGAAAGCATGATGGAAACAAATTTCAGCCAAAAGATCTGAGAGATCATATAAATAAGACACAATCCAAACAAAGACACTATGGGAGTGTGTCTTACATATATGAAAACAAGTGCAACAATATCCGAAGAATACCTAAAGGATATATTCCCAGAGTTGTACTGATAACTGACCCCTATGGACCCAAACTGAGTTGGGTATCTAAAACTATTTAATTTTTATTGCAGGATATATGGTACTTTGACAGTGGTTGCTCTAGGAACATGACAAAGAGCAAAGACTGTCTCAGTAATTTTATTGCAAAAGATGGACCAAAGGTTAATTTTGGAAGTAAATACAAACCTGGATACACCAGAGGATATGGCACCTTAATCAAGAATGGACTTACAATCAAGAATGTATCTTATGTAGAAGGATTACACTACAATCTACTCAGGACCAGTCAATTCTGTGATATGGGATACAAAGTTACTTTTGACAAAGTATTCTGTGTTGTCGTCAGCGAATCAGCTTATCAAGTTGTTTTAGCCGGAAGAAGAAAAGAAAATATGTATGTAGTAGATCGGACAACGACCGTTCTTTGAAACTGCTTGCTTGTGCATACCAAATCGTAAATCGATTGGCTATGGCACAAGAAACTGAGTCATCTTAATTTTGATGACATCAACACACTTGTTAAGAAACAATTAGTCATTGGACTACCGGAAATCTCATATAAGAAGGACAAACATGTGATGCTTGTCAACAAGGAAAGCAAACAAAAGCAAGTTTCAAGACCAATTCTCAGCATTCAACAACCAGACATCTGGAGTTATTACACACGGATTTATTTGGACCTATTACACCAATTAGTGTCAGTGGAAAGAAGTATACATTGGTGGTAGTAGATGATTTTTGAAGGTACACTTGGGTAATTTTCTTAACCAAGAAAAGTGAAACCAAGCAAAGACTTACAGAACTACTCAAGAGACTTCAGAATCAGAAAGGAGTATCAGTTGTGAAAATAAGATCAGATAAGGGAATTGAATTCCTCAACAGTGTGATTATTGAATATTGTGAAGAGAATGGTATTTTACACCAACTTGCTGCCACAGGAACACCTCAACAGAATGGTGTAGCTAAAAGAAGAAACAGAACACTCAAAGAAGCAGGGAGGACTATGATCTGTGAAGCAAAACTACCTGAAAGATATTGGGCAGAAGCAGTTAACACAGCTTGTTATACACAGAACAGAGCTCTCATGAACAAAAGACATGAGAAGACCCCTTATGAAATTTGGAATGGAAGAAAACAAAATGTTTCCTACTTTGATGCATTTGGAAGCAAATGTTTCATACACACAATGGGAAAGATCAACTTCATGTTTTTCAGCCCATAGCTGATGAAGGAATTTTTCTAGGATACTCAAGTGTCAGCAAAGCTTTTAGAGTACTAAACAAAAGGACACTCAAGCATGAAGAATCAATTCACGTGGTATTTGATGAACCAAACTTCCCTGGTGAAACAACTAAAGAAGACCAGAACCAGTTTCTCAGTCTCAGTTACCAATCTCGCCAGAACCAGTTTTTGTTGACATTGGGAGACTACAAATTTCAGAATGTTCAGATCCAGATCAGTCTCAGTTTCCAACTACTCAACAAACCACACCTGAACTACATGTTACTGATCCAACTGAAGAAATTCAAGAACCAGCTCTTGAAGAACCAGTCGAACAAGATATAGATCCTTTGATGCAGACACCCACGTATCAATGGATGGAAAATCAGCCTGAAGAACAAGTAATTGGTGATACTCAAGCTGGAGTTCGAACAAGACATCAACTAGATGCAATGATTTCATGTTTTCTATCACAATCTGAACCCAAAGAAATAGAAGAAGCTTTGAAAGATCCAGATTGGATATTAGCAATGCAAGAAGAACTGAATGAGTTCGAAAGAAATCAAGTATGGGAATTGGTAGAAAGACCATCTCATGTCAATATCATAGGAACCAAATGGGTTTTCAAAAACAAACTTGATGAAGATGGGAATATCATCAGAAACAAAGCTAGACTTGTAGCTAAGGGATACTCTCAAGCAGAAGGCATAGACTTTGATGAAACCTACGCACCGGTTGCAAGATTAGAAGCAATCAGACTATTTCTTGCCTTTGCAGCTCATAAGAAATTCAAAGTTTACCAGATGGAAGTTAAAAGTGCATTTTTAAATGGAATTCTTGAAGAAGAAGTATATGCTCAACAACCACCTGGATTTGAAATCAAAGATCAAGCTGATAAAGTTTTCAGACTAAGGAAAGCTCTTTATGGACTAAAACAAGCACCAAGAGCTTGGTATGAAACTTTGTCTCAGTTTCTAGTAGATAATGGATTTATCAAAGGAACTATAGACAAAGCTTTGTTCAGAATGAAAAATGGTGAAAATACTCTACTTGTTCAAATATATGTTGATGACATCATCTTTGGATCAGAATATGAACAATTATGTGAGAAATTTGCAAGTTTGATGAAAAGCAAATTCAAAATGAGTATGATGGGAGAATTGAATTACTTCCTTGGATTGCAAGTTAAACAATTAGATGATGGAATTTTCATTCACCAAACCAAGTATACAAGAGAACTTATCAAAAAGTTTGGTATGGAAAAGTCAACTGGAATTTCTACACCAATGGGGACCAACATCAGATTAGATGAAGATAAAGAAGGCAAAGATGTTGATCAAACACTTTACGAAGAATGATTGGAAGCTTACTCTATCTTACAAACAAGTAGGCCGGATATATCATTTCTTCGTTGGTGTATGTGCAAGATTTCACCAAAACTAAAAGAAAGTCATCTCATAGTTGTGAAAAGAACATTGAAATATCTGAAAGACACAGATGGAGTTGGAATTTGGTATTCAAAAGAAGGAGAGTGCAAGCTAATATCTTATTCAGACTCAGATTATGCTGGATGCAAAGTGGACAGAAAAAGCACTTCAGGTACATGTCAGTTACTAGGAAATAGACTTGTGTCGTGGTTTAGCAAAAAGCAAAACTCAATCTCAACTTCTACAGCTGAAGCTGAATACATAGCAGCTGGAAGGTTTTGTGCTCGAGTTTTATGGATTAGACAGCAATAAGAGATTATGGGATAGAAGAAGGAATGATTCCCATAATGTGTGATAACACAACCGCAATTGCAATCACTGATAATCCGGTTTTACACTAAAGGACAAAGCACATTGACGCGCGTCACCACTTCATAAGAGATCATGCAGAGAAAAAGGATATTATAGTTCTTTATGTACCTACTGAATATCAGGTGGCAGATATCTTTACAAAGCCATTGGACAAAGACAGATTTGCCAAACTAAGAACTGAATTAGGGATAATGAAAGTCAGTTGAAATCAGTTAAGCCAGAAATTCGTCAAGGGGATTAATCTTTGTTATGTTGGATGCGCTCACTTAACAGATTAGTCATTGACTTCAACAATTTCAAACTTATCAGCTAAAACTGAAACTGACAGATTTTACTGAAACTGACTAATTTGATGAAAACTGAAAGTTATATCTACAAACTGACTTCAGTCTCAGTTTCTATCCCAGTCAACTTAAGTCAAAGGTTGACAAGATAAAAGCGACAGCGGTTATATCGAAATTAATTACTGCAGTTCCTTTTTGTCAGAATATTGCGTGTACACACCACGAGTGTCAGAACATTGCACACATTGGTTACCTAAACCATCATGGAATTTGAAAGGTTGTACTACTCAACCGCCAATATATCCTACCTATTTATTCAACCCTCGTTCACACTACTTCTAATCAAATTTCAAACTCTTCATCTCTCTCCTAAAAACAGAATCAGACTCTTCAAAATCCTTTCCTTTCAAAAATCAATTTTTGTGTTCACACCCAAATATGGCCACTTTAGACAAATCAAAACAAGAAAGATTGATCACAGAGTTAGATGAATTTTCATTCGATATCTATGAGGCAATGTGCAACAATACTCTGTTAGCAAGTTGGATTTGGGATAAAATCCAGAAACAACCAGGTCTAAGGAATCTTCTAGAAGTTAAATTCAATGAACCACGTGATGTGGAAGGAATTCTACAATTTTAGGAGAATATGCGTTTGGTACGAAACTCTCTGATCACTACAGTCCATGGAGATCGTATTGCTATCAATGAAAGAGTTATGAAGTCATTATTCTGTTTCACGGATTCATCTGTGACATCAATAGATTTGGCTACTCTACCTTTGCAAAAAGAAGCTTTTATGAAACAGCTTACCTTCTCTAACGAACCAGTAAAAATTGATAGTCACGTTGACAATATCAAGCCAGAATTTGCCCACCTCAGCAGATGGCTCAGCAAACATGTCATTGGAAAATCCAAAGGAGTCAGTACACTATCCGAAGAGAACATTTATCTGATGAACATAATTTGGGATGGAATCGAATTCAATTGGGCAGGTTATGTAGTCAATCAAATAAAGAAGCAGCATTTAGCCGAATTAGACAAAGGTATCTGAGAGCTCAAGTGAAGGTCGAACAATTGTTGGTAGATTTATTCAAGAAAACACTCATGGAATCGTCCAATTCTACCCGAAAGACTTATGGAAGGGAAGCAAGAAAGGCAAGTTTGAAACTACAAAGGAAATCGCAAAGAAAAATAGGAACAACTTCCCAACCTCAAGCAGTCGTCGAAACTGTGTCTCAAAGAGAGAACTCGAACATAGAGGAATCAAGCGAAAGGCAGACTCAGCACAAGAAAGATCAGTTGTAAGATGTTTATACCTAGCAACCTCAAGTATGACAGCACCAACTGAGGGGAAACAACAACAACAACTGACAACTGAAGATACAAGGAAAAACACTCTTGCTGATAATACTTCTCAATTACAACATCAATCAGTTCAGCAATCAGCCCCAGTTTTTGAAGCTGATAAAATTATCAGACTAATGAAGATGAAGCTTAAACCAGAGGATTCTCGTGATGCTAGTCTACAGGCTGAAGACAAGTTACTCTTGGAGAAATTGGAAATCGAAGATTTATATTCTCTATTTCCTATATCAGAATTTCTTGAAAACTGTTTCGAAAGGTTTACTGAACTAGCTCAAATGAGAGAATCAACCACATCATCTGCTCCCAAAGAAAGTTCAAGGAAAAAGGATGATGATGAAGATGATCATACGAGAAAAGAAGCTGATGTGACTACAGTTTTGCATTCAGAAATTCAACCTCAACCTCTAGCTACGCAAACTGTAAGTCAGCAAGAAGAGTTGCCAGTTGGAAATCGGACAATCGACACTCGGCAAGTAGGCGATGGAACCGATAATCGACAACCGATGATTATTGAAGACATCACTCAGCCCAAGGATCAACCTGAAACGACATATGATCCTTCTGACATCCTAACAAAGGATGAGTTGGCCAAAGTTCATGAAAACTTGAAGATTGTGCTCAGTCACAAGGATGCACAAAATGGCCTTCTATCAAATATTTATGGATATCTCGATTATAGAACTAAAACAGATGTCTCAGTTCATGCAAGACTAGAGATGATCCACAAATCCAGTTCAAGTTCTGCTTCAGAAATTCTGTTACTAAAACAGAAACTAGAAGACTCAACCGCGGTAGATCGGGAAACTCATGCTTAGGCTTATTGGCACATGAATCAAAGATATCTATGGGTTAGAAACTCACTTAAGGAAGTAATTACTTCTCGAAAGAACGATATCACCGACCAACAACAGCAACCCATGCTTTGGTAGATCGCTTATATGATGCCAAAAAGGGGGAAGTCAAGAAGAAGGCGATGTTACTTAAAGAGATGAAGCGACTTGAAGAAGAATTGCAAAGATACAAATCGGATCCTAAGTTCTTAAGGAAAGAACTAACTGATGAGCAAATTTCATTGAGAAATACAATCAACCTGGAGAAAAGAGAGCTACTCTTACAAAGGATCTGTGGATGAAGTTTATCAACGATCACAATCTATTAAAGCCAAGTACAAGGACAGACATTTGAAGAATCCTTGAACTACTTTTTATCCGATGTATTCTCAAAGCGTAAAATGGCACAATATAAGAAGAATCGAGAGGATTGATGAAAAACTGAAGATTAAAGACAAAACTGAACAAATGAAAGCTGATGTAGTCGAATTTGAGAAATACTACTTGAAAGAATCAGACTTGCCAAAGCTACTTTTATGGAGAAGATGGAAAGAAGGAAGTCAAGTTGACTACAACAAGACTTTTTCAAAAGAAGATACCAAGCTAGAAAATGAATATCGTCTGTATGACAAGGAGAAGAAATTTATTTAAGTTAAGAAAAAGCTTAGTCTTTAATCACAGTTGTTTGAACTAAATGTAACTATTCCAGTTTTTGATCATTCTAATGAAATCCAGTTTTCTAGTTTTACATTATTTTACATTGTTTTTATCTTTAAGCATTTCTTTTAGGGAGAGTTTTGGCATCATCAAAAAGGGGGAAATTGTTGGAAATAAAATTTATGTTTTGATGATAATTCATCATAATTATTCAAAGTATTATCTTAACCTCATTGATGAAGTGCTAAAGCTAGCTGTTATAGTGAAAAGCTAAAAGATGTCTAGAACTGAATGTTTAGGCTTTACTAGAGTCTGATATTTGTATAGGTTACATCAGACAAGCACTGTAATAGTTAGTGTGTCGTAAAACTGGAAGTCATTCAGAAAACTGGAAATCATCAAGATAAACAAACTGACTCAGAATACACCTAAATGAAACTGGGGAAGATAAGTTCGCTGAGGGACACAGACTCAGTTGGCTTACCTAGAAGTTGAAGAACTGAGGGTCACAAACTCAGTTACAGAAGATTGAAGAACTGAGGGCTCAAACTCAGTTATGAAGACTACGTCGAGACTGTAAAGTTAGACTTCAGGCAAGATTGTGGTGACCTGAACTGACTTTATAGATCTTGTTTGAAGATCTAAGAATCATAAGGACAATGAGTTCTTAGATGATAATGAGTCATGGTGTACTCTGATTAAGTCAATTATAATCAGATGAAAAACAGGAGTATTGATATTTAAAGAAGACTAAAATCTCAATTAATGCTCCAAGTCAGTCAAGAAAATGACAAGTGATAATCTTAGTATAAAACTGATAAGGAAACTCAGTTTTATATGTCAGTCATCCAACATGCTGATAGTACAGTCGAACTTTATAAAGGAAGCAATTTTATTGGATGAAATACCGACACAACAGAACGGTCAGAAAATATATCCGTTACAAGATAGACGTTGATACAATTCGAATTCAGGCCAAATGAACATTGGACCTCACACTATAAATAGAGGACTTTGCACCAAGGATTAAAAGAGAATATATATAGAGATTTAACAAGAATTAACATGTGCATTAGTCATTCGAATTGCTATCATCTTTGCGCTATAACAAGATCATATCAAGAATTTCTTCAAGTGTTCAAGCTACCAAGAATTTATCAAGAATCAGACACTTTGTAGAACCACAAACAAGAATCAATTCATTGATTCGCAATCCAACCTTGATTCTATATCAAAGGTCTAGACTGTGAAGCAAACCGGGAAGGTTTTGTCAAGGATGATTATTCTGAGCATACCAGGCGACTGTGTTTGTGGTGGTAGTTGGTGGTGAAGAGGCAATTCAACCTCTAAGGACCAAAGTGTTCAAGCAATTGAAGAGCAAAGCAATTCTACCTGCTCTACAACCTGCTTAGATAGTGAAGCTAGGGGATTAGCCAAGGACTATTGTTTAGGACTTTTTGCAACAGATTCATCTCAAGAAGTTCTAGTGGAATTTTCCTCCGCACCATAGGGAAGAGAGGACGTACATGATTACACCACCTGGAACCTCTATTATATTTGCCTTATTTACTTTACGCATTTATTTATTTACTCAAGATCTACTTACAACATTTTGATAATTGATTGTTATATACTTCATGAGCCACAAACTAACATTCATCGTAATTCGATTTACCACACTCGCCATCATAAAGAACAACAAGATCAAGAAAAAGGCTAGAACTATATCCGCTGCAGGTTGACTCGGTTTTGATTAAGTCAGTTTGACTTAAACTCAGCTTAGTCAGCTTAACTCCACACAAGTTTTTAACTGAACCATAATCTGTTTAAAATCCAACTTAAGGAAAGTTTTTAGTGACAAGTTTATTCACCCCCCCCCCCCTCTAAACTTGTGTTAGCCTTTCCAAGGGACCAACAATAGTTAAATCAATGAGAGTTCACCCGCCAAGAAAGAGAAGTGCATTGAAATATATACATCTGTATTCTCTTTGGCAATATCTCAGTCGATGGAACGTAAGACACACGACTTTCGCATAGACCGATAAACGTGAGCCTAAAGAGTAATATATGCTCGGTTCTCCATCCGCCTTGCCAGTACAATTAAATAATAAATAACATATTCGAGACTGGTTAGTTCGACTACGGGTTGACGTAATGTGAGATTGTCTGCATTTCTAAGCAGTTGTGAAAGTTATTGCACACACAATTTGGCTCATAACTTGAATATTGTTTAATGTGTTACTGATGGATATGAGTGGAATGATCTTGATCTTGTCTTAGTGAGGCATAGTTGCTGTTAATTAACTTGTATATTGATCAGAGTGTTGTTTTCTTTTCGCCTTTTCGCTCGGGACAATCAAATTCTAAGTAGGGGGTAGTTGATAACGCTCTAAATGGTACCAATAATTATACCTATATTCACCCCGAATTCTGCTCAAGAGAGGATAGATATGCTCATTATTATGTGGAATATGTGTCAAATGCAATGTGAGTGTTTCCAGGATCGTAATTCTGCATCTATGCTATCTTCCCAATGTTTTGGTACTGTTTTGTCCCGTTTTGCGTATTTTATAGGATGTACCGAAACTGGAGCATTGGAAAATGGATCTGGACCAAAAGAAGTGCATTGGGCTGAGTTATTGAAGTCCAAGAAGAATCCTGCTGAAGAAAAAGAAGAATAGAAGGCCCGGTAACCCAGAGGTTAGGCCCGGTAAACCGGTGTCTTGTGGAACACGAAATTGATTCTGCCGCATTGCCTAAGTCGGTTAGGGTTTTAGGGAGTCTTAAGTCGGTCATTGTATCTATATAAGGCCGCAATTATAGATTATTGTATAAGTTTTCATAGTACATTATCAATTCGTCAATTACATTACAATCCTTATTATGCAAAAAGTTTTCTTGAGCTTTGGAGAGTTGTTTTTGGTTTCCTCCCTTCTTCCATCATCTCTAGCTTGAGTAGATCGAGCAAGATCTCCGTTGTTGAAGGTATGAAGCTTTGAACGTTCCTTTATTTTCTTCAATATGGTAGATCTGTTCGTATTTATGTGTTTTAGTTAATATGCATGTTTAACAACCCCATAATTTACTTATTTTAATCGTACTGAGCAATGTAGATCCAGAAATTAGGAAAAGCCGCCCCCGGTAAACCGGCGGTCTACACCGGTTTACCGAGGCATATTTTAGAAAACCTAAATCGGGATTCACTACAATTCGTTGATCGGCGTAAATAATTAAAATGAGTAATAGTGTCCGCCAATCTAGCATTCGTAATTAAGTAAATTAACATGAAGTACCACAAGTGAAGTGTTAATTAGGACATTGTCTTGAATAGACCCTAGAAAGTCTTTGGTCAATGTCGATGACTATCTAGGCAAAGTTAGCGGTATGAGGTAACGCTCAATATTGGCGATTCTAGTTCTTTATGCGTATGGACTATTACGGACCAATTAAGGAGGGTAGCTTGCGTATAGATTGTCTGTTTCCATTGTCGGAGACCCAAAGCTGATAAATATGATAATAATCATTAAAGGCTCGCGATTAATCTAAAAAAATTATGTGGGGAAGTAAACATAACGATTAACTAATCCAAGTTAGTAGATCGGTGAGGAGAGGGAGAGAATACCATGATTGTTTTGTTTTATGTTATTGTTGGTCAATGACCGCCTTTATGTTGCTTCTTAATTAGGTTAGAATCATTTATGATTATAAGTTGCATTGTCTCTGTGGGATCGACCTTGACTCGCATCTACTATACTGCGATGTACCTAGTATTCTTGCTAGTAATATCGACGTTAGTGACTTACACGCGATCAAGGCCTCTCAAGATCTTCAGGCACACTTATTTTTGTGGATATGTGTTTCCAAGTTGTTGTAGTTCACTGATGATGCTTGAGAATCTGTTGTCCATTTGATCAATGGTTTCACCAGCCTTCATTTTGAAGTCCTCAAATTTCTGTTTTGCAACAGACAATTTGTTTTCCTTGACGGCTGTTAAGGGTGGTTTTATGCGATTTATAACGTTATATTTTATAGTAATTCCCTCCATATTCGTACAATTCGCATAGAAATTAAGTGTTTAATTGAATTATTGAGCAAAAGAGTTTTTAAACGGTTCAATCGCAAAATTGGTTAATTTATGTGTTTTATTGATGATTTTGTGTTCATTTGGATATTATTACACTTTGCAATGTTTTATTATCTTGTAGATACACGAAATTGGTTCGAAAGAGGATTAAAAGATGTTAAGGATCGGAGTTATATGAAGAAAAAGAGATAGAGAGGAAGTTGATTGAAGATAGAGATGGAAAAATCGAATTCCAAGTGAAGTGAACGTGCGTTCAATTCTCCGTCCAGTGGACGGGCGTCCACCTTCTTGGACGGGCGTCCAGGTTGGAATATTGGATTCAGAGTTCTCCCCAAATTGATGGACGAGCGTCTGATTTAAAGTAGGACGGGCGTCTGATCATGACTCGGCCCGATTCGAAGATTTCAAGCTAAGTGGACGGGCGTTCAGCTACTCGAACGAGCGTCCAGTCGGCCGACATAGCAGCACCGCCTTAAAATTCTATATATAGCCGCGTTATTTTCAACCCCATCATCATATATTCGAATCCTAAACCCTAGGGGCGGCTCAGCAGCGTTTTTCCCTTAGTTAACACTCAGTTTTTATGCTTTTATATTCTAGTTAGATTCAAACACTTTTATGTACTTTTACTCAAACAAATTCGAGCTTCAAAGTGATGTTTAGAGGCTAGACCTCCCTTGAACAAGCATTGTGAAGCCATCCAACCAACGTATTGATTTCATCGCAGGTTGTCTTGTGAGTTTTTAATTCAAAGTTGTATCTTTATTATGCTTATTTCGTTCTTATGCAATTTATATCGAAAGGTCTTTGCATGTATGATGTTTGATTTTGATGAGAATCATGTCAAACCCTAGATCGCCATAATAAAGATTAGACCTTTAATCTAATTAACGAGAGTTATTAGGTTGAATCTCTAGGTTAGAAACTTATAAATTTCACTCCTTTGGTTAGAAAGCGTTAATCTTTAGATCGAAAGATAGAAGATTAATAGGCGAACTTGTCTAAGAAATTAGGAGTTCATACCTTGGCTAGGTGAATCACAACTTGGTTAGAAATCACGAGATAGTCTAGATAGAAATTGATAGTTGTAGGATAGGTGGATCAATTGCTTGTTCGTTTGTTATTTCATTGATTAAATCACTTGTGATCGATTGCTTAGTACATTTACAATCTTTATTTCATAATAGATTTAGAATAGATTTAGCTTAGTTAATTTTGTTCGCAACCATATTTTCCTGGTTTTAGATCTCGATCTTCTGTCCAGTTATTCTTATTGTTAGTTTCGTTTTTCGTTTTAGTTCTTCACTGTTTTATTTTCGTATCTTCTTAGTAGTAATCGTGACATAGTTAGGTTAGATAATAAAAACTAGCTTAAACAACCCCGATTCCCCGTAAGATCGACCCGGTATCAACCTCTATACTACGATCCCTACACTTGGGGTATACTAGATTTATAAATTTATTCCTTGTTTATTTTCATTGCAAAAATCCGAGTCAATTTTTTGGCGCCGTTGCCGGGGAACCGGACGGTTGTCTAGTTTTTATTTTCGTTATTAATTTAATTTAGATATTTTGTTTAGTTTCTGTTTCGTTTTTGTTCCAGTAAACGGGCGTCTATGGTAGTGGATGCCCGTCCGGTCAAATTTTTATAACTCTGTTCGTATTTTTACCCAGTCAGACGAGCGTCCGGTTATCCGAACGCCCGTCCTGTTCATTCTCCAGGCAGACGCCCGTCCAGTAACTCGGACGCCCGTCTGGCCTGTCTGCCATCACCTTCCCTCTCTTTTCGTTCTCGTTAAATAACTAGATTTTGGTTTCGGTTTATGCAAACTGGGAGTCAAAAAGGGCCACTACTCTATACCCCTGACCTCGAGCGGACCATAGTCCGACCAAACAGGAGAAGGCTCCGTTTTGCGGACCTCCCTGACGAAGAGAACACAGTCGATGGAGATATCGAGCAAGATCTAGCTCAAGAGATCGAAAATATAGTCATTATGGCTGCTGAAGATAGACGTACGTTGGCTGACTACGCCATGCCTGGTGTAGTCAAGGTCAACCCGGCTATCGTCCTACCAACCATAAATGCTCAGACCTTTGAACTCAAGCCTGGGCTCATTCAAATGATGCAACATGCATCTATTTTCCACGGTTTTCGATCTGAAAATCAAGACACTCACGCATACACATTTACGGAGATATGTGGTACGACTCGCATTCAAGGTGTAAGCGAGGATGCCATTAAGCCGAACTGTTTCCGTTTTCCTTGAAGGGGTAGGCAAAAGAGTGGTATAACTCTCTCCCTGCTGAATCCATTACCACTTGGGCCGACTCAAAAGAGTTCCTAAGTCAATACTTCCCACTTTCCAAGATGCATTGATGCCTCGGTGAATTTTTTTCATTTTATCGTAAGGAAAACGAGTCATTCTTTGATGCTTGGAAGAGATTCATATCTCTTCTTCAGAATGTCCCCATCATGGTATTGACTTGCGAGGCAAGTCAATACGTTTTTCAATGGATTGACCGAGCTCACTAAGGGCATGGTCAATAGTTCTTCTGGTGGGGCATTCTTGAGAAAGACACCTGAAGAGGGTTGGGCACTATTTGAGGATATTGCAAAGTACAATTACACCCCCTCCTCTCAAGCTATCCAAGCACCTACTCCTCCTCCCAAGATCGAGGAGGTGAATATGCAAAGTCTGATCGCCATGCTGCAAAAGCAGATGGCAGCTTCTCAAGTTTCTCCTAATCCGATCAATCATAATTCTTCCTTTCAACAGAACTCTCAAGTTCATCTTCGTTGAAAATCGTTGTCGACCGCCATATGGTTGGCCAGTGTCAATTTGTCTCACCCTCTGCTTATCAAGTTAATACTGTCCATGACAATGGACAGTATAATCAAGTCACATGTCAAAACTGTGACAATGTGGGGCATACATCTCGTTTCTGTCCTATGAACAGACAGAATGCTGAAGTAAATGCCTTTTCTGGCCAGTCCAATCAGAGGTTTAACAATCAATTCTCTGGCCAGAGCAATCCTCAAAACCAGGGTTTCAGTCAGAATCAAAATTTCAGTCCAAATTCGAATTTTAATCAAAATCAAAACTTAAATCGAAACCCTACTTACAACCAAAACCAGAACTCCAATTTTTCCAATCAGAATCCAAGGTTCAGTCAAAATTGGCCTAACAATTCTAATTCTACGTTTCAGAATCGGTCCAGCCAGCCTTATCCGCAGAACTTCCAAAACTCTCAAGGCCCCTCGCACTCGAATGATATCCAAGCTGAATGGAGCTCTTTCCGGGAAGAGCAAAATAAAAACATCCAACTCCTGATGAGCACAAACAAGAATCTTGAGAGGCAAATAGTGCAATTGGCTGAACAGTTAGCTTCTAGACCCCCAGGGCAGTTTCCCAGCTTCACAGAAAAGAATCCAAAGGGTGGTCAAGTTGCTCAGGACGATTTGAATAATAGTCAATGCACTGACCTGGTTCCTTCAATTCCGTATGGTAGAGAAGAGGCCAGTGCGATGAACTTAAGGTCAGGTACTCAACTAAGTGGTCCCCCTCACCAGGGAAACCACTAACCCCTCCTGCCAGCGATAAGGCAAGAGGGGAAGTCGAGCACCTACGTTCCCCTTGGATGCAAGAGAATACTCAGGTGGCTGATCCCCTGAGAGGTGAAAGAGTTGGAAGTCCTCAGGTGGCTGAACCCCTGAGGATTGAAGAGTCAAGTGAGAGTCAGGAGGCTGATCCCCTGACTAGTACGAAGAATGAAAAGGTAGTAAGGTGGAAGGACTTGGAAGACAAAGCTGTCAGTTCATCCTCGAAGAAAGTCTTTTCAGAGAGTGACTTGAACAAGCTTCCATTTCCACCTAAAAAAAGCAACATCTCCTTGAATGGGGATAAAAAGTATGAAAAAGTGCTAAACCTTCTGAAGAATACTCAGGTTAATCTTCCATTATCCGAGGTTTTAGTTGAGATGCCTAAGTATACCAGATTCATCAAGGATGTTGTTTCTTCTAAGAAGAAGTTAGCAGACATGGATCGGTTGATTGGTGAGGATTGCTCTATGATCAATTATAAAGATCTACCAATCAAGAGGGGCGACCCTGGGAAATTTGTGCTCACATTGCTGATGGGAGGCCTAGTCTTCCCAAACTCTTTATGTGATCTGGGTGCATCCATAAGCCTGATGCCATTGTCTGTCTGCAAGACAATCTTCTAGAACCCACCACCATGAATCTTCAATTCGCGGATAGATCTTCTAAGAAAGCTGGGGGAATATTAAAGGACGTGTTAGTTCAAATTGATAGATTTTCCTTCCCGGTTGACTGGTACGTTCTGGACATAGAGAAGGATGAGAATGTCCCTCTAATTCTTGGAAGACTTTTTCTGTCTACAGCCAGAGCCCTCATTGACTGTGATGGTGGGCAAGTGACAATACGAGTTGGTGATCAAGAGGTGAGTTACAATGTTTCTAAAGCTAGCCAGAGACCCTCTGAAAGACCGACCGGCTTCTCTATTGATGATATGTCTGATGACTTCAACGATTTCATGGAAAAGCAAGTCATGGCTGTTGCAACTGAATACGAGCGACTAGTTGAAAAGCTGAATAATCATGGTGTGGTGAATCTAGAATAGTTAGAAGCTGAATTTGAGGAAGAGTTGTTGAAAGGAGAAGCTTTGGCAGTAGGACCACTAAGTAAACTCAATGATTTTGAGTTAAAAAGTGAAGATCTTAAATCAAGTTTGGAAGACCCCCCTGCAGATCTGGTACTGAAGCCGTTGCCTAAACATCTAAAGTATGTGTTTTTAAGAGAGGGTGACAAGCTTCCATTAATTATATCTGCCAAGTTGTCTCAATTAGAAGAAATGAAGCTGGTAAACGTCTTGAGAAAAAATGAGAAAGCCTTTGGTTGGCAAGTAGGAGACATCAGAGGGATATCTCCTGACATCTGTATGCATAAAATCAAGACTCAAGAGGGTGCGAATGTGTTATGACATTTCAGAGGAGGCTCAACCCTCATATGCAAGAGGTGGTCAAGAAGGAAATTATCAAGCTTTTAGATATGGGTATCATATACGCAATCGCTGATAGTGAATGGGTATCCCCTACTCAGGTAGTTCCCAAGAAAAAAGGAATTACTATTGAGAAGAATGAGAAGGGAGAAGAAATAGTATTGAGACTTGTTACTGGTTACAGAGTCTGCATTGATTATAGGAAACTCAATGAGGTAACCATGAAAGATCATTTCCCCCTTCCTTTCATTGATCAGATGCTTGAGCGTCTGACGGGACATGCATTCTACTGTTTCCTGGATGGATACTCAGGATATTTTCAGATACCCATCGATCCAGTTGACCAAGAAAAGACCACTTTCACCTGCCCTTATGGTACATTCGCTTACAGGCGGATGCCATTTGGTCTTTGTAATGCCCCAACTACATTTCAAAGATGTATGCTGGCTATCTTTGACGGGCTGGTTGAAAAGTGTATGGAAATTTTCAAGGATGACTTTTCGGTCTTTGGTCAATCCTTCGATGATTGTCTTGATAATCTTGACCAGGTCTTATCCAGATGTGTGGAAAAGAACTTAATCCTAAACTGGGAAAAGTGCCATTTCATGGTAGATGAAGGAATAGTTCTTGGCCACAAGATCTCCGCCAAAGGTATAGAGGTAGACAGGGCCAAAGTAGAAGCTATCGAGAAGATGAGTTATCCTAAGAATGTGCGTGAAGTCAGAGGTTTTCTTGGACATGTCGGTTTCTATAGGAGATTCCTTCAAGACTTTTCCAAGATAGCCAAGCCCATGTCTACACTACTTAAGGAAGACGTTGTATTTGATTTTGATGCAAGTTGCAAGCAAGCGTTTGAGGAGCTTAAAAGTCGATTAATCTTCGCGCCGATCCTTATTTCGCCTGACTGGAATCTCCCCTTCGAGCTTATGTGCGATGCATCAAACTATGCTGTTGGTGCAGTCTTAGGACAAAGAATAAAAGGGAAATTCCAGCCAATCTATTACGCCAGTCACACACTAAATCCGTCTCAAGTAAACTACACGACGACTGAAAATGAATTATTGGCCGTAGTCTTTGCTATGGACAAGTTTCGTAGTTACTTGTTGGGTGCTCAAGTGGTTGTGTGGACTGATCACGCTGCTTTGCGATACTTGATGACTAAGAAAGAGGCTAAACCGCGCTTACTACGTTGGATACTGACCCTACAAGAGTTTGATGTCCAAATCAAAGACAAAAAGGGCAGTGAAAACGTAGTGGCTGACCACGTTTCAAGAATGTTGAGTGAGAAAAAGGATGACCCTAACGATATAGATCTTTACTTTCCTCTTGAGAATGTCATGCTTATCGACGGATGCGCTCCAGATGTTCCATGGTATTCTTCCATCGTGAACTACCTTCATTCCCAATATCTTGATCCAGAATTGTCCTATCAGGAGAAGAAGAAATTCTTCTCTGATTTGAAAACATTCGTTTGGGATGAACCTTACCTCTTCAAGATTTGTAAAGATGGTTTGCTGAGAAGATGTGTTCCAGAATCCGAGCAACGTGATATTATTGAGCAATGCCACAGTGGACCTACCGGTGGTCGCTTTGGTCCTTGGAAAACCGTTGCTAAAATCTTTCAATCCGGCTTCTATTGGCCCACGATCTTCAAAGAAACAGAAGCTTTCTGTAAAGCTTGTGATAGGTGTCAAAGAACCGGAACTTTAACAAGGCGTTTCGACATGCCATTGAAACCCATCCTAGAATGCGAAGTCTTTGATGTATGGGGTATCGATTTTATGGGACCATTCCCATCATCTTGTGGAAATAAATACATCTTAGTCTGCGTGGATTACGTATCGAAATGGGTGGAGGCTCAAGCCACGTCTCACAATGATCATAAGACGGTCATGAAGTTCCATAAGAAAAACATCTTCGTGAGATTCGGGTGTCCACGCGCCTTGATTAGTGATGAAGGGACACACTTTTGCAACCGACTTCTAGAAAACGTTCTTGAGAAATATGGTGTCCGGCACAAAATTGGCACACCATATCATCCTATGACTAGTGGTCAGGTTGAAAGAAGCAACCAAAGTTTAAAGAAGATACTAGAGAAAACAGTTAACAGTCATAGAAAAGACTGGAGTCTAAAGTTGGATGATGTACTGTGGGCATATCGAACTGCCTATAAGACCCCCATAGGTACATCACCCTATCAAATGGTTTATGGTAAACCATGCCACTTACCAATCGAGTTAGAGCATAGAGCGTATTGGGCCATGAAGTTTTTAAACTTCGATACCCAATCTTGTGGAAAACATCGATTGCAACAGTTACATGAGTTAGACGAATTTAGACTTCAGGCCTACGAAAATGCAAGGATAAGGAAAAGACGAAACTCCTTCACGATGCCAAAATCAAGAAGAGAGAATTCCAAGTAGGGGAACAAGTTTTATTGTACAATTCCAGGTTACATCTGTTCCCTGGTAAGCTGAGGACACGATGGTCCGGTGTTGTGAATAAGATGAGAAAGGGTGTGCTCTAAAAACAATCGTTGCTTGTCATTTCGTGCAAGTGGGAGATTGTTAGATGTAGTGCCGAAAGACAATTTGTGTAATTGTTTTTAATAATGAATGACAGAATTTATCTCACCTTATTACTTGCTTTGTGCTTGTAAAGTAATACATCTTTGCAAAACCCTAAGTATATTCAGATGTGTAACCACTCAACTCAAAGTGTATGGATTACACGTGAGGATTGAGTTAGTGGTGATATACTTAAATCTGTTAGTCCGTGGTGAACTTAATCGAGTTTAGGGTCTCTTGATTAAAACACCAATAATGCGCCCGAACACCTTAGGGTGTGATAGTCTTATCCGGACTGCTCGGTAGAGGTACCTACATGGGGCATTTATATATGATGGCATTCATATAGGACTGGACCGATTTAATCTGTATTTCTCGGTATAATTCCGTAATCGAGGAATCTTATTAAATCATTAGATGATCATATATGGATCAACCTTAATCCTGAGGTGATCACAGGATGCTGCTTGTCCCGGGATAGTGTTTGATGTGTTAGTTACGGTTCACTTAAATAATGTGTTCCAAGCCACTTCTCATTGGCACTATCTCCAGATGAGTGAGTAGTTCTGATTTTCACAGACATGGAATCCATTCCTTCCTCGGGAAGTAGAGAGACAAATCCCTTTATTTGTTAGCCCTAAGAAAGTGATCGATCCCGGGAGTTCTCATTTGACTAATTAGCTACTAGTCGATATGTGCACTAATTGATCATCGTGGTTGATGGTAAATAAGGATAAGATATTCTCGAGTCGGGTTCACGGAGACTTCCCACCGAGAATGGGCGATCTATGGAGGGTTAATCAGTATGTAGTGATTATATCAATGGACGCTTATTCACTCTATGGGTTGAGTATAAGTATACATCTATAATCGGTAGAGTTCGGGCCGGGTTTATGGTGGCGTAATCCCGAATTAATAATTAATGTACTTATTCGTTTCGATTTAATAATTAATTATTGGAGCTACTCAGTTATAGGTCCATGGTCCCCGATGTGGCTTCGTAAATTCGGACTAGTAATCTTGTTACTTGGGCCTCATTGATAATTAATTGGTTGGCTAATTTAATTGATATGCATGGATATTATTTAGTTGGGCTAAATAATATAATACACATAAAAGACATTTTATGTGGGCTAAGTAAACCCTTAATATGGCGCCAATGTGAGTCAATTAATTAGAGAGAAATTAGTTTTCTTGGATAATTATTTGACATGTGATTTATCATTTATTTGTTAAATGATAATTCATGGAATATTAGATAATAATATGATTTATCCTAATTTGTTTGGGATAATCATTTTATTTATCTTTATTTGGAATAAAGGATTAATGGAATAATTATCTCTTAATTATTTAATCCTTGGAGGACATTGATTACTCTCCTATATAAAGAGAGTTCTCCCAAGTCTAATGGCGAGGTACTATTCACGTCACTATTCACCGAGAGAAATTGGCCAAAAATTTCGCCTCTATTCTTAGGGTTCGAGTTGGAAAAATATTCGGGATTTTTCTGGTTGCATATCAAGGAGGCTCGTGTATCAAGAAGGGTGTCCACCAACCGCCGTTTGGAGAACACATCGGAAGATCAAGGCTTCTCTTCCCTATATTGGTAACATAATCTTAAACCCCCTTGTAGTAGTTTAAGTCCTTTAATTATGTATTGTGATGTATAAATCGTGATCCGTCCGCTGCGTAGATCTAATTCGTTTAGATCTAAGAACCTGCATCCTTCATGTGGTATCAGAGCCAGGTTCCACGATTTATATAGTCATAATCATAATTAAACGATTTAAAGGAGTGGAATTGCATGTAGGTGATATTTTACTTATTATTATGTATTAATAATTTTTAAATTGCTATGGTTGAAGAGATGGATTGGGGTTGGCACCGTTTTCCCGTTAGATCTATTGTAAACTCATATAAACGATGAAAATTCGTTCATATGAGTATAGGAAATTATGTAATTCATGTATTATTGCAATTTTAATTTCCAGAAAATAGATCTGTACATTAGCTGTTTAGTCTTTTCGTTTTTCCCGTTGTTTGAGCCGTTAAAACGAAGATCCCTCCGGTCAGAATCAAGATTGTAAGTTGATGAACAATCCCACAAATTTTGGTGTCGATCAGAGTCCGTTTGGGTTTCCGTTCGTTGCTGCGAAGTGGCAGCTGTAACAGAAAAACGCAGGATTCACAGAAACCCTAACTGTGACTTCTTCGATTTTCTGGGAACAATTGGACCGTTTAAATTAAAATCCAACCGGTCAGATCGATAATCATGGAGTTTCGGACATGAGATAAAATTTTCAGGACGATCGGGATTCATCTTGATCCCCGATCGGCCTCGGGAATTAAATGATGCGCTGCTGTAAGAGTCTGTTTCAGCAGCAAGTTGGGCGGCTCACTGAGGAATATTGACAAGTCAAAGCTCCAATCCGACCGTCCATCTTCAAGTCCGAAGAATGAAGATCAGATCTGGAAAGTTTCGTCCCGATCCGAGTTCGTTTGATATTCCGATCGTCGAAGATTCTTAACAGCTGCAGATTAGGGTTTTAATTTATTTTCGAGTAGATTAGTTACGGGGGTGCCAACGGTCCATCTCGGTGTTTATTTTCCGCACTAGTATACATGTGTAGATTGTATGAGTAGAACCGGAAGATTGCCATGACATGCATCATATCATGAATTCCACTCCATATGCATACATGTAGAAATTAATTCGAGGAATTAGTTAGGCATGTATAAAACACACGATTAGTTTTAATTAATTGTTTGATATTAATTAGAAACTAATTAGGGTAAAAACCGAGGAACACGGGTTTTTTCAATCGTCGAGGTTGGGTGATGGATTCTCGGTGAATCCCACTCTGCGAAAGCATAAGGAGTAAAATCTCGAAACCTCGTGGTTAAGGTGTTGGATTCTCGGTGAATTCCACCTTACCTAAGACGAGATTACGTTTTTGTTCCGTAGTGTCTACGTGAAAGTTTGATGTTTAAGGATTGGATAATCACGGGCAAACAGTTCGAAAGTGGTTTAACCACGGTTGGGTGGTCAACGGTAGCTACGGCTCAATCGACTTCACCCTCCACGTGTGGCGTTTGCAAGGGGTCCGCAATCTTGAGCCATCCGAAGAGCCACTACGGCTCAACGGACCTCTCCTAGCCTTGACCCGTCCGACGGCCACATATGTTCTAACGAATAGGTCGGGTGGGCTAGCCCACATAACCGACAACATTCGGGCCTATGATTTATTGTTCCTTAATGTAACATCAAGTCCAGCGTGATCGATAAACCCACCACTTTTTCAAAATATTGAGTGGGAGCGGAGAGGCGACGGCCGACCCCACGGCCTCTACTGCTGACACAAGCAACGTGAGAGAATGGTGACGCCTCGTGCGGCTGGGACCGGCCTCCTAAGGAAGGCCTTCACCGCTATCAAAATTCAAGGCTTGGTCTCCGAAAGGATAGGATTTTGGGTACTGTCGGGTCACTGACCGACCCTAAGGCGGCACACTCGGGGTCTACCTAAAAATCTGAGACAATAGGTCACACTCATAAAGGGTATTTTTGGTAGTACCTTGGCTGAAAAAGGAAAGGTGATTGACGATCACAAATGAGATGTTCGATTCCCAATCTGATCTTCAATATTAATCGAAACCTCTTTGACCTACCCTAAGGCGGCACTGAGGCATTAGATTAAATCCTTGGAACGGTAGGATAGACTATAAGTACTTAGTTTATGTTCCTAAAATTTTAGTAGTGTATGATTTGGATTTATTTTCATCAATTTTATTTACAATCATATATATATCTCTAAGGTGCTAGACTCTAGTGTGTAAAATTGACTAGTAATGACTTCGTTAAAAAGTGGTAAGTAACTAGAACGTTGTATTTATTAATCTCACATGCGATTAATTTTTCGGAAGAGATATTTATCTTGAAGCCTTCAAAACTTAAGTGACGTAAATAGGCATGTCACTGCTGTCACTCGTGCAGAACGAGAGACAACCGTAGTTAGTTTGAAAGATGATTGGGACGATAAAATTCTTCTAGTGAATTGTGTAGTGTCTACACACGAAATTTTCTCGATAGAAAAATTGGAGAATCATAAATTAAAGTGTCGCTAGTTAGACGGTATTTGGAACCGATAAACTAGTGGGAGCTTTTATACTATGTTCTTCGATTTATTAGAAAATCAGTCCCACTGGTAACACTTTCATTAGACATCCCACGCTTCACGAGTAGTGTCTACTCAAACGAATCGCTAGTTCAAGACTATTCCCTTTAAGGAAAGTTAAGAATGGGAAAGAATGTCTATAAGTGTTAATCATCTTAACTAAAGTTTTGAGGCTAAACCAAAACATTAATTAAAGAAAGTATAGGATAAGGAAAGTGATTTCGGATCACTAACCAATGAATCCTTAGCGACTTTCTTAACCGAGTAACTTGACTCAGTGGCTTAGTTCTTTGGAAGAACAATAAAGTCGTGCATTAATAAAGTAACAACGGGCGTAATTTCAACTAGAATAGTGGGAGTGATATAAGGAAATGAATTTGGATTCTATCCTTGAATATCACGAAAAAAATTTATTTTTCATTTTACTGTATCGTTGAAACAATTGGATTCACTTTCAACTCGATATATTGTTGCCACATAGAAAGTGAATATGACATTTGTAGTACGAATCCGAGACTCGGACTTTTGTTTGATAAAGTCGAACCACTTAGAACAATTTGAATAAGTACGTGTAACACATCTAAAACTATTAAAGGTAAAAGGTTTCCGTATTAAGATAAACGACCTTTCAATATCTATTAATTAGTGCATATATCCTGTAGACAAGACCTGGCTGACCGGCTAAGGGTGATTCCTATCTCCCGCCTTGGAACACTATCTCAAAGGAACAATGACTAAGTTTCTTTTCAATCGGGAAAGGGTAATAGTTTTGAAGGGTAACATAGCTTGTTCACCATGACCTTCGGGTCTAGAGAGATAAGCTAGTGGGAGATTTTGAGTGGTGACATTCTCGTCTGATAACTACTCAAAACACCGGTTGGTTTATCGAAAGAATACGAGGAGAGTCTCTGATTTTAGCGAGAGAATAGAGTATTCCATGCTCGTAAATAGGCTATCGCATAGTCTTGGGACCGATGCTCGGCCTCGCCTCCTAGTGGAATGTTTCTCACCGAGGAAGAAACCATAGACTTGCCTCTGTATAGTTATTGATATACTACAATACACCGCTAAACTCGATTAAGATAATTAGTTTGCAAAATAACGGTTAACATTATTATGTAAACCGAGAAGTCTACCTAGAAGATGCTAGTGAGTTTATGGATAAGGAGTGAATTCGGTTCACACCACTTCCATAAATGTAGGCATTTAGCATTTAATGCTTAAAGGTAGGATCGGAATTTTTGCGCATACGCTCAAATTGTGACTGCTTGTGAAACATCTTAATGAGACGAGTGAAGGTTGATTATAAGATTCTTGAGATCGAAAGTGACGGTTGAATCATCACAAGCCTTCGATAGAATCTATAAGTAAAACCTTAAACCTTGGAGTACGGTTACCCAAAGGTAGTTACTATCTCGATTTAATCGCACCACACATCGGTTGTTGGTGATTACACCGATAAATACTACTAGATCGTAATGTCAATCCACCCAAGACACAGGTGGGAGTATGGTTTAACCGTTGACCCATTGTGATTTTGTGGACTTTATAATCTGGGGTGATTGATAACCTATGGCTCTTGGTGGGTCAGTATAGGATTACGATTATAGAGGTTGGTTTGAAAACCTTAACCCTGTGAATGGAGTTTTGGTACTCGGGTTACTTCACCTCTTGTAGAACCACCCGAGTGTCTCAGCCCGAGTGGGAGCAATTGGATCTACACGGAAAGAGAGTCGAATGAATAGGAAAGTTTAAACTTTCAGCAGCAAAGTTGAGTGGTATAGGTGATTCCTCGACAAGTAGAGAGTTAACTGGACCTTGAACTCTCTCACCACTCGGTCTTGCTAGATTTCTTAAAAGCGAGAAAATAGGGGGTGATTCCCTCGAGACTTTCTTGTCGAACAACGGAATCAAATTCATTTAGAAATGAAGGGTTTTAGCTAAGAATGAATAACGGATTCGTTACAAAGCGTAAGATAGGGGTGATTCCTAAGATCTTTTTTGCGAGACTAACGATATCTTAATTCATTCGAAAGAACCTTTGGTAGGAGGCTCGCCATGGCTTATATCCTTTGTGGATTTAAGAGAACCTCTCGGTCATTTAAAAGTTACATGTTTTAAAATATGTGAACTTGACCAAAGTATTGATAAGTCTTTCGTAGACCGGATATCAATATTGGTGAAGTAGTAGTATTAGTGTTCATAAATGATAACACTAAAACGGTTGGAAAAAACATGGGTGTGCTATCCAAGTCGGAAACCGACACGCCTAGAGTCTCTGGATGAGAGAATTGACTATATTCTAAGAATTTGATTCGGTCAAATCCACGAGAATGAGTCATTGGCTATCCCACCTGTCTTATTGAATAAGATTGATTATGCATATACGGTTGCGGCATTCATCGAGAGTAGTCCTACCTACCTCTCGGGAATGATTCTCTAAATCTCCGGATAAAGAGAAAATGGGATAGAGTCTCTCTTGGATAACGGCAAGTCAGGGTTACATCATAAGTCAATAGTAATCGAATCTTGGATTTGAGCAATAAGTAGTAGTTTTAGTACGCCCTCAAGTATCTTTAGAGAACGAGGAATCATATGCTTGTATATTCAGTGCAAACTTGAATATGGTTGACTACAATCGATTCTCGACTTGTAGTCGATTAAGGATGATCATTACGTTGATCTCGGGCTCGGTGTTTACTCATAGTGCTTAGAATTTCCTTTTGGTTTGGGAGTAATTCCGTGTCCGATAAGCCGATATCACTTCATTGTGAAAACAAGTGAAGAAATAGCTTAGAAGGATCTTCTCGATCCTTAGAGGTCAAAAGCATATTGAGAGAGAGTACGGCCCGATTAGATGGACCGCAACGCTTTGCCTCTCGGGCCGACAACCAAATCGATCGATGTACCAAGTCCGGTGCTTGGAGGGTACGTCATTGAGGAATATATCTCATCCGCTTTTAGAGCAAGTGGGAGAGTGTTGTGAATAAGATGAGAAAGGGTGTGCTCTAAAAACAATCGTTGCTTGTCATTTCGTGCAAGTGGGAGATTGTTAGATGTAGTGCCCGAAAGACAATTTGTGTAATTGTTTTTAATAATGAATGATGAAATTTATCTCACCTTATTACTTGCTTTGTGCTTGTAAAGTAATACATCTCTTTGCAAACCCTAAGTATATCAGATATGTAACCACTCAACTCGGTGTATGGATTACACGTGAGGATTGAGTTAGTGGTGATATACTTAAATCTGTTAGTCCGTGGTGAACTTAATCGAGTTTAGGGTCTCTTGATTAAAACACCAATAATGCGCCTGAACACCTTAGGGTGTGATAGTCTTATCCGGACTGTCGGTAGAGGGTACCTACATGGGGCATTTATATATGATGGCATTCATATAGGACTGGACCGATTTAATCTGTATTTCTCGGTATAATTCCGTAATCGAGGAATCTTATTAAATCATTAGATGATCATATATGGATCAACCTTAATCCTGAGGTGATCACAGGATGCTGCTTGTCCCGGGATAGTGTTTGATGTGTTAGTTACGGTTCACTTAAATAATGTGTTCCAAGCCACTTCTCATTGGCACTATCTCCGGATGAGTGAGTAGTTCTGATTTTCACAGACATGGAATCCATTCCTTCCTGCGGGAAGTAGAGAGACAGTCCCCTTATTTGTTAGCCCTAAGAAAGTGATCGATCCCGGGAGTTCTCATTTGACTAATTAGCTACTAGTCAGATATGTGCACTAATTGATCATCAGGGGGTTGATGGTAAATAAGGATAAGATATTCGAGTCGGGTTCACGGAGACTTCCCACCGAATGGACGATCTATGGAGGGTTAATCTGTATGTAGTGATTATATCAATGGACGCTTATTCACTCTATGGGTTGAGTATAAGTATACATCTATAATCGGTAGAGTTCAGTTTCGGGTTTATGGTGGCGTAATCCCGAATTAATAATTAATGTACTTATTCTGCTCGACGAATAATTAATTATTGAGCTACTGGTTATAGTCCATGGTCCCCGATGTGGCTTCAGTAATTCGGACTAGTAATCTTGTTACTTGGGCCTCAAAGTGATAATTAATTGGTCAGGCTAATTAATTGATATGCATGGATATTATTTAGTTGGGCTAAATAATATAATACACATAAAAGACATTTTATGTGGGCTAAGTAAACCCTTAATGTGGCGCCAATGTGAGTCAATTAATTAGAGAGAAATTAGTTTTCTTGGATAATTATTTGACATGTGATTTATCATTTATTTGTTAAATGATAATTCATGGAATATTAGATAATAATATGATTTATCCTAATTTGTTTGGGATAATCATTTTATTTATCTTTTATTTGGAATAAAGGATTAATGGAATAATTATCTCTTAATTATTTAATCCTTGGAGGACATTGATTACTCTCCTATATAAAGAGAGTTCTCCCAAGTCTAATGGCGAGGTACTATTCACGTCACTATTCACCGAGAGAAATTGGCCGAAAAATTTCGGCCTCTATTCTTAGGGTTCGAGTTGGAAAAATATTCGGGATTTTTCTGGTTGCATATCAAGGAGGCTCGTGTATCAAGAAGGGTGTCCACCAACCGCCGTTTGGAGAACACATCGGAAGATCAAGGCTTCTCTTCCCTATATTGGTAACATAATCTTAAACCCCCTTGTAGTAGTTTAAGTCCTTTAATTATGTATTGTGATGTATAAATCGTGATCCGTCCGCTGCGTAGATCTAATTCGTTTAGATCTAAGAACCTGCATCCTTCATCCGGTCCCTTTGAAATTCTCCAAATCATTCCTGGAGGTGTTTTAGAACTACGAGGTTATGGTGACCAGCCGTTCCGAGTGAATGGTCAAAGGTGCAAGCATTACATTGGTCAAGCTAAGGAAAAGCCTTTGATGGTTCGATTCCTCTATATCCATGGGTGTGGTACTTCAGAAGTCAATGAATTTGATGAGTTTTCACCCGATTTGTTTTCTGAGGATGACGGTAGTGGTCCTTCTGAAGAAGTTCTAGCAGGTAGTTGGGACATGGAGGAGTTTGAAAAGGAGCAACAGTTGAAACGTCGTCAGAAGAAGAAGAGATCAACCATGGGTAGGTTTAAACATGTGTGGAAGGCAATTAAAGAATTAACCCCATGTGTTAGATGTTGTTTCTGCAGCCACACTACTGATCAAAGCCTACACGAGGTAGTGGCTGGCAGAAAAATTAAATGGCCTGATCCAGGCTGAGCTAAAAGAGTGTCGAGCTAACGACATTAACCAAAAGCGCCACTAGGGGGCATCCTAGATATCCCTTATTATATTAGTACTCTCTTTTATGTTTTTTTTCTTTGATTTAGTTTTTATCTTAAGTCTAATTAAGATTTTGTTTGAATCTGTTCAGTTTAGCTGTGTTTTTAGATATGGATTACGGAGTTCTACCACAGGAGTTTCCTTTCATTAGTAGGATCCGACTTATCACTCTAGGTGACGGACCCGGAGGGACTATCATTTTGGACGTAGAATTTGATATTAGTACCCGCATCAGGACCGTTACATATGTTCTCATTGTACCCCGATCTTCGGGAGGTGGAGATTTTAGCTCAGAGGACCTGCAGGAGACTTTAGGACGACCGTATACAATCCTCAATGATCCGATGCTGACTGACTTGGCACCTTTTGAGGGGTTGGACTACAAGGAGGCAATCAAAGCTAGGCAGGATACGGGGGATGATCCGTTGGAGGAGTTGAGATTGTTGGTGTGCCCGGAGGTGCCGTGGACACTTAGACCGGGCAGAGATAGAAAGGAGTTGGTGACAACGAGTTGGACGGAGGATTGGAAGGTCCAATGTCGGTTTATTCAGAACAGGTTGTTACCTAAGAACAACCTGACTCATTTTCACATTGGTGACCTCGGGATGTTATATGCCTTGAATTTCAAGCTGAATGTGGATGTCGGTCAGGCAATTTTCGATGAGATAGCCACGAATCAGAATGTATATACTAGGTGTTTGATATGTCCGCATTTGATCCACACCTCTGTCAAGATGCTAGGTTCCCGAGTGCAGGGATCGATCACAAACCGAAGAATCCGAGGTACTTGCAAAGGAGAAAGTGAAATCTTCTCGTCGATCGAGATCGAGGTGAGGCGGCACGTGAGCCCGGTTCATCTTCAACACCACCTCGAGCATCTTCCCTTCCATCTTTATCTCCCTCAGTCCGGATGAGGTTGAGTATGGCTAATAGTATACGGAACTGGATGGAGGATATGAGGACTTCTCAGAACAATATCTTATCTATTTTACGGTGTATGAGTGAGGACCGGCCTCCGAGGGATGACAGAGTCTTCAACCCGAGCATTATAGATTACGTTTATTCTGACGAGGTTGAGCTAGCCATTGCGGATGTTTTTCATGAATCTGAGTCGTCTTCGGATGAGTAGCAGACTGACTCTTCTACGGGTGGAGCACCTCCTGCTGATGATTCTACGGCACCGGGGCAGACCTGATGTTATGTTTCTGATTCTAGCTTCTATTTTTTTGCTGATGAGATGCTTGTATTGTCCTACTAATTTTTCCTTACTTGGTTCATTGTACTTTTCATGTTAGATACTGTCAGTTCTCGTTGATATATTTTTCTCGATGAATCATGTAAGCCCTAAGGCATTTCATTCTTTCATTTATATTTGACATTACAATGCTTTCGATCTTCATTGTATTGAATGCTTCATCTTTTGATATAATTCGATTTTACCTTATCTTTCCGTTATCTTTCGTTTTGGTATACTTTCCCCGTTTTCCCCGAGATTTTTCCGTGTTTGTCGAGTAGTGCAGGTATATTTTGTTAGGTGTAGTGCCCGAAAGACAATTTGTGTAATTGTTTTTTATATTGGATGACAGAATTTATCTCACCTTAGTTACTTGCTTTGTGCTTGTAAAGTAATACACTACTGCAAACCCTAAGTATATCTGTATGTAACCACTTTACTCAGTGTATGGATTACACGTGAGGATTGAGTTAGTGGTGATATACTTAAATAGTTAGTCCGTGGTGAACTTAATCAGAGTTTAGGGTCTCTTGATTAAAACACCAATAATGCGCCTGAACACCTTAGGGTGTGATAGTCTTATCCGGATTGTCGGTAGAGGGTACTCACGCGGGGCATTTATATATGATGGCATTCATATAGATCGGACCGATTTAATCTGAATTTCTCGATATAATTCCGTAATCGAGGAATCTTATTAAATCATTAGATGATCATATATGGATCAACCTTAATCTGAGGTGATCACGGGTCTTGCTTGTCCCGGGTAGTGTTTGATGTGTTAGTTACGGTTCACTTAAATATGTGTTCCAAGCCACTTCTCATTGGCACTATCTCCGGATGAGTGAGTAGTTCCGATTTTCACAGACATGGAATCCATTCCTTCCTCAAGGGAAGTAGAGAGCAAATCCTTATTTGTTAGCCTTAAGAAAGTGATCGATCCCGGAGTTCATATTAGACTAATTGATCACTAGTCGATATGTGAACTAATTGATCATCGTGGGTTAATGGTAAATAAGGATAAGATATTCTGAGTCGGGTTTACGGAGATATCCCACTCAGAGTGGACAGTCTATGGAGGGTTAATCCGTATGTAGTGATTATATCAATGGACGCTTATTCACTCTATGGGTTGAGTATAAGTATACATTTATAATCGGTAGAGTTCAGTTTCGGGTTTATGGTGGCGTAATCCCGGAATTAATAATTAATGTACTTATTTTGTTCGATGAATAATTAATTATTGGAGCTACTGGTTATAGGTCCATGGTCCCCGATGTGGCTTCTGTAATTCGGACTAATAATCTTGTTATTTGGGCCTCAGTGATAATTAATTGGCTAGGCTAATTAATTGATATGCACGTATATTATTTAGTTGGGCTAAATAATATAATACACATAAAAGACATTTTGTGTGGGCTTTTTGACCCTATAGGTGGCGCCAATAATGTTGAATAATTAGAGGGTAATTAGTTTTCTTGGATAATTATTTGACATGTGATTTATCTTTTATTTGTTAAATGATAATTCATAGAATATTAGATAATAATATGATTTATCCTAATTTGTTTGAGATAATCATTTTATTTATCTTTTATTTGGAATAAAGGATTAATGTAATAATTATCTCTTAATTATTTAATCCTTGGAGGACAAGGATTACTCTCCTATATAAAGAGAGTTCTACCAAGCCTTAGACAATGGAAAATTTCGACCACCATCAAATAAAAGAGAGAAAAAGTTAGTTTTCTTGTCTTGGGTTTTAGAAGAAGAAAAACTCTAAGTTTTTCTTGGTGTTGCATATCGAGGAGGTTCGTGTATCAAGAAGGGTGTCCACCAACCGTTTTGAGAACACATCGGAAGATCTTGGCTTCTCTTCCTACTATTGGTAACATGATCTTAACCCCTTGTAGTAGTTTAAGTCCTTTAATTATGTGTTTTGATGTATAAGTCGTGATCCATCCATTTGCGCAAGTAGATCTAACTCATTTAGATCTAAGAACCTCGCATCCTTCATGTGGTATCGAGCCAGGTTCCACGATTTATATAGTCATAATCATAATTAAATGATTTAAAGGAGTGGAATTGCATGTAGGTAAATTTTATTTATTGTTTTATGCATTGATAATGATTAATTGCTATGGTTGAAGAGATGGATTGGGGGTTGGCACTGTTTACCCGTTTAGATCTATTGTAAACTCATATAAACGATGAAAATTCGTTCATATGAGTATAGGAAATTATGTAATTTATTTTTATTGCAATTTTAATTTTCAGAAAATAGATCTATTTAGTAGTTGTTTAGTTATTTCGTTTTTCCCGTTGATTGAGCCGTTGAAACGATGATCCCTCCAGTCAGAATCAAGATAGGATGATGATGAACAATTCCAAAAAATTTGGCGTTGATCGGAGTCCGTTTTGATATTCGTTCGTTCTTTGCAAAGAAGTCTGTAGCATGTAAAAACGCAGACTCACGAAACCCTACCCGTGACTTCCTCGAATTTACGGGAGAGTTTGACCGTTGAGACGCAAATCCAACCGGTCGATCGAAAATATGGAGTTTTGACGTGGAATAAAAATTTTAGGTCGATCGGATTCATCTCGATTCCCGATCGGCCTCGTGAAATCTTTGATGCGCCGCTCTTTGTAAAAGTCGATTCGAAGAGACAAGTTGGGCGGCTCACTGGAGAAGATTGACAAGTCAAAGCTCGATCCAACCGTCCATAATTAAGCCCAAGGAGTGAGGAACAGATCTGGAAAGTTTCGTCGCGATCCGAGTTCGTTTGGTTTGCCGATCGTCGAAGATTTTAAACAAATTGCAGATTATGTTAGAAAGAAGTAAACCCTAGTTAGGGTTTTTTGGTTACTTATTTTTAATAGATTAGATACGGGGGTGCCAACGGTCCATCTCGGTGTTTATTTTCCGCACTAGTATACATGTTTAGATTGTATGTGTAGAACCGGAAAATTGCCATGACATGCATCATATCACGAATTCCACTCCATGCATACATGTAGAAATTAATTCGAGGAATTAGTTAGGCATGTATAAAACACGCAATTAGTTTTAATTAATTGTTTGATATTAATTAGAAACTAATTAGGGTAAAACCGAGGAACATGGGTTTTTCAATCGTCGAGGTTGGGTGATGGATTCTCGGTGAATCCCTCTGCGAAAGCATAAAGAGTAAAATCCCAAACCTCGTGGTTAAGGTGTTGGATTCTCGGTGAATTCCACCTTACCTGACGAGATTACGCTTTTTGTTCCGTAGTGTCTACGTGAAAGTTTGATGTTTAAGGATTGGATAATCACGGGCAAACATGGTTCGAAAGTGGTTTAACCACGGTTGGGTGGTCAACAGTAGCTACGGCTCGATCGACTTCACCCTCCACGTGTGACGTTTGCACGGGGGTCTGGCAAGGATAAACCATCCGAAGAGCCACTACGGCTCAACGGAGCTCCCCTAGTCTTGACCCGTCCGACGGCCACATATGTTCCAACGATTAGGTCGGGTGGGCTAGCCCACATAACCGACACCATTCGGGCCTGTGATTTATTGTTCCATATGTTTGATATAATATCGTCGGATCAATCATGGATCGACCCGATTACGCAGCGGAAGTATCGGATCTAGATCTAAATGAAACAAAATACATAAATAAAAGATCTAATCCTACAAGGGGGTTTAGGAGCCTACCTTTTTATGGTGCTTAACTCCAAGAACAAAAGGTCTCCAAGAACACGTGATTGAGAAGCCACAGCCTTCCAACGTGTGTCTCCCAGCAATACCAGGTGGATGGTGCTTTGATTGAGCTAAAATTTACCCCAACAAAAACAATTTATAAGGACTCGAAACTGTGGGTAAACTAACTCTCTAACCGGCAGTGTACCGGGTCGATTGCTAGCATAGCTACAGGAGTACGAGGTCGAACCCAAGGAAAAGTGTTTGTGAGTACCAAAGCAAACTTCAAACTTAGTCTAGGAAAATCGATGGTTGAAAAGGTTTATACGACTACAACGACATTAAAGCGATTAGCAACGAAGTTTAACTAAGGGAGAGGGACATAGCCGAACCATGATCCAAATAGCTAATTTCAACCCCAAGGATAGACAAAACCGGGAGTGTGCAATATGACAAAAGAACTCTTGCATTCAATTTCACGGGTGCGTGCTCCTAAATCCAGTGTTAAAGTCTGAACAACTCTCATTTAACACCATATGCCATGTTAACTACCCTTCCCTTTAGAAGATTCACTAACAAGACATGATCCGCACTAGAGCCGCTTAAACGTTAAAACGAGTAACCTCACTTTGGGCCCGGGCTTAACAACTAAGCCGGGTCTACGCCGTGATCCTAGAACCCCTTTCCCACATCTCTCTATCTGAACAACTCTCAAGATTGATGTGTGTGATTTTTGACCTAGGTGATCAATCTAGCCCAAATCCGTTATAACAAGTTCTAAGACGTGAAATATGCAAGATACAACAATAAAAACAACTACACACTCCCAATTTCATCACCCAAAGGGTGATTTCACCAAATTTCACATGATTTAGCTATGTAGAAATTAGCTACTCATTATAACTACAAGAGCAAGCATCAAACAAGAAATTAAAACCATGAAATGAGAACAAAAACGAAATTAATTACCGGAAAAAAACGCAGAGCTATGATGTTTCTTCAAGCTTCAACAACACCCATGTCACTTTGGGGAAGAAGAAGACCCAAAATACACCAAAATCCAAGAGTTGAGCTACGAATCTATGCTAAACTAAGTTTAATACAAGAGAAATTAAAGAAAGAAAGAGTTTAGAAGAGCTAAAGGGGGAGGAGTCGACCTAATCTAAGAGTTAGGGTTCTTGGGAAGGTGAATTGTGTTGAAAATCTGTGTAAAAATGTATATATAGGTGGGAAAATCTCTACAGAAAATGACTTTCAAACGCGCTTTTGAGGTTCCCAAACGCGCTTTCAGCTCCCAAAGACTGTACATGAATAAAACGTCCGAAACGCGCGTTTGAAAGCTCCAAACGCGCGTTTCAGATGATGCAGTTTTCTGCTGCAGTAAAACCATGATATCTTCGCGTGTAGAACTCCGATTCGAGTCATTCAGAGTGCGTTTGAAAGATCTTTCAATTATATACAACTTTCATGAAGAGACCATGACCAGAAAATGCCTCCATCATAGGTCAAAATGCTGCTGAACAGAACAGAGCATGAAGATACCAACTATTTTTCTTCCTTTTCTTCATTTTTCTTCTTCCTTGGCTCATTCTTGCACCTTGATCATACTTCTCATCATAGATCTTCGCCTTCCGGGTTCTCGAGACACCTAGACCCTACAATCTCATGAACGAACAAGACACACAAACGATTCCAGAGGGTAAAAGTGCTCGGGAATGGGTTAATTGTTCTCGGTGAATTTTATGATTTATATCGCGATATTTCATAGCAATAATCCCCGTGTTTTAGTAATTTTTATAGAAAATTACGTATTAAATGAATAAATTGAAGAAATGGTCTTAAGGTTACAAAAAGTGTAAAACGTGCCAATTACGTGCTTAAAATGATGATTCTATGTTGGTTTGAGTTGTGTTACGCTTTGGTATGTTTTCTAATGACTTGCAGGTGTTAAATGCGACTGGAAAAAGATTATTTAAAGTGTTTAATCGCGTTTTGAAGAGTGGGAGTTAAAGAATAAAGAGATAGAGATGAATTTGGAAGAAAAAAGGGACTGGACGAGCGTCCAGGAGCTTGAACTAGCGTCCATGGGTGGACGGACGTCTCAATATTTGGACGGGCGCCCGTGAGAAACTTTACATTCGAGATTGACAGATTTTCGAATCAAGGTCCAAATTAATGAAGGACGGGCGCCGACATGACTCGGCCGATTCAAGAATTTTGTGAAGATCGGATCAAGCGCCCATTACCTTGGACGGGCGTTCAAGGCCGACTTAACCCTAGCCGCCTTAAAATTGTATAAATAGCAGCGTGTATTAAACCCTAGGAGACATCTCATACGCATTATTCACTCATAACAAACCCTAGCAGCCGCATATCCTATAGAGAAAACAAGAAGATGAACTCTTCCATCCCAACAATCATGATCACCAACATGATTGTTGGCTAAGAAATTCGCGGTGGGACAACGGATGAAAGCGATCAACATCAACACCAACTAGAGAGATTTCTGCTGTATTTTTAGTGAGTTAAGTTACGGTTTTTCGTCAATTGAATATCGTTATATATTGTCTATGTTTTGTTTGAATCAAAAGATTGATAAAACTACTTTTATGCTTTGAATTTATATGAGAATATTGTTCGAGCTTTGGTTTATTTCAATTGATGCGATTAGTTGTAATTCGAGAGATCGTTTATGATTAATTGAGTGGAGTTTTGGAGACGATCTCATGATCTTGTTTTGCATGCCGTTTAATTTTGCTTGAAAAAGAAAACGAAACCCTAGAATTTGTTTAAAGGAATTTAATCGAATTCGTGATAGATCATTACTAAAAATCGTATCTTTAACTTGCCATCTAGTTGGGGTTGGGTTGGTTGATTGGTGGATTCCCGTTGCCTTGCCGTTCCTTTTAATTATTTGATAAACCGAATAGTTCGTATCACTTTGATTGCTTCGTTTAGTTGTTTTTCTAAAACCCTAGTTTTTACATACTGGTTTTTCTGCATATTTTCTGTTTCCAGCGTGTTATCGGACGCTCGTCCACCCTTAGTGAACGCCCGTCCATAGTCGAGTTTTCATGTTTCCTGTTTAGTTTAGTTTTACTCATTGTTTTTATATTATAGTTAGTATAGACCTTAGTTTTAGGCAATAAATTGTGACATAATCGATAGAATAATTGCACCTTAATCCGATAAACATTCGACTCCCTAAGGACGACCCGTTAACACCCTATACTACGAACCTTATACTTGGGGTGTTTCGGTTTAAAAATTTAAAACGAGTTTTTACCGAACAAGTTTTTGGCGCCGTTGCCGGGGAGTCGGTAACGGTTGTCGGATTCTACTTAGGACAGTTTTCTGTGTCAAAAGGGATCGCTTTTAGCACGCGGTAGTATTTTGGCCGTAACTTTCGGCTCGAGTGTCCGTTTGGCGCGCAGGACCCCAATTCGGAAAGCTCGTTCCAACGCCGACGACGTAGCAAACAGCCGTAGGCAGTTTGACACCGTTTTCGAGGTCAAAATCTGCTGTTTTCCCCTCCATTTTGGCCCTAGAAGATTTCAACACGTTTTTTTTACCGTCTTAGTGTTTTTCCTATTTTAAGTTTTTCGTAGGTAGGTTTCTTTTCCTATTTCTGTTTCTTTATCTTTTCTAGCTTTGATAATAAATAAATAAAAAATAAAAAAATAAAAAAAAACCTTCTGAACGAGCGTTCACCCATACTGAACGCCCGTCTGCCCCCATCTGTCTTCTGAACGAGCGTTCACTTCCTGAATCCTCTCTGAACTAGCGTTCACTTACACTGAACGCTTGATTCGGTCTCAAAAAAAATTTCACTTTTCAGTCTCTTCTCTCTCTTCTCTCTTTCTAAACCTCTGAGCCTCTACTCATCTCTACATTCCCCTCTCATCAACCCTAAGGTTGATTTCTTCCTGTTCTGCTTCTCTGGTTTATGCAAACCAGGAGTAAGAAGGGAAATCTTATCTTTAACCCCGAACTGAGCGAGACATTGTCGAAGAAGATTATTTCAAAGTTCTGACAAGATGAGCGAACACGGTTCTAGTGATGACGAACCGGAGAACCAAGGGAATAATAACCAAGATCCCGCTCAATTAAACCAAATTATGATGCAAATGTTGCGTAACCAACAACAAAGAGCAAGCCTAGATAAACCAAATATGCAACAACAACCTCGTAATGTTCAATAGAACAACCTCGTAATGTTCAACCGCACTTTCAGCGGCGCGCTGCGGTAGTCAAACAAGACCCTTATGCGCCATATCTTGATCAAGACTTCTTGGAAGGGCATAGACCAATTCGGCCTCCAGAGATGGGAGGAATGCATTTTGATCTTAAGAATGGAGTTGTGGGGATGGTCCAAAATAGTTCATTCCATGGCACTGCTGCAGAAGACCCACACGACTTCTTGTCTACTTTCGTGCAAATCTGTGAAGCAGGTCACTACCCTGGCGTTCCTACAGAAGTTGTTAAATTGAAACTTTTCCCGTTTGCTTTGAGGGGTGAAGCAAATCGATGGTTTAAGTCCTTACCCCATCACTCTCTTAATAATCTGGTGATGTTAAAAGAGCCTTTGCTCAAATTCGCTTCACCTGAACGATAATGGACCGTAAACGAGATATAGCTACTTTGAGCAATTAGAAGGAGAAAGTGTGGGAAAGGCACAGAGAGGTTGAATTTGTTAATGAGGAAGTGCCCTAACCATGGATACACTCGACATGAACTTCTAGAATTATTCTATCGGGGTGTTACTCAACCCAATAGAGATTACCTAGATTCCACAAACTCATGGATCGCTTTTAGGGGAGGAGATGATGTCGCCTCAGGTGGTAGCGTAAACAATAGCTAAGAATAACATGTGGGCTACTCAAAAGAAGACCCATGTTAGTGGAAGCAAAAAGGAGGCTGCTGCAAGTGACTCAGAGACAAAGATGCTAGTTGCTCAAATGGAAATAATGAACAAGCAACTTGCCAACATGCAAATGAAGCAGCAAGAAGGGCGGCCAGATGTGAATCACTCGGGCATACAGCCGGGAATGTAATGAATGAGGAAGTACAAGCCATGGAGAACTGTAATCAACCCTTCGTGAGGCTTCACCAAATTACGGTCAATCGAGTCAAACTCAAAACCGCAACTTTTCGGAAATCATGAAATAGTTATTATACACCGCTGGTGCATCCAATAACCAAAGACCCCAAGGTAATCGAGCTCAAACGCCAAAATCAACAGCCCACCTATGTCTCTCGAAGAAATTCGATAAGCTAGTAGACATGGTGAAAACACTAGCCACCGGTCAAAAACGATGGAGAGACAGTTGGTCGGATGGTCGATCAACAACAAGCAAGCGCACCTCAAGGAAGACTCCTAGTTATACAGATAAAACCCTAAGGCGTATATCAATGCTTGCACCGCCATCACACCTCGGTGGGGAGTATGGAGAGGAGGAGTTGAATGCAGGTCACCCTCGAAGCGGTAAGACAATTTGGACCCGAAAAGATGTCGGAAAGCAGTAGCCCTCCTGACGCCATGAGTTCAGGAGGGGGCAATCAGAAATTAAATTCCAAAGAAGGCAATAGTGAGGAAGAGCTGAGTGATGATGACTCTTCGGGGGATAGTGATGAGGAGGATGAGAAGAGAAGTCAGGTAACTGAACACTTGACTAAAAAGAAAACTGAGAAGTTTGTCAGATGGAAGGATAAGGAGGACGAAGCCATTAAAAGTCAAATTACAGTCAACCATTCGAAAACCCTTCCTTATCCGGCAAAGAAAAAAGAGAATATCTTGAACTCTGACAAACAGTATGACGGGGTGAGAAAGATGCTTAGAGATACTATGGTGACTATGCCACTTGCTGAGGTATTAACTGAGATGCCTAAATGCTCTAAGTATCTTAAGGATGCCTGTGGAAGTAAGAAGAAGCTAAAGGGAATGGCGAGGAAGAGGTGCTTTGAGAAAGAATGTTCAACGGTTTCACAGAGCGTTGCAATCAAGCGAGGTGACCCCGGATTTACCCTTCAATCTCTTGCATGATTGAAGGCCACACTTTCCACAATGTTTTATGCGATTGAGGGCCTCTGTCAATGTGATGCCATTGAACGTCTGCAAGAGTCTCGGGTTGGACAAAAGGCTAAGGGAGCGTCCCGTCTCTCTTCGGGCCAGGACCGATCTAGCCGCTTAGCCGCTGGTTGTGTTAACAACGTCCCTATCCATGTTAAACATCTAGTTTTTCCAACTGACTGGGTCATACTGGATTACCACTCTGACAAGGAGATGCCCCTGATTCTGGGCCGGCCTTTCTTAAACACTTCTGCCTCCACCATTGACTTCCAACGGCCAAATCACTCTAAGAGTAGAGGACACCTCCGTCACCCTCGAGCAAGGAAAAGTTCATGGAAGCTTCGAGCCAGAGATTTCATTCATTGAAGCAATTTATGGAGATGAATCCGACCACGAGGAAGAGCTCACGGAGATATGAGCCCTGGATGTTATAACTCAACAACTTGCGCATCTCGAGCCTATGAGTGAACGGAAAATGCAGGATATTCCAGGATGAGCAAAGAATGATTTGAAGGAGCTCAACCAGGCAGACTTTAACCTGACAGAGGAGGAAGTTTTAATGGGTAGTTGGGACGAAATAGATTTACGGAGAGAAACTCTCATTGGGATTTGGATGATTGGGAGCAGCTTGCAGAAGAACTTGAAGAAGAAGAACTAAAGAAGATGGTTAAGCATAATAAAGAAAAAACGGAAGCTGACATGAAGATTCCTCTTGATGATGTCATTCAATACCTTTCAAGGTTACACCTCGTGAAGATGAGGTGTTTTTCACCAACCGGTCCAAGCTCACAAGGAAACAGTGGTCCCTTAAAATCTAGTATCGAGCAGCCACCTGCTGACTTAGAGTTGAAACCACTTCCGCAGCACCTAAAATACATCTTCCTTAAAGACGGTGATAAGTTGCCCTTGATCATCTCATCTAAACTCGAGCCGGAGCAAGAAGCATAATTAATTAAAGTGCTTGAGAAACATATCCTCGCGTTCGGATGGCAGGTGGGCGATATCAGAGGAATCACCTGCACGCATGTGCATGCATAAGATTCGAACGGAGGAAGGAGCAAAAGGTCGACAACCTCAAAGGAGGCTGAATCCGCACATGCGAGGAGGTTGTCAAAAAGGAGATTATCAAATGGCTTGACATGGGAATTATTTATGCCATAGGCGATAGTGAGTGGGTCACCCATACTCAAGTTGTGCCAAAGAAGGAGGCATTACCATGGAAAAGAACGAAAAAGGGAAGAAGTTGCCTTACGCCTTGTGACTGGCTATAGAGTTTGCATTGATTATCGCAGGTTAAATGAAGTCACCGCTAAGGATCATTTCCCCCGCCCTTCATTGACCAACTTCTAGAAAGACTGAGTGGTCATAAGTATTATTGTTTCCTCGATGGATATTATGGTTACTTCCAGATAGCCATTGACCCTAATGACCAGGAGAAGACCACGTTTACGTGTCCATCAGGCACTTTTGCCTTTCGTAGAATGCCATTCGGCTTATGCAATGCACCCGCGACTTTTCAACGGTGCATGTTGGCAATTTTTGATGGACTAGTGGAGAAATGTATGGAGGTCTTCATGGATGACTTCTCAGTCTATGGCGACAGTTTTGATGAAATTTTAAAGAATCTAGATATGGTACTCCAACGTTGTGTTGAGAAAAATCTGGTGCTTAACTGGGAGAAGTGCCATTTTCTAGTCGAGGAAGGGATTGTTTTGGGACACAAGGTGTCCAGTGATGGTATTCAGGTGGATAAGGCTAAGGTAGAAGCCATTGAGAGAATGTCGTACCCGAAGACAGTGAAGGAGGTACGAGGATTTCTGGGACATGTGGGCTTCTATCGGCGTTTCATTAAAGACTTTTCGACGATAGCAAAGCCGTTATCCAACTCTTTGAAAAAAGAGGAAGTGGAGTTCTTGTTTGATGATGGGTGTAAGAAAGCTTTTAATAGCTTAAAGGATAAGCTAACCAGTGCCCCCATTTTAATCGCGCCCGATTGGACTAAACCTTTTGAATTAATGTGCGATGCCTCTAACTACGCAGTGGGCGCAGTTCTAGGGCAGAGAATTGACAAAAAGTTCTGGCCGATTTACTATGAGAGCCGCACCTTGAACCCGGCTCAATGCAATTACGCCACTACCGAGAAGGAATTCTTGGCAGTCGTTTTTGCTATTGACAAATTCAGAAGTTATCTTTTAGGGTCCAAAGTGGTGGTGTGACAGATCACGCAAAGACTACGCTACCTTATGGGCAAAGCGACGCTAAACCAAGGTTACTCGATGGATTACGATACTACAGAATTTGACCTTGAAATTAAGGACAAGAAGGGTAGTGATAATGTTGTAGCTGATCACTTATCTCGCCTAGTGAATGAGGGTGGCGAAATCCCTAAGGAGATAGGCATCGACTTTCCGACTGAGCAATTGATGAAGCTAGAGACTTTGAGGCCGTGGTATGCTGATTACGTTAACTACTTAGCAAGTGGGCATTTAGAAGATATGACGTATCGTGAGCGAAATAAAATTTTCAGCGACTTAAAGTATCTCGTATGGGAGGATCCTTATCTGTTTAAAGTCTGCAAGGACGGGTTGCTTAGAAGGTGCGTTCCGGAGCATGAACAATTGGATATCCTGGAGCAATTTCATAGTGGTCCCACTGGTGGACACTACGGAGCACCTAAGACAGTCACAAAAATCCTTCAAGCTGGTTTTTACTGGCCTACCTTGTTTAAAGATGCTGAAGCCTTTTGCAAGGGCTGTGATAGATGACAAAGGGTAGGGAGACTCAGTAATAGGATGGAGATGCCTTTGAGGCCTATCTTGGAATGTGAAGTTTTCGATGTCTTGGGCATTGATTTTATGGGACCGTTCCCATCATCATGCTCTAACAAATATATTCTCGTCTGTGTGGACTACGTGTCCAAGTGGGTAGAGGTCATAGCCACCCAATCCACTTGAGAAATATGGTGTCAAGCATAGAATTGGTACACCATACCACCCCCAAACCAGTGGCCAAGTCGAGGTGAGCAACAGAAGTCTAAAGCAGATTTTGGAGAAAACGGTAAATTCAAATAGATCCAACTGGATTCTGAAGTTGGACGACGCACTTTGGGCTTATCGCACCGCGTTCAAGACCCCTATGGGTACGTCACCCTTCCAAATGGTTTATGGCAAGGCTTGCCATCTACCAGTCGAGCTGGAGCACAGAGCTTACTGGGCTATTAAATTCTTAAACTTCGATAGCCAACTCTGTGGGGAGAAAATATTATTGCAACTACATGAGCTCGATGAATTCAGACTCAGGGCCTACGAGAACGCCAAGCTGAGCAAGGAAAGAACGAAGGCACTCCACGATGCTAAGATTAAAGATCGGGAATTCAAAGTGGGAGACATGGCTTTGCTGTATAACACCAGACTCCATCTTTTTGCTGGTAAGCTTAAATCTAGATGGTCTGGCCCCTTTGAGATTCTTGATGTTCATCCTGTTGGAGCCATTATGTTGAAAGGGTACGGCGATCAACCGTTCAAGGTCAATGGTCACAGGATTAAGAAGTAATTTGGGCAACCCAAGGAAAAGCCTGAAGTACTATACTTTCAAAAGAGAAATGAAACGGTTGAGTCGTTTATTTGTGAAGAGATTCCATCCTACTTCTTTGGAGTGGATGATGACATTATTACCCCTATCCTTACAGATCCGTCTGTCCATGCTCCTGACCCTGTTAGCATACCTCAGCCGCATCTGAGAAACAAGAACAAGAAGAAAAGAGTCAGTGTTGTCTGGAGAGAAAAGTTTCATGATCTTATCGCGCACTTGACTTGTTGTTGTGGCGAAAACCATTTCCGTCCTAGTCTTTCTGATTCTGCCAGAGAAGTGGTTAGCCTCATACCCAAGTGGCCCGATCCAGGTTGACTTTGTTTACTTTGTCAAGCTAATGACAATAAAGAAGCGCTCCTAGGAGGCAGCCTAGTCTTTTAAGTATTTCCTTTTAGTTAAGTTTTTAGGTTATTAGGAATAAAACCTTGGTAAGTTGTGTGTTGGTTATCCCTGTCCTATCTGTGAATGCTTTATTTGCCCATTTCTGTGTGCATTCATGTTTACTCATGTACCCCTTGTACCCCGAGATTATATGCTATGTCGAGTGTTGCAGATATTGTTGATCGGTTTGTGCCAGTTATCACGTTTAGTGTTGTATGTTCCTGATACGAGTGCAGCGGTTTATTCATGCTCCGGCCTGACCTCTGCCAACCTACAGCCCGCCAACCATCTTTGGAACCAGCTAAGTATTCTTTTCTTTTATTTGCACATTCTGAGGACATAATGTGATTTAAGTGTGGGGGGGTGCAATTCATGCTTTATTTTCGACAGTATGAGTAAATATTTGTGATCTTTGATAAATAGTGGAATTTTAAATTTACACTTGGATATTTGTAAATCTTGAGCATGTAATTGAAACAAAGGCTTGCTAGTTGTAGTTTCCTGACAATGATTTTATGTGACTTTGAGAGATAATTATAGCATGCTTTTACTGATTTGAGATAGTATTCATTTCATACTCACGAAAGCCTTTAATATTGAAGCAATAATTTTGAACTGTATCCTTTCACTATTTTAGTGATTTATCTTAGAGAGATTTGTTCTTAATAGTAACAGTGAAGTAACACCTAAGTTCAGAACGTGCACTGTGAATATCTGAAGGTTTGAATGTGATAAGTAACACGTAACTTATTATCAAATGAAAAAGTTGAGTTTATAATGAATTAATTAGGTGTGTCGGAAGCTGGTTAATGATTGGAGTGCGGTAGGGCATTATCTCGAAATGTCCTATGCCACTATGATGACCAAAAGCTCACGACAGTCAGGAAAAGCTACCCTATGATTTGAGTAAGGTAGGTTGTTATCCCGAAACATCCTATTCTACTATGACGGGTGAGAGCTCATTCTGATGTGTTACAAAAGAAAGTGAAGAAAAAAATTTAAGACTTTGTTATCGTTGAACTTATACCCAGTATAAACCGAATGATATGCTGTAGGGATTATCCTACTGAGTGCGCGGGAAGCCTTTGTGTGGAACGATTACTGTTTATACCTAGGATAGTCATTAAAATTATTCGAGAAGATACTTGTTTGAGAGGATTGTGGAGATTGAAAAGGGCTTTTCATACACACATCAAATCTATCTCTATGATGGTATCACTTGCTATAGTTGTTGTATCTTCTGTTACGTGAGTTAGGGATCTATGTGGATTGCATTAAAGTGAGCTAGTTTTGATTGTTTTGTTCGGGACGAACAAAAAGCTAAGGGTGGGGGAGTTGTTCTCGGTGAATTTTAAGATTTATATCGTGATATTTCATAACAATAATCCCCGTGTTTTAGTAATTTTTATAGAAAATTACGGATTAAATGAATAAATTGAAGAAATGGTCTTAAGGTTACAAAAAGTGTAAAACGTGCCAATTACGTGCTTAAAATGATGATTCTGTGTTGGTTTGAGTTGTGTTACGCTTTGGTATGTTTTCTAATGACTTGCAGGTGTTAAATGCGACTGGAAAAAGATGATTTAAAGTGTTTAATCGTGTTTTGAAGAGTGGGAGTTAAAGAATAAAGAGATAGAGATGAATTTGGAAGAAAAAAGGGACTGGACGAGCGTCCAGGAGCTTGAACTAGCGTCCATGGGTGGACGGACGTCTGAATATTTGGACGGGCGTCCAGGAGAAACTTTTACATTCAGGATTGACAGATTTTCGGAATCAACTGGCGTCCAAATTAATGAAGGACGGCGTTCGACATGACTCGGCCGATTCAAGAATTTTGTGAAGCTGGATCAAGCGTCCATTACCTTGGACGGGCGTTCAAGGCCGACTTAACCCTAGCCGCCTTAAAATTCTATAAATAGCAGCGTGTATTAAACCCTAGGAGACATCTCATACGCATTATTCACTCATAACAAACCCTAGCAGCCGCATATCCTATAGAGAAAACAAGAAGATGAACTCTTCCATCCCAACAATCATGATCACCAACATGATTGTTGGCTAAGCAATTCGCGGTGGGACAACGGATGAAAGCGATCAACATCAACACCAACTAGAGAGATTTCTGCTGTATTTTTAGTGAGTTAAGTTACGGTTTTTCGTCAATTGAATATCGTTTTATATTGTCTACGTTTTGTTTGAATCAAAAGATTGATAAAACTACTTTTATGCTTTGAATTTATATGAGAATATTGTTAGAGCTTTGGTTTATTTCAATTGATGCGATTAGTTGTAATTCGAGAGATCGTTTATGATTAATTGAGTGGAGTTTTGGAGACGATCTCATGATCTTGTTTTGCATGCCGTTTAATTTTGCTTGAAAAAGAAAACGAAACCCTAGAATTTGCTTAAAGGAATTTAATCGAATTCGTGATAGATCATTACTAAAAATCGTATCTTTAACTTGCCATCTAGTTGGGGTTGGGTTGGTTGATTGGTGGATTCCCGTTGCCTTGCCGTTCCTTTTAATTATTTGATAAACCGAATAGTTTGTATCACTTTGATTGCTTCGTTTAGTAGTTTTTCTAAAACCCTAGTTTTTACATACTGTTTTTTCTGCATATTTTCTGTTTCCAGCGTGTTATCGGACGCTCGTCCACCCTTAGTGAACGCCCGTCCATAGTCGAGTTTTCCTGTTTCCTGTTTAGTTTAGTTTTACTCATTTTTTTTATATTATAGTTAGTATAGACCTTAGTTTTAGGCAATAAATTGTGACATAATCGATAGAATAATTGCACCTTAATCCGATAAACATTCGACTCCCTTAGGACGACCCGTTAACACCCTATACTACGAACCTTATACTTGGGGTGTTTCGGTTTATAAATTTAAAACGAGTTTTTACCGAACATTAATATCACTAAAAAGAGGTAGTAAACCATCAAAGCGACGAATTTACTCCCCGTGCTATAAACTCACGATATTACCCAAAAACGGTCTAAAAACACCGAGAATGTGCTCAAAGTGGGATAAACGGGGGTGGAAAATGCACCGGAATCACGTAAAGTTGACTCCCATCAACCACCCCACACTTAGCCTTTGCTCGCCCTCGAGTAAATTAGGCGTTTTAAAGCCAACCAAGGGATTCAACGTTGTGATGTAGGTGCTACTATTCACACCCTCGAGGTAATCATGAAGTAAGACACACGAACATATGCACACCGGTAGAACATTATCAAGAGAATAGAGTGTGTGTGGTGTTGAGCTACATCAAAGTGTTCAAAAAGATTGTCGGGCTTGAATCCCGACCAAAAAGTCTACCAACCGTCTCATATCAACCAACCTCTCCACTAATCAAGGTCACTAAGTTTGGACACAATCGGGTAGGACTTGAAGGGTTATAACTTTAGGCTAGGGTAATTCCGGTTAATCGAAAAGGATATTTTGGGAACTGGAGAAAAAGCAATACGAGTGAACCTAATCAACAAGTGTACCACCTTATCTCTACCATACAAACCATCCAAACTCCTTTTTGATTAGTTTAACACTTTGGGAACCATAGAATGCTAATATACCCGAACTCATTGCCTAATTCAACTATGTTTCAAGTCTCATACGGTGAGGTCGAATACATTAGCACCTATCTCACTATCCCAACCCTTAATCGCTATAACTTTTGAGCTCATCACTTTGATTCCAACCCTTTATTTCTATACACCAAACTTTTAGTCTTTGAGAACTTTCTAATTTATTTTGAACTTTGATTGATCGAGTTCTCTCTTCTTCTTCTTTTTTTTTTTAAAAAAAAGAGAAGAAATTTCACAGATTTTTCTTTTCTTTTTGGGCCAAACCCAAACACTAAGCCCAAATGAGCTCCTCTTCTCCTTATAGCTCCAAACAAGGAAACACCAACCATCAAAACATCATTTCCCCCACCCCACACTTGCCTTAGCAAGTGTGGCCTAACAAAAGACTAGGTCCACTCGTAGGGTATGAATGGAGGGAATGTGACCATAAATAAAGCTCAAGGTAGGTTTCTGACTAAGTAACAAAACGGCTATAAAATGAATGGTGGTCAGACCATTCTATCAAGGCCGAGAGGGAACTCTGAAGGTCTAATGTTGGGGATTAGGCTTATTTGGCTTTGGTAGGGTCAAAGAGACGCCAGGACCGTCATCCCGTATCCTACTTAGGTAAACCTTTCTATTTCGTCTCGAGACTAGTGGTATGAGAGGTGGTAGCAATCAAATTGTGCACAAAGTGTAGCTTACGTGAAATTAATAACTACATCCTCAAGATAATATCAAACCGCAGTGTACACGTTTGGGGTCCCTACTAAGGTGATCACCACTCGAATGTGAAAATAACACACACAACACGGTGCTAAAAACCCTTGAAAATTTTAAAAAATTGCCCAAAAATCGACTCGATCCCGGTCATAGGCTAAGCATACCACACATTTAGCACAAATAAAAGCTAAAGCAAGAAAACGGCTAAGTCTCCCACCTCACACTTAAACGAAACACTGTCCTCAGTGTGTGAGAGATAAAAAGAGTAAAAGACTTAGCTGTTTGACCAAAAACCTGGCAAGAAAGCGCACTTTCGTCGTAGCCACGTGACATCTTCTAGTAAGCTCCATCTCGAGTATCTAAAACCATAGAAACAAAAACCAAGGCAAACACATGCACGAGAAAAATCCACGTGCCAAAAGATGGTGATAGATACAAGATATATAAAAATAGAAGCCATGCCACAAACAAAGTATCAATGCATATCAACCATACTAGACGGGAATTGCACTGGATGTAAAGATAATCAAAAGAAACACAGAGCATCCACGCATAAAATAAGGCCACAGAGGCTCACATAAAAACATCCCCGTCTACGTACAAAAGCCAGAACCAAAAGGAAATTCTCACCCCAAACTCTCTTTTAAGCTAAACTCTCCCCTCTTGCACCCAAAGACCACTCCAAACTCATTATTACTACCAAAAAGGTGGGTTGCCTCCCCCAAGCGCCTTTGTTTTGTGTCGTTGGCTCGACGGGATGACTTATACAGTGCAAATTTTTTCAAAGTTATACTATTGGCACAGGCGAGAAAAGGTAGAAGTACTTTGTTTAACGTCGTTAGCATCGACTTAATGGCACTAAACAGACTCATACCACAAAAGACTCAAAGCAACGACCCGAAACACAAAGCATCACAAAGCACCTTAACACATAGCATATCAATCATAAGTATATTCATGAGAGACACCGCGAGGGGGTTTTAAAGGGGTGGAGTTAACACATGGGGTACCTCTTCTAGCTCGTAAAGTTACCTCTTGCCAAACACTCAATATTTTCTTTTCTGGTTCCCGCTCCGGTTTCTCTTTAAGGTGCCCTTTGCTTGGGGTTCTTCTTTTCTTCACATTGCCTTTGAGTTCAATTCCCGGTTCTATGATGAGTGGCTTATGGTCCGGATGAGACAATGATGGTGAGACGGGCGATCCCGGTTTATCCTTGGTCTTGATCTTCACTCCATCAACGACCTTTTGTGCATCCACCGTGTCTTCTACAGTTAGCTCCTTTTCAACCTGTGGGTTAGTGGTAGCAACAACACAAGCAAAAGTAGATTCGACAGAATGACAAGCAAGAGATTTAGACTTATAAATATTCAATGTCACGCTCTCCTTACCCACATGAAAAGTAATATCACCACTCTTCACATCTATGCTAGCATCACTGTAGTCAAGAAAGGACTGACCAAGCAAAACCGAAGTTTTAGAATCCATCGCCATGTCTAAGACGACAAAATCTACGGGAAAGGTAAATTTATCTATTTGCACAAGAACATCCTCCGCTACCCCCATAGGTGTCCTAACCGACCTATCCGCCATTTGTAAGGTCATCCCCGTGGGTTCTAGCTCACCCAACCCTAACTTTTCATACAAAGCCCTGGGCATTAAGCTCACTGAAGCTCTAGGTCACACAACACATTTTCAATCACAGACGCCAATAGTAATAGGGATGGTGAACCCACCTCGATCTCTCATTTTCGGGGGTATCTTACTATCAAAAATCGCCGAACATTCTTCATTCAAACATACCAAACCTTCCATTTTACTCTAATCATTTAACAAGTCTTTTAAGACTTTACAATAAGCAGGCATGTTTGCAAGTGCTTCAAGAAAGGGAATGGTCAAGTCAATTTTACGCAAAATTTCAATGAAATGGTTCTGAGCTTGGTTCAAACGACTTTGTCTATGACCTTTAGGTGGATAAGGGAGAGTACTCAAATCAAAATCTTTAGGAGGAGAAGGGATCATACCTTTCTTACCTTTGGCACGTGGGGAAGACGGCTCTTTCATTGGCTCTTTCCTTTCCATTGCTTTACTCGGTTCCCCATCTTCAATGTCAATTGCCGCAAATTCCTTCTCCTTGTCTGTCACTTTCTCTTTCTTTGCACTCGCCAACTCTTCCTTTACGGCTTCCAATTCTCTTCTCATTGCTTCCAACTCTGTCTCAATATTTCCTTTTTCCAAGTCTTCTTCCTCAACCGGCCTATAAAAATCATCATCTTCATCAATACCCTTTCTCTCTTTGTGATTTTGAGTCCTTCCTCCTCGAGCATTATCAACACCCACCTCTTTACCACTTCTCAAAAATAGGGCCTTCACATTTTGGGGATTATTTTCCATGTCGCTCGGTAAGCCTCCTTTCAAGTTCACCATGGCATTATCGGTGATTTGCCCCATGTGTGTTTCGAGATTCGAATAGCGGACCCATGTTTGAAGTTCATCTCAACCATGTCCTTTTTATCTCCGTAAAGTTTTTGTTCATTTGCTCCAATATGACATCGGTTGCACTCTTTTGAGGAATGGGAGCAGGTGGTGGAGGAGTTGCTTGTAAGTACCCCTTGTTGTTGATGTTGAGATTGTTGAGGATAGTATTGGGCTTTTGGTTAGGCGCTTGATAAAATGAACTTTGATTTTGCCTATAAGCTTGGTTCTGGCCTTGGTCAAAATACGGTTCCAATTCTTCCTTGATGGTTTTGATTCCAACCTTGATTATTATTTCTCCAAGAACCATCACTTTGTTGATCATAATTACCATCTTGACTTTGCCCCACATAATTCACCTCATAACATTGAGAATTATCCACAACCAAGTTGCTCGTTTTGTTGGCCTTGTTCGGTGCTTTGAAATTGATTCATAACCGGTTGTAGCCCAAGTGCCCCGCACTCGCCTGCCCCATGGCATACATGTTCATCATTTTCTTGGCTAGATCAGTAGGACTATCTTGTGATGAAAAACTAGCTTGTCCTTGCATTGAGGATCGTGGATATGACATATTTTGAGATTTGTGTGTCATCACACAATCCTTAGCCGAATGTTGGCCTCCACATATTTGTCAAAGCCTTGCCTTTTCATTTTCTCTTTCAAGGTTCTCCAACCTTTGCTCCATCGTTTGCATCTTAGCTTGACATTGCTCATTTGTTTCCACTTCCTTCACTTCAACCAATCCCGGCTTTTTACTCCTTGGCCCTTTTCTACTTGAAGACACATATTGCTTTGAGGTCTCAGCAGTTTTCTCGATTTGATTTATAGCCACCTCCGGTACCATCCTCATAATATCCCCATTACACGAAGCATGCAAGGTCCCTTGGTGCACCGGCTCCAACCCTCCGAAAAATGCATGAACTACCTCAAAAGGTCTCAAGCCGTGCCCCGGGCACTCTCTCAATAACGCTTTAAATCTATCCCAGGACTCATACAATTCTTCTCCTTCATAGGCATTAAACAAGATAATAGCCTCTTTCATGTCCAATGTCTTTGATGGCAGGTAATACTTGAATAGAAATGTCATAACCACGTCCTCCCAAGTGTGCAAAGAATCATGAGCCAATGAGTCATACCATGTCTTGGCTTGTTCCTTCAAGGCGAAGGGAAATAGCATAAGTTTAAGCGCTTCGCCACCGACTCCATTTATCTTGGTAATGTGCACAATTTGTAGGAAATGATCAATGAACATATGAGGATTTTCCATGGCGGTTCCCTTGAATATAGCATTGTCTCCCAACAAATGTATGATATTTCTATTCAATTCCAAGTTATTGGCGGCCACCGGTGGCATTCGAATTGGACTATGCCCCATGGTTGCCGTGGGAGCCATCATAAAGTCTCTACAAGTCAATCCGCCTTGATTTTGCTCTTGTTGACCGTTGAACCAAATAGGCATCGCATTTACACCTTGATTGTGAGCTTGATTTTGGTTCTGTAGAAATTGGTTCAACATCCATGCATTGAACTGTTGTATAAAAAGGGGATCCATTTGATTTCCTGGGGCCCCATGTTGACCATTATGTGGCATTTGCTCATTCACATTCCCAAAGTTATTTCCTTGTCCATTCCCACCTCCTTGTGCATTGTTGTTGACAAGCGGCGGGTTTTGATTCGGGACCCCATTATTGTCCCCCAAATTTCTTTCAAAGCCTTGTTCACCGTTTTGTGCCATACCGGATCCTTCTCCCAACTCACCCAAACTACTCTCTTCAAAGACCAGAATCGACTCCTCTACTTGATAACCTCTTCTTCTTTGACTATTTCTATGCCTTGCGTAAGCTTCAATCCCGTCTATGTATGGCTCGAGTGGTGTTTGAGATCTCCGGGTCATTCACTACAAAAAGCAAACAACAAGAAAAAAATAAAATAAAACCTAGGCCCAAGCCTTCGGTTCACTTGCAAGATATCACAAATAGCACACAATTCCCCGGCAACGGCGCCATTTTGATTGAGCTAAAATTTACCCCAACAAAAACAATTTATAAGGACTCGAAACTGTGGGTAAACTAACTCTCTAACCGGCAAAGTGCCGAGTCGATTGCTAGCATAGCTACTGAGTGCGAGTCGAACCCAAGGAAAAGTGTTTGTGAGTACCAAAGCAAACTTCAAACTTAGTCTAGGAAAATCGATGGTTGAAAAGGTTTATACGACTACAACAACATTAAAGCGATTAGCAACGAAGTTTAACTAAGGGAGAGGGACATAGCCGAACCATGATCCAAATAGCTAATTTCAACCCCAAGGATAGACAAAACCGGGAGTGTGCAATATGACAAAAGAACTCTTGCATTCAATTTCACGGGTGCGTGCTCCTAAATCCGGTGTTAAAGTCTGAACAACTCTCATTTAACACCATATGCCATGTTAACTACCCTTCCCTTTAGAAGATTCACTAACAAGACATGATGCGCACTAGAGCCGCTTAAACGTTAAAACGAGTAACCTCACTTTGGGCCCGGGCTTAACAACTAAGCCGAGTCTACGCCGCGATCCTAGAACCCCTTTCCCACATCACTCTATCTGAACAACTCTCAAGATTGATGTGTGTGATTTTTGACCTAGGTGATCAATCTAGCCCAAATCCGTTATAACAAGTTCTAAGACGTGAAATATGCAAGATACAACAATAAAAACAACTACTCACTCCCAATTTCATCACCCAAAGGGTGATTTCACCAAATTTCACATGATTTAGCTATGTAGAAATTAGCTACTCATTATAACTACAAGAGCAAGCATCAAACAAGAAATTAAAACCATGAAATGAGAACAAAAACGAAATTAATTACCGGAAAAAAAACGCAGAGCTATGATGTTTCTTCAAGCTTCAACAACACCCATGTCACTTTGGGGAAGAAGAAGACCCAAAATACACCAAAATCCAAGAGTTGAGCTACGAATCTATGCTAAACTAAGTTTAATACAAGAGAAATTAAAGAAAGAAAGAGTTTAGAAGAGCTAAAGGGGGAGGAGTCGACCTAATCTAAGAGTTAGGGTTCTTGGGAGGGTGAATTGTGTTGAAAATTTGTGTAAAAATGTATATATAGGTGGGAAAAATCTGCAAAAAATGACCCCAAACGCGCGTTTGGAGGTTCCCAAACGCGCGTTTCAGCTCCCAGCACTCTGTACATGAAAAAAACGTCCGAAACGCGCGTTTGAAAGCTCCAAACGCGCGTTTCAGATGATGCAGTTTTCTGCTGCAGTAAAACCATGATATCTTCACGTGTAGAACTCCGATTCGAGTGATTCAGAGTGCGTTGGAAAGATCTTTCAATTATCTACAACTTTCATGAAGAGACCATGACAAGAAAATGCCTCCATCATAGGTCAAAATGCTTCTGAACAGAACAGAGCATGAAGATACCAACTATTTTTCTTCCTTTTCTTCATTTTTCTTCTTCCTTGGCTCATTCTTGCACCTTGATCATACTTCTCATCATAGATCTTCGCCTTCCGGGTTTTTGAGACACCTAGACCCTACAATCTCATGAACGAACAAGGCACACAAACGATTCCGGAGGGTAAAAGTGCTCGGGAATGGGTTAATATCACTAAAAAGAGGTAGTAAACCATCAAAGCGACGGATTTACTCCCCGTGCTATAAACTCACGATATTACCCAAAAACGGTCTAAAAACATCGAGAATGTGCTCAAAGTGGGATAAACGGTGGTGGAAAATGCACCGGAATCACGTAAAGTTGACTCCCATCATGTTTCCCGCCGCCTGACCTCCTTGATATGCTACCGGAATAATCCCGAAGATTATTCCAACTCGAAACCCGAAGAAAATAGCCGAAAATTCCAAGCTATATTTCTTCCAATATGGCGTGATTTTGTGTTGTGTCAAAAGGCTTGGAAGAACTCTCTTTATATAGGAGAGTAAAACTTAACCTCCAAGGATTAAATAATTAAGAGATAATTATTACATTAATCCCTTTTCCAAATAAAAGATAAATAAAATAATTATCTCAAACAAATTAGGATAAATCATATTATTATCTAATATTCCATGAATTATCATTTAACAAATAAAAGATAAATCACATGTCAAATAATTATCCAAGAAAACTAATTTCTTGACAAATATTTAATCATATTGGCGCCACCTTTCACAAATAAAAGGTCCACGCATTATTTCCTATATTTGACCAATGAGGTCAAAAAGTCAACACACTAATTTGGGCCGAGTCCACGAAAAATGTCTTTTCCGTGTATTTAATTATTTAGTCAAACTAAACAATTAATCCACATATCAAATTAAATAGCCCAATCCACTATTTAATTATAATTGAGGTGCAACGACGAGAAACCTATATGCTATATTAGGAGCCACGTCGGGGACCATGGACCCATATTCAGTAGCTACAATAAATAGAATAAAATTATTCATCAGACAGAATAATTGTATCCAACCTATTAATTCCGGGATTACACCACCATAAACCCGAAACTGAACTCTATCGAATATAGATAACTTACACTAATTTATGAGTCGAAAGCGTCCACTGATATAATCATTACATACGGATAAATCCTCCATAGACTGTTCACTTCGATTCGGGATATTTCCGTAAACCCTTCTCGAAACATATTATCCTTATTTATCATTAACCCCATAGTGATCAATTAGTTCATATTCAATATAATATGAACTCGGCCGATCGATCAGTTTCTAGGGTCAACAAATAAGGGAACTCTCTCTCTACTTCCCGAGGGAAGGAATGGATTCCATATTTATGATAGCACAGACTACTCACTCATCCCAGAATAGAGCCAACGAGAAGTGTTGGACCACATACTTCGAAGTGATCCTTACTAACACATCAAACTCTACCCTAGTCTAAGCAGTCGTCTGTGATCACCTCAGGATTACGATTAATCCATATATGATCATCTTGTGATTCGATAAGACTTCCCGATTACGGAATTATATCGAGAACTCAAATCAAATCGGTCCAAATTTCTATATGATTATCATCATATATAAATGCCCCACTAGGTACCCTATTACCGACAGATCCGGATAAGATCGTCACACCTAAAGTGTTCAGGCGCATTAATAGCAAATTAATCATGAGACCCATTCTCAGTTAATAAACGCTACGGACTAAGTTAATTTTAAGTACATCTCACTAACTCAATCCTCTTGTGTATAGCCATACAATCGAGTTATGTGATTACATAAACGAGGTACTTAGGGTTTTCAAGAGTGTCTTAATTATAAGCATACATGCATATAATAAGATGAATTACTAATTACAATCCCTAAAACAATTATATAATTGTCTTTCGGCACTACACCTACAATCTCCCACTTGCACGAAAGGCTAGTGGATTAATTGTTTTAGAGCACACCCTTATTTATCTATATCTACAACATTCTCCCACTTGCTCAAAACAAGTGAGACGAATCCCTCAAATCTGCACCTCCAAGCCCATCTTAGTAATTCATTATTCCAAGCACGACCGAGTGTGCCATAAGGTAGGTCGGTGACCGGCGCGTGCTCTCGTAATCCGAATACCATGTGACTTGGTACACTGATCAGGTAGGATGTCGGCTTGAGTCAATCTTTGGGATCGAAACATTGCCTTTCCATATAATCCGGTGGTATGATTTCAATATGCCTTTGATTCAACACTGAGGACTAGATCGACTTAACGATCTTCCGTAATTCGACATAAAGTCAGAATCAGCGTTATCACTTATATTCTAGTTTGCACCTGAATATACTAGCATATTTCTCCCAAAGAGACTTGAGGATTCACTAAACATCCCATTTAGAATTCATCTGCAGGTTTAGACAAGCATTCTTGAGAGATAGGGTAAACTACATCGTTAATGCTGCATAAATGCAAGAATGTCTTAACCAGGTGAATGGATAGGATTGCCAATGATCGATTCTCGTGAATTTGAGCGAATCAAATCCTTTAGAATGAATCCCGATGGCATGTCAGAAACTGACTTCAGATAACACACCCATGTTGTTTCCAACTGTTTCAGTGTTACCATTCACGAACACTAATCTACATACTACTTTACTAATATTGATTCCCGATCTACGAAAGACTTATCAACATTACGGTCAAGTCCACATATTTAAAATATATGACTTTGAAATGACCTGAGGTTTGCTTTAATCCCCAAAGGATATAAGCTATGGCAGGATCCTGCCAAAGGTTCTTTCTGAATAAATTAAGATACCGTTAGTTCTCGCAAAAATGTCCTAGGGAATCACCCCTATTTTCTGCTTTGTAACGGATCTCATTATTTGTTCTTAGCTAAAAACCCTACATTTCGAATGAATTCAGATTCCATTGTTCGGCAAGAAAGTCTTGGGAATCACCCCATTTCCCGCTCTCTCGACGAAATCAAGCAAGGCGAGTGATAAGAGATCACGGTCCGGTTAACTCTCTACCTTTTAGGGAATCACCCCTAAATTACTCGGCTTTGCTATTGAAAGTTAAACTTTCCTATTCATTCGACTCTTCTCCGTGTAGTTCCAATTACTCCCACTAGGCTGAGATACTCGGTGGTTCTACAAGAGTCTCAGCAATTGGAGTATCATACTCCATTCACGGGGGTTATGGCTTTTAACCAACCTCTCATGATCGTGGATCCTACACACGACCCACAAAGGATTATAGGTCATCAATCTGCCCTATAGACCTTAAGGTCCTGCAATGGGTAATGGACAAACCATACTCCCACTGCATTCTGGGTGGATCGATATACTGATCAAGTTTAGTAGTTTTTATTAGTGTTGTCACCAACTACCGGTGTTGGATGTGGACTGAACAAATCAGTTAGTAACATCTTGAGTACAAATACTTCAAGATCCAAGGTTGTTATTTATAGACTCTATCAGACCGAGTTTGACAGTATAACCGTCATTCTCTGATTTTACGAGTTTTATAACCAACCTTTACTCAATGCATTAAGATATTTCGCGTCATGAACGTGTACGAAAAATTTTCAGTCCTACCTTCAAGCACTCGGTGCTAAATGCCTCTATTTACGGAAGTGGGGTGAACCGAATTCACTCTTTATCCACAAATGCTTAGGCATCTTTTTGGTAGACTTCTCGGTTTTTCATAACAACGTAAACCGTTATTTTGCAACCAAAATCTTAAATGAGTTCAAAGAAATGATCGTAGCACATCAATAACTATATAAGGCAAATTTATGGTGTATCCCTTAGTGAAAACATTTCACTTTGGGAGGCGGTGAGCATCGATCCCAAGACTACGCAACAACCTATTTACGAGTATGGAATACTCTATCTCTCAGTGAAATCGAGATTTCCTCCAAATATTTTTGAATAAACTTACCGGAGTTTCGAGTAGTTATCGGACTATATGTCACTACTGTAAGCTCCCACTAGCTTGTATCTTTCATATGACCCGAAGGTTGATATGAACAAGCTATGTAACTTCTTTAAATCTATTACCCTTTCCCGATTGAAAGGAAACTTAGGCATTGTTCCTTTGAGACAGGGTTCCTTTGACTGGAGATAGGAATCACCCTAAGCCACCTGCACAGATCTTATCGTTAGGAATATGCACTAATTAATAGTATATAAAGAAGTGTTTATTGAAATACGGAAACCATTTGCGTTTATATATTTTAAGATGTGTTACTAATACCTTTTCAACAATGATTAGTGGTTCTGACTTTATCAAACAAAAGTCCGAGTCTTGGATTCGTGCTACCACTGTTATATTCATCGTCAATAAGACAAACAAATTATCCTATTGAAAATGAATACGTTCGTTCCCAACGAATCCGAACACAGAAAATGAATTTTCTGTGATGCTCAAGAATTGAATCCGAGATTCATTTCCTTATATCACTCCCACTAGTCCATCTGAAATAACTGCCCGTTGTCTATTTTTATTTATCGTTTAATGCAAGGCTACCTAGTTCTTCCAAAGAACTTAGCTTTCAATAAAATTGCTAAGGATGCATTGGTCAGTGATCCAAAATCACTTTCCTTATCCTCTAATTTCCAATTCATTAATTTTTCGGTTTAGCCTTAAAACTACTTAGTTTGGATGACTAACACGTGTAAACATTCTTTCCCATTCTCGACTTTCCTTAAATGGAAACAGTCTTGAACTAGCAGTTCGTTCGAGTAGACTCTATTCTTGAACTGTGGGATGTTCAGTGTTACTTGCTTGGACTATCGATTTTTCTAATCGACAAATCATAAGACCAAAGCTCCCACTAGTTTATCGGTTCCAAATACCGTCTAACTAGCAACACTTTGTTCGAATGGTTTGAGAGATCATAATAAAGCTCTCACTAGTTTATCGGTTCCAAATACCGCCTCTAACTAGAAACACTTTGTATTTATGATTTTTCAAAGATTAGAACATCACCTAGAACTAAGCTCCCACTAGTTTATCGGTTTCAAATCTTTTCGTCTAACTAGCAATCTTTGTGTTCATGATGTTTCAAAGATTATAAAATCTCCGAACTAAGCTCCCACTAGTTTATCGGTTCCAAATCTTTGTCTAACTAGCAACGCTTTATTCTTGTTTTCCAATGGAAAAACTCTTGTATGATCCATTACACATTTCTAATGATTCGAAAAACAACAAATCATAAGACTAAGGCTCCTACTAGTTTATCGGTTCCAAATACCGTCTAACTAGCAACGCCTTATGTATATGATTTTCCAATCTTTCAATTTATAAATTTGTTGTGTAATTACACTTTTAAAATTCACTAAATGAATTTATCTGATAGTCCTATATCATCTTTTGTAAACTAAGTATGGTCGTCTCTCGTTCAACACGAGTGACACCCGTGACATACCTATACTATGTCACTTAAGTTTTTAATGGCTCAAGAGAAAAATCTCTTCCGAAAATTAACTGCATTTGTTGATAATTCACAACGTACTTGTTACTTTCCACATTTTTAATGAAGTCCTACTACTAACAGTTTAGAAGTCTAGAGATTTAGTTGTAAAAAATATGACAGAAAGCTAAATTCAAAAAATAAATTTTCACTACTAGATTTTTATTTTAGGAATTATAAACTAAAAAAAAGTTTATCCTACCATTCCAAGGATTTAATCTCACACCTCAGTGCCGCCATAGGGTAGGTCAAAGAGGTGATAGTTAAACTGAGACAATCTCTCTCAGTGATTAATCTTCGAGAATCAAACATCTCACGGGAATCAGACATCCCGGACCTTAATCACTGATTACCTTCCTTTTTCTAGCCTAGATATTTCGAAAATATCCATAATGAGTGTGACCTACTATATCAGACCTCAAAGTACGCCCGGAGTATGCCGCCGTAGGGTCGGTCAGTGACTCAACGAGTACCCAAAGTCCTATCCTTTCGGAGACCAAGCCTTGAATTTTGATAGGGGTGAACACCATCCATAGGGGGCCGAAATCAAAGCGGCTCGAGGCGTCACTCTTCTCTCACGTGCTTGCATCTATAGTAGAGGCCGTGGGGTTGGCTGTCGCCTTACCCGCTCCCACTGAATATTTTGAAAAAGTGGTGGGTTTACTAATTACGGTTGCGGTCTTGACAATAAGAAACAACAAATCAAAGTACTCCGAATAGGGTCGTTTATGTAGGCAAGCCTACGTCGTCTTATTCGTTGGAACATATGTGACAGTTCAGGCCAATCCGGCAAGAGAAGCCCCGTTTAGCCCGAAGGCTTATCGGCTATGCTAAGTCTGTCGAATCAGCTTTGTAGCGTACATCACACGTGGAGGGAGTCGATTGAGCGAAGCTCGGTTGAACTCGCCAACCATGGTTAGACCATTTCCAACCCATGTACTAAGATTCTCCGATTTCTAAATTGTAACCCAAAGTGTAATCTCGTTTTTGTTTAAGGTGGGTTCACTAAGAAGCCATCACCGAAAAGCTCAACGATTTATCCAAGTGGGATTCACCGAGACTCCATCACTAAAATCGTAACGATTGACAAAACCCGGGTCCTCGATTTTTATAATTAGCTACTTATTATTTAACTACCACATATTAAATTAATAAGCATTCATACTAATTATTCGAGTTATACATGTCTAATTTATTCGAAATAAACTAGCTACATGTATGCATTGGAGTGTAATCATGATATGATGCATGTCATGGTAATTTTCCGGTTATATCATACAATTTTCGATCATACACAAAAAAATAAACACCGAGATGGATCGTTGGTACCCCCGAATCTAACCTATTAAAAAAAACACAAACCCTAACTAGGGTTTACTATTTTCTAATCTGCTGCTGCTGCGTATTATCGATGATCGGAAATCCAAACGATCCTTGATCGTCATGAAACTTTATGGATCTGTTCTTCACTCCGCCTACTTCAATCTGAACGGTTGGATCTTCGTTTCAATGGTCCAATTTTCTCAAAGAATCCGATCTAATCTGCGCATCTGCTTATAATCGCTGCGGCGCCATGTTGTCTTCCTGGGGACGATCGGGCATCGAGACAAATACTGATCGACCTTAAATTTTTTGGGTTTGTTAATAACTCCATGGTAGTCGATCTGAACGGTCGGATCTTCATTTCAACGGTCCAATCTCTTATAGAAATTCGACGAACTCACAGCTAGGGTTTTAATGCCTGCTGTGCTTATCTGTTACAGCAGCAACTTTATAGCAGCGATCAACACCGATCGTCACGAAATTTAGATGGCATGTTCTACAACTTTTATTCTTCATTCTGACCGGAGGGATTGTCGTTTCAACGGCTCAAACTCCAGGAAAAAATAAAAAGCGAAACAAAGAACAAAACAGATCTACTTCAAGGAAATTAAAATTACAAAATTTCCTATACTCATATAAACGAATTTATATGAGTTTACAATAGATCTAACGAGTAAAAAATACCAACCCCAATCCATCTTTTCAACCACAACATATCAAAGCATTCATCATCATGATTTTCGAAAAAAACAATGCAATCTAAACATGCAATTTCCACTCCTAGATCTAAAATTCACATACTTTGATTGATAGATCAAAGGCTCTGATACCACTTGTTTGATGTAATATCGTCGGATCAATCATGGATCGACCCGATTACGCAGCGGAAGTATCGGATCTAGATCTAAACGAAACAAAATACATAAATAAAAGATCTAATCCTACAAGGGGGTTTAGGAGCCTACCTTTTTATGGTGCTTAACTCCAAGAACAAAAGGTCTCCATGAACACGTGATTGAGAAGCCACAGCCTTCCAACGTGTGTCTCCCAGCAACACCAGGTGGATGGTGTTTCCCGCCGCCGGACCTCCTTGATATGCTACCGGAATAATCCCGAAGATTATTCCAACTCGAAACCCGAAGAAAATAGCCGAAAATTTCAAGCTATATTTCTTCCAATATGGCGTGATTTTGTGTTGTGTCAAAAGGCTTGGAAGAACTCTCTTTATATAGGAGAGTAAAACTTAACCTCCAAGGATTAAATAATTAAGAGATAATTATTACATTAATCCCTTTTCCAAATAAAAGATAAATAAAATAATTATCCCAAACAAATTAGGATAAATCATATTATTATCTAATATTCCATGAATTATCATTTAACAAATAAAAGATAAATCACATGTCAAATAATTATCCAAGAAAACTAATTTCTTGACAAATATTTAATCATATTGGTGCCACCTTTCACAAATAAAAGGTCCACGCATTATTTCCTATATTTGACCAATGAGGTCAAAAAGTCAACACACTAATTTGGGAAGTCACTTAAAAATGTCTTTTCCGTGTATTTAATTATTTAGTCCAACTAAACAATTAATCCACATATCAAATTAAATAGCCCAATCCACTATTTAATTATAATTGAGGTGCAACGACGAGAAACCTATATGCTATATTAGGAGCCACGTCAGGGACCATGTGAAGGATGCAGGTTCTTAGATCTAAACGAATTAGATCTACGCGCAGCGGATGGATCACGATTTATATGACACAATTCATAATTAAAGGACTTAAGTTACTACAAGGGGGTTAAGATCATGTTACCAATATAGGGAAGAGAAGCCTTGATCTTCCGATGTGTTCTCCAAACGGCGGTTGGTGGACACCCTTCTTGATACACGAGCCTCCTTGATATGCAACTAGAAAAATCCCAAGATTTTTCCAACTCGAACCCTAAGAATAGAGGCCAAATTTTTCGGCCAATTTCTCGGTGAATAGTGACGTGAATAGTACCCTTTTTTTAGACTTGGGAGAACTCTCTTTTTATATATGAGAGTAATCAATGTCCTCAAAGGATTAAATAATTAAGAGATAATTATTCCATTAATCCTTTATTCCAAATAAAAGATAAATAAAATGATTATCCCAAACAAATTAGGATAAATCATATTATTATCAATATTCCATGAATTATCATTTAACAAATAAAAGATAAATCACATGTCAAATAATTATCCAAGAAAACTAATTTCTCTCTAATTAAATGATATATATGGCGCCACCATTAAGGGTCAAAAAGCCCACATAAAATGTCTTTTATGTGTATTATATTATTTAGCCCAACTAAATAATATCCATGCATATCAATTAATTAGCCAACCCAATTAATTATCAATGAGGCCCAAGTAACAAGATTACTAGTCCGAATTACGAAGCCACATCGGGGACCATGGACCTATAACCAAGAGCTCCAATAATTAATTATTCATCGAGCGTAAAGTACATTAATTATTAATTCCGGGATTACGCCACCATAAACCCGAAATCGAACTCTACCGATTATAGATGTATACTTATACTCAACCCATGTAGCGAATAAGCGTCCATTGATATAATCACTACATACGGATTAACCCTCCATAGATCGTCCATTCTCGAGTGGAAGTCTCCGTGAACCCGACTCGAAATATCTTATCCTTATTTACCATTAACCCCCTAATGATCAATTAGTACACATATCCGACTAGTAGCTAATTAGTCAAATGTGAACTCCCGGGATCGATCACTTTCTTAGGGCTAACAAACAAGGGATCTCTCTCTACTTCCCGCAGAGGAAGGAATGGATTCCATGTCTGTGAAAATCGAACTACTCACTCATCCTGAGATAGTGCCAATGAGAAGTGGCTTGGAACACATATTTAAGTGAACCGTAACTAACACATCAAACACTACCCCGGGACAAGCAAAGCACCACAGTGATCACCTCAGATTAAGGTTGATCCATATATGATCATCTAATGATTTAATAAGATTCCTCAATTACGGAATTATATCGAGAAAAGCAGATTAAATCGGTCCAAATCCTATATGAATGCCATCATATATAAATGCCCCACGTAGGTACCCTCTGCCGACAAATCGGATAAGACTATCACACCCTAAGGTGTTCAGGCGCATTATTGGTGTTTTAATCAAGAGACCCTAAACTCGATTAAGTTCACCACGGACTAACAGATTTAAGTATATCACCACTAACTCAATCCTCACGTGTTATCCATACAATCGAGTTAAGTGGTTACATCTGAGATATACTTAGGGTTTGCAAAGCAGATGTATTACTTTTTACAAGCACAAAGCAAGTAATAAGGTGAGATAAATTACATCATCCATTAAAAACAATTACACAAATTGTCTTTCGGCACTAAACCTAACAATCTCCCACTTGCACGAAATGACAAGTAACGATTGTTTTAGAGCACACCTTTCTCATCTTATTCACAACACTCTCCCACTTGCTCTAAAAGCATATGAGACATATCCATCAATGCCGCACCCTCCAAGCACTCGACTTGGTACACCGATTAGCTAGGTTGTCGACTCGAGACGATCTTTAGGATTGAAACGTTGTCGGTCCTTCCAATCAGCGGGTACTCTCTCTCAATATGCTTTTGACCTCTTGTGACCGAAGATCCTTCTAAGCTATCTCTTCACTTTGTTTTCACAATGAAGTGATATCGGCTTATCGGACACGGAATTACTCCTGGACCAAAAGGAAATTCTAAGCACTATGAGTAAACACTGAGCCCGAGATCAACTTAATGATCATCCTTAATCTGACTACAAGTCAGAATCAGTGTAGTCAACCATATTCAAGTTCGCACCTGAATATACAAGCATATGATTCCTCGTTCTCTAAAGATACTTGAGTACGTACTAAACCGCTACTTATTGCTCAAATCCAAGATTCGATTGCAATTGGCTCGTGTTAAGCTGACTTGCCCTTATCCCAGAGAGACTCCATCCCATTTTCTCTTTATCCGAAGATTTGGAGAATCATTCCTGAGATGTAAGGTAGGACTACTCTCGTTGAATGTTGCATACGTATATGCATGATCATCTTAACCAATAAGACGGATGGGATAGCCAATGACTCATTCGTGTGAATTTGACCGAATCAAATTCTTAGAATATAGTCCAATTCTCTCATCCAGAGAATCTTGGCGTGTCAGTTTCCGACTTCAGATAGCACACCCATGTTGTTTCCAACCGTTTTAGTGTTATCATTTATGAACACTAATACTACTACTACATTACCAATATTGATATCCAAATACGAAAAACTTATCAATATTTTGGTCAAGTCCATATATTTTAAAACATGTGACTTTTAAATGACCGAGAGGTTCTCTTAAATCCACAAAGGATATAAGCCATGGCATGCCTCCTACCAAAGGTTCTTTCGAATGAATTAAGATATCGTTAGTCTCGCAAAAAGTCTTAGGGAATCACCCCTATCTTACGCTTTGTAACGAATCCGTTATTCATTCTTAGCTAAAACCCTACGTTTCGAATGAATTGATTCCGTTATTCGGCAAGAAAGTCTCGAGGAATCACCCCTTCTATTTTCTCGCTTTCTAACGAAATCTAGCAAGGCGAGTGGTGAGAGAGTTCAAGGTCCAGTTAACTCTCTACTTGTCGTGAATCACCCCTATACCACTCAACTTTGCGCCGAAGTTTAAACTTTCCTATTCATTCGACTCTTTTCCGTGTAGATCCAATTGCTCCCCACTTTGGCTGAGACACTCGGTGGTTCTACAAGAGGCTGAAACAGAACCTGAGTACCAAAACTCCATTCACAGTGGTTAAGGTTTTGAAACCAACCTCTATAATCGTAATTCTATACAAACCCACCAAGAGCCATAGGTTATCAATCACCCCAAAGTGATTATAAAGTCCACAAAATCACAATGGGTCAACAGTTAAACCATACTCCCATCGTGGGTGGATTGACATCCTGATCTAGTAGTATTTATCGGTGTAATCACCAACAACCGATGTTGGGCGTGGTCCGATTAAATCGAGATAGTAACTACTTTTGGGTAACCGTACTCCAAGGTTTAAGGTTGTTTCTTATAGATTCTATCGAAGGCTTGTGATGTTCAACCGTCACTTTCCGATCTCAAGAATCTTATAATCAACCTTCACTGTCTCATTAAGATATTTCACGACAATCCACTACAATCAACGTATGCGCCAAAATCCCGAGTCCTACCTTCAAGCATTAAATGCTAAATGCCTACATTTACGGAAGTGGTGTGAACCGAATTCACTTATTATCCATAAATTCACTAGCATCTTCTAGGTAGACTTCTCGATTTACATAATAATGTTAACCGTTATTTTGCAACCAATTATCTTAATCGAGTTTAGCGATTGTATTGTAGCATATCAATAACTATATAGGGCAAGTCTATGGTTTCTTCCTCGGTGAGAAACATTCCACTTAGGAGGCGGGCCGAGCATCAGTCCAAGACTATGATAGCCTATTTCTCGAGCATGGAATACTCTATTCTCTCGCTAAAATCGAGAGACACCTCCTCGTATTCTTTCGATAAACCAACCGGTGTTTTGAGTAGTTATCGACGAAATGTCACTACTCAAAATCTCCCACTAGCTTGTATCTCTCACTAGACCCGAAGGTCATGGTGAACAAGCTATGTTACCCTTCAAAACTATTACCCTTTCCCGATTGAAAGGAAACTTAGTCATTGTTCCTTTGAGATAGTGTTCCTAGACTCGGAGATAGGAATCACCCTTAGCCAATCGTCGAGTCTTATCTCTAGGATATATGCACTAATTAATAGATATTGAAGGTCGTTTATCTTAATACGAAACCTTTTACCTTTAATAGTTTTAGATGTGTTACACATACTTATTCAATTGTTCTAAGTGGTTCGACTTTATCAAACAAAGTCCGAGTCACGATTCGTACTACAAATGTCATCTTCACTTTGTTTAAGGCAAATCAGAGTATCGAGATGAAAGTGAATCCATTTGTTTCAACGAATCAGTAAGTAAAAAATAAATTTTTCTCGTGATATTCAAGGATAGAATCAAATTCATTTCCTTATATCACTCCCACTAATATAGCTTAAAATTACTTGCCCGTTGTTACTCTATTAATCGTTAATGCAAAGCTTCCTTGTTCTTCCAAAGAACTAAACTACCGAGTCAAGTTACTCGGTTAAGAAAGTCGCTAAGGATTCATTGGTTAGTGATCCAAATCACTTTCCTTATCCTATACTTTCTTTAATTAATGTTTCGGTTTAGCCTCAAAACTTTAGTTAAGATGATTAACACTTATAGACATTCTTTCCCATTCTCAACTTTCCTTAAAAGGGAATAGTCTTGAACTAGCGATTCGTTTGAGTAGACACTACTCGTGAATCGTGGGATGTCTAATGAAAGTGTTACCCAGTGGGGACCGATTTTCTAATAAATCGAGAAAAACATAGTATAAAAGCTCCCACTAGTTTATCGGTTCCAAATACCGCCTAACTAGCGACACTTTAATTTATGATTCTCCAATTTTCTATCGGAAAATTTCTCGTGTAGACACTACACAATTCACTAGAAAATTTTATCGTCCCAATCATCTTTCAAACTAACTACGGTTGTCTCTCGCTCGCACGAGTGATAGCAAATGACATGCCTATTTACGTCACTTAAGTTTTGAAGGCTTCAAGAGAAATATCTCTTCCGAAAAATTAATCGTATGTGAGATTAATAAATACAACGCTCCAGCTTACTTACCACTTTTAACGAAGTCATTACTAGTCAATTTTACACTAGCGAGTCTAGCACCTTAGAGATATATATATTACAGCTTGTAAATAAAATTTGACGAAAAATAAATCCAAATCATACACTACTAAAATTTTAGGAACATAAACTAAGTACTTATAGTCTATCCTACTGCTTCAAGGATTTAATCTAATGCCTCGAGGCGCTTGCCTTAGGGTAGGTCAAAGAGGTTTCGATTAATATTGAAGATCGATTGAGAATCGAACATCTCATTTGTGATCGTCAATCACCTTTCCTTTTTCAGCCAAGGTACTACCAAAAATACCCTTTATGAGTGTGACCTCTGTCTCTCATTTTTAGGTAGACCCCGAGTGTGCGCTTAGGGTCGGTCGGTGACCCGACAGTACCCAAAATCCTATCCTTTCGAGACCAAGCCTTGAATTTTGATAGCGGTGAAGGCCTTCCTTAGGGGCGAAATCAAAGCCGCACGAGGCGTCACCATTCTCTCACGTTGCTTGTGTCAACAAGAGGCCGTGGGGTCGGCCGTCGCCTCTCCCGCTCCCACTCAATATTTTGAAAAAGTGGTGGGTTTCTTGATCACGTTTTTGGACTTGATGTTTCATTAAGGAACAATAAATCATAGGCCCGAATGTTGTCGGTTATGTGGGCTAGCCCACCCGACCTATTCGTTAGAACATATGTGGCCGTCCGGACGGGTCAAGGCTAGAGAGCTCCGTTGAGCCGTAGTAGGCTCTTCGGATGACTCGGTATTGCGGCCCTCGCAAACGCCACACGTGGAGGGTGAAGTCGATCGAGCTGTAGCTACTGTTGACCACCCAACCGTGGTTAAACCACTTTCGAACCTGTTTGCCCGTGATTATCCAATCCTTAAACATCAAACTTTCACGTAGACACTACGGAACAAAAACGTAATCTCGTCTAGGTAAGGTGGAATTCACCGAGAATCCAACACCTTAACCACGAGGTTTCGTGATTTTACTCCTTATGCTTTCACGAGTGGGATTCACCGAGAATCCATCACCCAACCTCGACGATTGAAAAACCCGTGTTCCTCGGTTTTACCCTAATTAGTTTCTAATTAATATCAAACAATTAATTAAAACTAATCGTGTGTTTTATACATGCCTAACTAATTCCTCGAATTAATTTCTACATGTATGCATATGGAGTGGAATTCATGATATGATGCATGTCATGGCAATTTTCCGGTTCTACTCATACAATCTACACATGTATACTAGTGCGGAAAATAAACACCGAGATGGACCGTTGGCACTTCGTAACTAATCTACTCGAAAATAAATTAAAACCCTAATCTGCAGCTGTTAAGAATCTTCGACGATCGGAATATCAAACGAACTCGGATCGGGACGAAACTTTCCAGATCTGATCTTCATTCTTCGGACTTGAAGATGGACGGTCGGATTGGAGCTTTGACTTGTCAATATTCCTCAGTGAGCCGCCCAACTTGCTGCTGAAACAGACTCTTACAGCAGCGCATCATTTACTTCCCGAGGCCGATCGGGGATCAAGATGAATCCCGATCGTCCTGAAAATTTTATCTCACGTCCAAAACTCCATGATTATCGATCTGACCGGTCGGATTTTAATTTGAACGGTCCAATTGTTCCCAGAAAATCGAAGAAGTCACAGTTAGGGTTTCTGTGAATCCTGCGTTTTTCTGTTACAGCAGCCACTTCGCAGCAACGAACGGAAACCCAAACGGACTCTGATCGACACCAAAATTTGTGGGATTGTTCATCAACTTCCAATCTTGATTCTGACCGGAGGGATCTTCGTTTTAACGGCTCAAACAACGGGAAAAATGAAAAGACTAAACAGCTAATGTACAGATCTATTTTCTGGAAATTAAAATTGCAATAATACATGAATTACATAATTTCCTATACTCATATGAACGAATTTTCATCGCTTATATGAGTTTACTGATAGATCTAACGGAAAACGGTGCCAACCACAATCCATCTCTTCAACCATAGCAATTTAAAAATTACTAATGCATAATAATAAGTAAAATATCACCTACATGCAATTCCACTCCTTTAAATCGTTTAATTACGATTATGACTATATAAATCGTGGAACCCGGCTCCGATACCACATGAAGGATGCAGGTTCTTAGATCTAAACGAATTAGATCTACGCGCGGCGGATGGATCACGATTTATATGACACAATTCATAATTAAAGGACTTAAGTTACTACAAGGGTTAAGATCATGTTACCAATATAGGGAAGAGAAGCCTTGATCTTCCGATGTGTTCTCCAAACTGGCAATTGGTGGACACCCTTCTTGATACACGAGCCTCCTTGATATGCAACCGAAAAATCCCAAGATTTTTCCAACTCGAACCCTACTAGAATAGAGGCCAAATTTTTCGGCCAATTTCTCGGTGAATAGTGACGTGAATAGTACCTTTTTTTAGACTTGGGAGAACTCTCTTTATATAGGAGAGTAATCAATGTCCTCCAAGGATTAAATAATTAAGAGATAATTATTCCATTAATCCTTTATTCCAAATAAAAGATAAATAAAATGATTATCCCAAACAAATTAGGATAAATCATATTATTATCCAATATTCCATGAATTATCATTTAACAAATAAAAGATAAATCACATGTCAAATAATTATCCAAGAAAACTAATTTCTCTCTAATTAAATGACATATATGGCGCCACCATTAGGGGTCAAAAAGCCCACATAAAATGCCTTTTATGTGTATTATATTATTTAAATTTCAACTAAATAATATCCATGCATATCAATTAATTAGCCTCACCAATTAATTATCATCGAGGCCCAAGTAACAAGATTACTAGTCCGAATTACGTGTCCACATCGGGGCCACTGGGCCTATAACCAAGTAAATTCCAATAATTAATTATTCATCGAATGTAAAGTACATTAATTATTAATTCCGGGATTACGCCACCATAAACCCAAATCTCAACTCTACCGATTATAGATGTATACTTATACTCAACCCATAGAGCTTAATAAGCGTCCATTGATATAATCACTACATACGGATTAACCCTCCATAGATCGTCCCATTCTGAGTGGGAAGTCTCCGTGAACCCGACTCGAAATATCTTATCCTTATTTACCATTAACCCCTAATGATCAATTAGTACACATATCCGACTAGTAGCTAATTAGTCAAATGTGAACTCCGGGATCGATCACTTTCTTAGGGCTAACAAACAAGGGGATCGTCTCTACTTCCCGCAGGAAGGAATGGATTCCATGTCTGTGAAAATCGTAACTACTCACTCATCCTCGAGATAGTGCCAATGAGAAGTGGCTTGGAACACATATTTAAGTGAACCGTAACTAACACATCAAACACTACCCGGGACAAGCGGCACCTCGTGATCACCTCAGATTAAGGTTGATCCATATATGATCATCTAATGATTTAATAAGATTCCTCAATTACGGAATTATATCGAGAAAAAGCAGATTAAATCGGTCCAAATCCTATATGAATGCCATCATATATAAATGCCCCACGTAGGTACCCTCTACCGACAAATCCGGATAAGACTATCACACCCTAAGGTGTTCTCAAGGCGCATTATTGGTGTTTTAATCAAGAGACCCTAAACTCTGATTAAGTTCACCACGGACTAACAGTTTAAGTATATCACCACTAACTCAATCCTCACGTGTTATCCATACACTGAGTTAAGTGGTTACATACAGATATACTTAGGGTTTGCAGCAGTGTATTACTTTACAAGCACAAAGCAAGTAATAAGGTGAGATAAATTCTGTCATCCATTAAAAACAATTACACAAATTGTCTTTCGGGCACTAAACCTAACACCATGGACCCATATTCAGTAGCTACAATAAATCGAATAAAAATATTCATCAGACAGAATAATTATATCCAACCTATTAATTCCGGGATTACACCACCATAAACCCGAAACTGAACTCTATCGAATATAGATAACTTACACTCAATTTATGAGTCGAAAGCGTCCACTGATATAATCATTACATACGGATAAATCCTCCATAGACTGTTCACTTCGATTCGGGATATTTCCGTAAACCCTTCTCGAAACATATTATCCTTATTTACCATTAACCCCCTAGTGATCAATTAGTTCATATTCAATATAATATGAACTCGGCCGATCGATCGCTTTCTGGGTCAACAAATAAGGAATCGTCTCTCTACTTCCCGAGGAAGGAATGGATTCCATATTCAGATAGCACGACTACTCACTCATCCCGAGAATAGAGAGCCAACGAGAAGTGTTGGACCACATACTTCAAGTGATCCTTACTAACACATCAAACTCTACCCTTGTCTAAGCGGTGCGTGCAGCAGTCACCTCAGGATTAAGATTAATCCATATATGATCATCTTGTGATTCGATAAGACTTCCCGATTACGGAATTATATCGAGAACTCAAATCAAATCGGTCCAAATTTCTATATGATTATCATCATATATAAATGCCCCACTAGGTACCCTATTACCGACAGTCCGGATAAGACTATCACACCTAAAGTGTTCTGGGCGCATTAATATCAAATTAATCATGAGACCCATACTCAGATTAATAAACGCTATGGACTAAGTTAATTTTAAGTACATCTCACTAACTTAATCCTCTTGTGTATAGCCATACACTGAGTTATGTGATTACATAAACGAGGTACTTAGGGTTTTCAGTAGTGTCTTAATTATAAGCATACATGCATATAATAAGATGAATTACTAATTCTGTCCTAAAACAATTATATAATTGTCTTTCGGGCACTACACCTTACACCTTAATGTAACATCAAGTCCAAAAACGTGATCAGTAAACCCACCACTTTTTCAAAATATTGAGTGGGAGCGGGAGAGGCGACAGCCGACCCCACGGCCTCTACTGTTGACACAAGCAACGTGAGAGAATGGTGACGCCTCGTGCCGGCTTTGATTTCGACCCCCTAAGGAAGGCCTTCACCGCTATCAAAATTCAAGGCTTGGTCTCCGAAAGGATAGGATTTTTGGTACTCGTCGGGTCACCGACCGACCCTAAGCGCGGCACACTCGGGGTCTACCTAAAAATCTGAGACGATGAGGTCGCACTCATAAAGGGTATTTTTGGTAGTACCTTGGCTGAAAAAGGAAAGGTGATTGACGATCACAAATGAGATGTTCGATTCTCAATCTGATCTTCAATATTAATCGAAACCTCTTTGACCTACCCTAAGGCGTCAACGAGGCATTAGATTAAATCCTTGGAACAGTAGGATAGACTATAAGTACTTAGTTTTGTTCCTAAAATTTATTAGTAGTGTATGATTTGAATTTATTTTACATCAATTTTATTTACAACTATTTATATATCTCTGCAGGGTGCTAGGCGCTAGTGTAAAATTGACTAGTAATGACTTCGTTAAAAAGTGGTAAGTAACTAGAACGTTGTACTTATTGATCTTACATGCGATTAATTTTTCGGAAGAGATATTTTCTTGAGCCTTCCAGACTTAAGTGACGTAAATAAGTAAGTCACTGCTGTCACTCGTGTTGAACAAAAGACAACCATAGTTAGTTTGAAAGATGATTGGGACGATAAAATTCTTCTAGTGAATTTTTAATTGTGTAGTGTCTACACCAGAAATTTTCTAATAGAAAAATTAGAGAATCATAAATTAAAGTGTCGCTGGTTAGACGGTATTTGGAACCGATAAACTAGTGGGAGCTTTTATCTGTTGTTTTTCTAATTTATTAGAAAATTAGTCCCACTGGGTAACGCTTTCATTAGACATCCCACGGTTCACGAGTAGTGTCTACTCAATTGAACTGCTAGTTCAAGACTATTTCCTTTTAAGGAAAGTTGAGAATAGGAAAGAATGTCTATAAGTGCTAATCATCTTAACTAAAGTTTTGAGGCTAAACCGAAAAATTAATTATAGAAAGTATAGGATAAGGAAAGTGATTTCGGATCACTTAACCAATGAATCCTTAGCGACTTTCTTAAGTCGAGTAAATTGACTCGGTAGCTTAGTTCTTTGGAAGAACAAGGAAGCTGTGCATTAACAATTAATAAAGTAGACAACGGGCAGTTATTTCAGCTATAATAGTGGGAGTGATATAAGGAAATGAACTTCGGATTCTATCCTTGAATATCACAGAAAAATTTAATTTTATGTTTACAGATTCGTTGAAACAAATGGATACACTTTCATCTCGATACTACAGTTGTCTCATAGAAAGTGAAAATGACATTTGTAGTATGAATCCGAGACTCGGACTTTTGTTTGATAAAGTCAGAACCACTAAGAAATGCTGAAAAGGTATATGTAACACGTCTTAAACTATTATAGGCAAATGGTTTCCGTATTAAGATAAACGACCCTTCAATATCTATTAATTAGTGCATATATCCTAGAGATAAGACCTGACGACTAGCTAAGGGTGATTCCTATCTCCAGTCTGGGAACACTATCTCAAAGGAACAATGACTAAGTTTCCTTTCACTCGGGAGAGGGTAATAGATTTGAAGAGGTAACATAGATTGTTCATAATGACCTTCGGGGTCTAATGAGATATACAAGCTAGCGGGAGATTTTGAGTGGTGACATTTTGTCTGATAACTACTCGAAACACGGTTTAGTTTATCGAAAGAATACGAGGAGGAGTCTCTGATTTCAGCAGAGAATAGAGTATTCCATGCTCAGAAATAGGCTATCGCATAGTCTTGGGACTGATGCTCGGCCTGCCTCCTAGTGGAATGTTTCTCACAGAGGAAGAAACCATAGACTTGCCCTATATAGTTATTGATGTACTACAATACACTGATAAACTCGATTAAGATAATTGGTTGCAAAATAACGGTTAACATTATTATGTAAACCGAGAAGCCTACCTAGAAGATGCTAGTGAATTTATGGATAAGGAGTGAATTTGGTTCACACCACTTCCGTAAATGTAGGCATTTAGCATTTAATGCTTGAAGGTAGGACTGGAGATTTTGCACACACGCACAGAATATAACTATTCGTGAAATATCTTAATGTGTCGAGTGAAGGTTGGTTATAAGATTCTTGAGATCAGAAAGTGACGGTTGAACTGTCACAAGCCTTCTGATAGAATCTATAAGTAACAGCATTAAACCTTGGAGTACGGTTACCCAAAGGTAGTTACTATCTGATTTAATCAGACCACGTCCAACATCGGTTGTTGGTGATTATACTGATAAATACTACTAAATCAGAATGTCAATCCACCCAAGACGCAGTGGGAGTATGGTTTAACCATTGACCCATTGTGGTTTTGTGGACTTTACTGATCTCTTGAGGTGATTGATAACATGTGGCTCTTTGTGGGTCAGATAGGATTACGATCGAGATGTTGGTTTGAAAGCCTTAACCACTGTGAATGGAGTTTTGGTACTCAGGTTATTTCACCTCTTGTAGAACCACCCAGTGTCTCAGGCCGGAGGAGCAATTGGATCTACACGGAAAAGAGTCGAATGAATAGGAAAGTTTAAAATTTCAGCAAGTCGTAGTGGTCTAGGGGTGATTCCCTGACAAGTAGAGAGTTAACCAGACCTTGAACTCTCTCACCACTCACTCTTGCTAGATTTCGTTAGAAAGCAGAAAATAGGGGTGATTCCCTGAGACTTTCTTTCCGACAAACGGAGTCTGGATTCATTCAGAACAAAAGGGTCTTGGTTACAACAAATGGTAGGACGACTGCCGGGGCTTATAGCCTTTGTGGATTTAAGAGAACCTCTCGGTCATTGAAAGTCACATGTTTTAAAATATGTGGACTTGACCAGAATATTGATAAGTCTTTCATAGACTGGACACCAATATTGGTAAAGTAGTAGTATTAGTGTTCATGAATGATAACACTGAAACGGTTGGAAACAACATGTGTGTGCTATCTGAAGTCGGAAACTGATAGGCCAAGATTCTCTGGATGAGAGAATTGGACTATATTCTAAGAATTTGATTCGTTCAAATCCACGAGAATGAGTCATTGGCTATCCCACCTGTCTTATTGAATAAGATGATTATGCATATACGGTTGCAGCATTCATCGAGAGTAGTCCTACCCTACCTCTCAGGAATGATTCTTCAAATCTTCGGATAGAGAGAAAATGGGATAGAGTCTCTCTGGGATAAGGGCAAGTCAGCTTAACACGAGTCAATTGCAATCGAATCTTGGATTCGAGCAATAAGTAGCGGTTTAATACGTCCTCAAGTATCTTTAGATAACGAGGAATCATATGCTTGTATATTCAGGTGCAAACTTGAATATGGTTGACTACACTGATTCTGACTTGTAGTCAGATTAAGGATGATCATTAAGTTGATCTCGGGCTCAGCGTTTACTCATAGTGCTTAGGATTTCCTTTTTGGTCTGGGAGTAATTCCAGGTCTGATAAGACGATATCACTTCATCGTGAAAACAGTGAAGAGATAGCTTAGAAGGATCTTCTTAATCATAATAAGTCAAAAGCATATTGAGAGAGAGTACCGCCTGATTGAAAGGACCGGCAACGATCGTCTCGAGTCGACAACCTAACTAATCAGTGTACCAAGTCGAGTGCTTGGAGGGTACGGCATTGATGGATATGTCTCATCTGCTTTTAGAGCAAGTGGGAGAGTGTTGTGAATAAGATGAGAAATGGTGTGCTCTAAAAACAATCATTGCTTGTCATTTCGTGCAAGTGGGAGATTGTTAGGTGTAGTGCCCGAAAGACAATTTGTGTAATTGTTTTTTATATTGGATGACAGAATTTATCTCACCTTAGTTACTTGCTTTGTGCTTGTAAAGTAATACACTGCTGCAAACCCTAAGTATATCTGTATGTAACCACTTTACTCAGTGTATGATTACACGTGAGGATTGAGTTAGTGGTGATATACTTAAACAGTTAGTCTGTGGTGAACTTAATCAGAGTTTAGGGTCTCTTGATTAAAACACCAATAATGCGCCTAGAACACCTTAGGGTGTGATAGTCTTATCCGGACTGTCGGTAGAGGGTACCTACGTGGGGCATTTATATATGATGGCATTCATATAGGACTGGACCGATTTAATCTGAATTTCTCGATATAATTCCGTAATCGAGGAATCTTATTAAATCATTAGATGATCATATATGGATCAACCTTAATCCTGAGGTGATCACAGGGTGCTGCTTGTCCCGGGGTAGTGTTTGATGTGTTAGTTACGGTTCACTTAAATATGTGTTCCAAGCCACTTCTCATTGGCACTATCTCCAGATGAGTGAGTAGTTCTGATTTTCACAGACATGGAATCCATTCCTTCCTCATGGGAAGTAGAGAGACAGTCCCCTTATTTGTTAGCCTTAAGAAAGTGATCGATCCCGGGAGTTCATATTAGACTAATTGATCACTAGTCAGATATGTGAACTAATTGATCATCAGGGGGTTAATGGTAAATAAGGATAAGATATTCTGAGTCGGGTTTACGGAGATATCCCACTCAGAGTGGACAGTCTATGGAGGGTTAATCCATATGTAGTGATTATATCAATGGACGCTTATTCACTCTATGGGTTGAGTATAAGTATACATCTATAATCGGTAGAGTTCAGTTTCGGGTTTATGGTGGTGTAATCCCGAATTAATAATTAATGTACTTATTACATTCGATGAATAATTAATTATTGCAACTCATCGGTTATAGGTCCATGGTCCCGATGTGGCTTCGTAATTCGGACTAATAATCTTGTTATTTGGGCCTCATTGATAATTAATTGGCTAGGCTAATTAATTGATATGCACGTATATTATTTAGTTGGGCTAAATAATATAATACACATAAAAGACATTTTGTGTGGGCTTTTTGACCCTAAAGGTGGCGCCAATAATGTTCAATAATTAGAGGGAAATTAGTTTTCTTGGATAATTATTTGACATGTGATTTATCTTTTATTTGTTAAATGATAATTCATGGAATATTAGATAATAATATGATTTATCCTAATTTGTTTGAGATAATCATTTTATTTATCTTTTATTTGGAATAAAGGATTAATGTAATAATTATCTCTTAATTATTTAATCCTTGGAGGACAAGGATTACTCTCCTATATAAAGAGAGTTCTACCAAGCCTTAGACAATGGAAAATTTCGACCACCATCAAATAAAAGAGAGAAAAAGTTAGTTTTCTTGTCTTGGGTTTTTCTTGGTGTTGCATATCGAGGAGGTTCGTGTATCAAGAAGGGTGTCCACCAACCGCCGTTTGGAGAACACATCGGAAGATCTTGGCTTCTCTTACTACTATTGGTAACATGATCTTAACCCCCTTGTAGTAGTTTAAGTCATTTAATTATGTGTTTTGATGTGTAAGTCGTGATCCATCCGCTGCGCGTAGATCTAACTTGTTTAGATCTAAGAACCTGCATCCTTCATATTTCTAGCTGTATTGTCGAGCTAGCTTTTACATCGTGCTGATACAAGTTCTATTTGTCACTACGAAGGCTCCGGCCTGACCAACGATTCGAGTATCTGTTACGATCAGCTAAGTGTTTTGTCTCTTTTTAAATTCTGCACAACCTGAGGACATGTTGTGGTTTAAGTGTGGGGGAGGGGAATGGTTATGTGTATCGATCATTTGCTTACTTCGTTATGTTTCTATGCAAAAATGAGCTAAATTTTTGAAAATTTTTGTTTTTGTTCTGTCCCGAGTAAGCAATGCACATCTTTGTTCGTTTTTTTTTATAGTCATTGATGCTATATATTGTATGTCCAGTAAGTTAGTTGTTTCACCCGATATATATTTTTCACGAGCCATAGTGAATGATGAACTATAGTGTAAAGCTATACCCCTTTTGATTAGTGATTTTTGATTATCTTATAAGTCATGTGCTTAGTGCTAACGTACATATCGTGAGAATTATAATAGTTTGTGTTTATAGCCGGAGTATGATATACTGTGAATATCTTAGGTTTGAATGTGATAAGTGAAACGTAACTACTGTTCTTTGGAAAAGTTGTTTTAAAGAAAAAATAGATGAATTAATTGGGTGTGTTGGAAGCTGGTCGATGATTTGAGTGCGGTAGGTCATATCTCGAATGTCCTATACCACTATGATGACCAGAAGCTCACGGACGATCGAAAGAAGTCGCCTTATGATTTGAGTAAGGTAGGGTATATCTCGAATATCCTATTCGCTATGACAGGGGCAAGAGCTCATTCGATGTGCGTTTAAATGTGAAAATAGTTAAATCAACTTGCAATAAGAAGTGGTATGAAATGAATAAAAGACTTAGTTATCGTGATATCTTATCCCAGTATAAACCCATGAGATATGTTGTAGGGATTATCCTCTGAGTATGTCGAAAGGTCCTAAATGTATTCTATCATCCTTTCGGGATATGTCACGCTTTTGTAGGGTGCATCTTATAAGTATCATTTATCTCTAGTTTGAAGGGGGTATTAGCTAGTTTGCTTTGAAATTTTCAAGTTTTGACTTAGTGGAAGTTTGTTGTGGCTTTGCACACACACCGGGGTGAACCTCTAAGTTATTGCATATGTGTTATATGTGCTGAGATGTCTATCTTTCTTCCGAGCCTTGGTTTTGTCTTGTTTTGCTCGGGACAAGCAAAAGCTAAGTGTGGTGAGTTGTTAAGGGTGATTTTATGCGATTTATAACGTTATATTTTATAGTAATTCCCTCCATATTCGTATAATTCGCATAGAAATTAAGTGTTTAATTGAATTATTGAGCAAAAGAGTGTTTAAACGGTTCAATCGCAAAATTGGTTAATTTATGTGTTTTATTGATGATTTTGTGTTCATTTGGATATTATTACACTTTGCAATGTTTTATTATCTTGTAGATACACGAAATTGGTTCAAAAGAGGATTAAAAGATGTTAAGGATCGGAGTTATATGAAGAAAAAGAGATAGAGATGAAGTTGATTGAAGATAGAGATGGAAAAATCGAATTCCAAGTGAAGTGAACGTGCGTTCAATTCTCCGTCCAGTGGACGGGCGTCCAGGTTGGAATATTGGATTCAGAGTTCTCCCCAAATTGATGGACGAGCGTCTGATTTAAAGTAGGACGGGCGTCTGATCATGACTCGGCCCGATTCGAAGATTTCAAGCTAAGTGGATGGGCGTTCAGCTACTCGAACGAGCGTCCAGTCGGCCGACATAGCAGCACCGCCTTAAAATTCTATATATAGCTGCGTTATTTTCAACCTCATCATCATATATTTGAACCCTAAACCCTAGGGGCGGCTCAGCAGCGTTTTTCCCCTAGTTAACACTCAGTTTTTATGCTTTTATATTCTAGTTAGATTCAAACACTTTTATGTACTTTTACTCAAACAAATTCGAGCTTCAAAGTGATGTTTAGAGGCTAGACCTCCCTTGAACAAGCATTGTGAAGCCATCCAACCAATGTATTGATTTCATCGCAGATTGTCTTGTGAGTTTTTAATTCAAAGTTGTATCTTTATTATGTTTATTTCGTTCTTATGCAATTTATATCGAAAGATCTTTGCATGTATGATGTTTGATTTTGATGAGAATCATGTTAAACCCTAGATCGCCATAATAAAGATTAGACCTTTAATCTAATTAACGAGAGTTATTAGGTTGAATCTCTAGGTTAGAAACTTATAAATTTCACTCCTTTGGTTAGAAAGCGTTAATCTTTAGATCGAAAGATAGAAGATTAATAGGCGAACTTGTCTAAGAAATTAGGAGTTCATACCTTGGCTAGGTGAATCACAACTTGGTTAGAAATCACGAGATAGTCTAGATAGAAATTGATAGTTGTAGGATAGGTGGATCAATTGCTTGTTCGTTTGTTATTTCATTGATTAAATCACTTGTGATCGATTGCTTAGTACATTTACAATCTTTATTTCATAATAGATTTAGAATAGATTTAGCTTAGTTAATTTTGTTCGCAACCATATTTTCATGGCTTTAGATCTCGATTTTCTGTCCAGTTATTCTTATTGTTAGTTTCGTTTTTCGTTTTAGTTCTTCACTGTTCTATTTTCGTATCTTCTTAGTAGTAATCGTGACATAGTTAGGTTAGATAATAAAAACTAGATTAAACAACCCCGATTCCCCGTAAGATCGACCCGGTATAAACCTCTATACTACGATCCCTACACTTGGGGTATACCGGATTTATAAATTTATTACCTGTTTATTTTCATTGCAAAAATCCGAGACAACGGCTTCTGGTCTTTCATTGATTAGTGCCAATTTGTCCCACATCTCCTTTGCTGTTTTGCAATCTTTGATCCTCATGAACATGTTAATGTCCAGAGTCTTCAAAATCATGTCTTTTGCTACAAAATCGATATTTGCTCTTCTCTTGTCGTCCTTGGTCCAATCTTTCTTGAGTTTGTCTATTATTTTTCCTTGATCTGCTCCTGTGGCTACCACAGTTGTAATCTCAATTGGGCCATCATTAATTACATCTAGCATCTCCCCATGTGTTGCTGCAAGATGATACAACATTCTTATTTTGTATTCATCAAAATTATTAATATTGAATACAGGTACCTTTGACATAAAATTTGAGAAATCCATAAATACAAATAAGAGAAATATATATATTTATAGAAAGCATTGATTTGAAAAACTACTTTGAAAATATATGATCTCCTTGTTACCAGAAAATAGATCTGAACAGGTTCTGATACTAGGAACACTGCTCTGCTACCAATTGTTGGTCCCAGAGAAAGGTAAAACTATAGTTAGATGGGGGGTGAATGACTATAGTGGAGTTTCAAAAACTTTTCTTATACTCAAAAGTTTTTAGGCAGCGGATAAGTCCCTTCTTAATATGTTGTTTCAAAGTAGATTATGTGATCACAGATATAAGATATAGTATAAGCAATTTAAATAAATGCAATAAGGTAAATTGCTGAAAGTAAATTGACACAAAGGTTTATAGTGGTTCAGGGTGGTGTAATCCCTTAATCCACTCTTCGTCTGTGATGATTGGAGGAATTCACTATTGTTTTCACAGATACAATAGTCTGATTGTCCTTGACTACACAAGCTTCACAATCTTCAAGCCTATCACTCCCTGGCTTCAACAGCTTCAGTGGCTCAGTCTCTTTCACTGCTCCTTGAGAACAAATCTTTCAGCAGCTATCACAAACACAACTCCTTCTCAGATGGCTCTGATTCAGTTGCTTGATTGAAGTGAATTGGATTCATAAAACTTGTTGATCAAACTCAATGCTTGATGTTGGAATTTTAGTTCTCAGTTTTGAGTAGATCACTAGATGTTTCTTTTTCAGCACAGATGGAGGGCTTTTCACTTTGACAGCGTTTTTGCTCAAATTCAATCGTTTTTTTCCTTGTTCTCTACTTTTTCTTGACTGACAATGCCTTCTTTTTATAGCCTTGATAAACCTTGATTTGAATTTCCGTCCGTTGGCTAAATTAATGAGGGGAATAATCCTTGATTTTATTCTTCATTCCCCCTTAATTATATTCTCCTTGATTTTAGTGATCGGATTTTTCTTCAAACGTTTATCAGAAAATCCGTCCTTGATTGATCCTTTATTGATTGTGCATTTAATGCTTGATCCTTTGTATCTTCTTCATATTTCAAAATCTGATCAAGTAAGGTTTACTTGGCCGTTCTCTGAACAGTTAAGTGACTATATGACTTTGCCGTTTAGATCTTCCTTTACTGCTTTGTCTTCACTTAGCCGATAGTCAGTTCACTTTGCCGATTCACTGTTTCCTTCATTCTTTTAGGTTCAGGAGAGTCTTTGTACTTCACTGATCCTTGATTTGTGTGAGATCAGTGTACACCATATTTAAACATTAAGTTTCATCACTTGAAACGTAACTTAGACTAAGGTCATCACAGACTTCCTTGGTTATAAGTCAGACTATAATGTCTTCATGCTTCTCTGTTGGTACTTGGCTGGCCTCACTTTGCCGAATATCTGTTTCACTTTGCCGTCCTACCAACTAGTACAATACTTGTCTGACTTAACTTATACAACATGTCAGACTCTAAGTAAAGACTTATACAGAGAATTCTAACTTAGTTCAGGCTTGCTATAACAGCTAGTATGGCTATCATCAAAACATAATAAAATGTTCCTAACAACAACGAAAAGACTTAAGTGCCCTCTATTACATAAATAACATGAATAGACAAAATGACCATCGTTTTAGATTTTTCTTGCATCCACACTGCATCATCTCCATCCCTCTACTCAAAAAGCTCGTCCATGAGCGAGTTCATTGCGGATAGCAAATCCAACACATTGGAACTTCCAAGTCCACTGTTGAATCCCTTTGGTGGATCAAGTCCGTTCACCACATTATGGAACAATTTCAAAGCCTCCAAAAGTTGACCAATCTTGCATAAGATCGGAAGGGCATTTAGCTCAACTGAGATGAACTTTCGTTCCGTATCGGAGCTGTGCTCATCATTCCAACCCTCCCATGGAATAACTCGTCCTCGAGTGATATAGAATTGGTGGCCTATTAGAGAATATATGCGAAGACTCATTCCCCAAGGCAGGAATCTGAGTATTGTATACCAAGGCAATACGGCAATAACTTGGAAGGCCCTGTTGTAGAGAAATGACTTGTCCACTTTTGTCCTCCATGCACTTCTGTTCTAATATCAACAATAAATGTACACCCAAGGTCAGTATACTCTCTATGAGTAGATGCTAGCTCATCACTCCTTATAGCCAAAATACCTACATCACACATGATACTCCCAGCTACATGTTCTTGTTTCCCAATTGCAATGAAACCACTAAGTTTGCCTTCAATCTTGGTCTTATTTCACTCAGGTAAACCAAACACCGAAACCATAACCGTAAAAGACCATAAGATGCTCATTAGTCTTCTAAATAGTTCACGCAATACCCCAAGATTTGGCACTGCCCACCTAAGCGAAAATTCCCAACTACCCTTATAGTCCTGAAAATCCATGAAAGGACTCTTCCCCATTATAATGGTGAATAGAAGAAAATAGATCTTTGAGGCTGTGAAGTCAATATTTTCATACAAGTGGTTAAGTTTTGCCTGTAAAATAGACTTTCACATCTTCTAAGGATCGACCAATGAGTAGTTGCAATATTCATACCCCACTTTGGTTGTTTGAACGTGCTCACACAATAGTAGGCCCGGACAATGATATTACGGCGCAAAGAGAATATAATTACGCAGGCAGTTTCATCACCGAACACGTCAAATCTCCAATCACAAAATCTTATGACAGTAAGAAAGATTCGAAAGATTACAGTTTTCGTTGAAATCTCGATCCTCAAACGGGTTCTCCACGTTCCAATGGGGCATAAGACTCCAGCCGGATCAAACGAGAAGGTAACCAGTTTATGGATAGAATATGTATAAGTCACACACTCACATTTTCCATGAACAAGATTCCCAAATAGCATTGAAGCTGACCAAATCTTTAACATCGGGTCAAGGAAGTCGTATGATTCACACATACTTTGAAACCAAACTTGCTGTCAACTTTCTCCGTTCCAGGATTGTGTTCACTAGATTCCTTCCCATTTAAATTAAGGACAGAAATATTGAATTCAAATGCCTTCGATGGATTCTGCGGCTCAGTAAGTTCTTGTAGCATAATAGATTTTCAATTTCTAGTACTTGATTCAGCAATGCCTTTCCGGAGTAAACGCAATTGAAATGGTTTTGTTGAGATGGAAACATCTTATAAAAGAGCCAAGTCACTTGACTTCAACGAAACAAGTTGCAGGCACACACATAGTTCAAGAGCAGCTTTCAAGCTAGAAGACATGGCAAGCATGGCAGGCTCAACATGACTACAAGTAAATTCTCCAAGCAAAGACCAAGAGATTTGTTCCCCCTTGCTCACAACCACTGACTGATCCAGTCCATCTACAATAGGCTTATTGGACCACTTTCCACCAGGATCATAATTCATGTAATTTCGCACCATCCATCTTCGAGACAACAAACACGTATTCCGCCCAAGAATCACTAAAAATTTACCAACTAGTTTGGAAGTTGACCAAGTATCAAACTCATAGTTCCCTTGGACCCGAAACTCGTTTTCGACTGCATTTGGATGAACTCGAGTCAAACATAGGCTGTGGGGGCCTTGTGTTGCTGTCTTTTGCTTAGTTCCACCGACTGGTAAAATAGATATGTCCAAAGTAACTTTTTCCTTCTCTTTATCCAAAGCATGTTGGCTAGGCTCTTTTTTTTTCAACTTTTTGTTTGCAGAGGCAACAAAATCAGATACCAATGAATTTTCTTCAAGCCCCAACTTTGTTTCACACTTGTGAGTCACACAAACAAACACGTTTTATGTACAAGAAACGCCTTCAGGATCAAAATTACGCATCATCGTATCGTTAACAAGGAAATCGACATCATACGGGACCACTTTCAGCACTTCTTTAAAAGCAGAAAATGCACTACCTACTTTATGGTCCTCAAAAACACCAATCTTCACCTGACCAGGCATTACATCAGTCTGGGCTTCCAACTCAGTTAACTCCGCTTCAATCAAGTTATCAACAGACTTTTCCTTAATCTCACAATTCTCAGAATTCGGGAATGTAAGTGATACTGCCTTGACACAGTGTTTCTTGTTCGACAACGGGGATTCATGTTCATATTTTTCCACAACGCTTGTAATTGGTGTAGATTTCTTCAAAATTTCGATGTCGTTGCATTCATGAATTAGCCCAGATATCCCACAGGGCCTTAGATCATTTTCCCCATCTTATTTGTTGACGTATGGCTCAAAGAGTAATTCTATCGAACACTTGTTGGGTGTGAATTTATCAATCTCTTCCTTTGCAGGTTCATCATTGTTGTTAAGCCCTTCTGCTTCATATTCGAATCCACTCATCCTTTCCTCTCCATCGCTTGCCCCGTAACTGATATCACATGCATGTCCCTTTTGCTTGGCAGTAGTAACTGATGAGGGTCTCTGGGAAGGAGTAATCTCAGTTGCATAACATCATTTTGGTTTCTCAGAATGAATGTAAATACCTTTGTCTTCTGAGGGGACTTTTCTCGAACATCTGTGATGCAAAAATTCCATAGCTAACAACCGCAGAGATCCATATTATTTTTGTCTTGTAAAGCTATTTCCGATTTGCAGAGATATAATATTTTGGGCATATGACATATTTAGCTGAGGGGGACGATTTTGTTTAACCTGTAATGTAAAATTTGAAGTATATAATTGTTGTTTTTCCTTATTCAAAGCTTCCCCCATGCTTTCGAGTATGAGTTCTATCAATCGAATCGAATCGAATTACCTTCTTACAAACCAAGCTGTTCATGTAACCAGTGAATGAAATAAACAAGAAGTGAGTTTACAAAAGTTGCCAGCCACTTCATTAGGGAAAGAATGACTGAAAATCACGTTCATATTTAACAAACGGTCCCCAGACATTGGCCAGCTTAGAGCAACCACAATGGCTCTAAAATTGCCAATGTGATATGCACTTTTTGTGAGAAAAGCTAATGTGATAAACAAATAATTCTACAATGATACACAAAGTGACAATGTCACTTTTCACAATGTGAACCTTGTAGTCACTCTGCTGCAGATCTGAGATACGATGTAGATAATAAAAACCAATAAAATAATACTTCTTCCCGCTAAAAAGAAAACCTAGACTTAACTTCTTCCTGCGCCCAATTTCTTCTTGCGCCTCCCAACATCGACCAAATGCTCTTTTGTTCTTGATATATAAAAAAAAAAAATCCTCTTTTCAATCATCAAAGCAGCAAGCTCCGAAACTACTTATTCCTCTTTTCAATAAATTGGTTGAAGATGGAATACATAGACCCAACCTAATTCTTGTGGTATCTAATTCCCCGTAAGGCAGAGCAAATCGAACCGTTGGAGGGGAAGCAGAGCAAATCGGACTGTTACCAACAAATTCAAGGACTGGGAATGACCTTTATTGAAGTTATTTTTTTTAAGAATTGAAGTAAATTGGTGTTTGTATTATTGCTCTTATTTATTATCCTAAATTGTCTAAATATCTTAAAAATGTTTTTTATTTTCTCTGTTTTGTGTTGTTAGTTGAGAGTGGATGTAAAAGAGGATAGATTGGAGCCCTTTTATTTTCCAGATTTTTTAGGAAAGATTTCGGGTTTTTCAATTAATATAGCAATGGACCGTTTATTGGAGTAAAGAACATGAATGACACTACTGTTGCTGGTGCAATCGTTCCCTAAATTGTTTTTTCTTGATTCAGGCGTTGTGATAAATTGAATTGACTAGAATAACCCGGTGTTATAGTTCATGTGTTGTGGCCACTTTACTTTGTGTTCTTCTGCATTTGAGTGCATGAGTTTTCTTTTCCATGGATATCATTGTGTTTGATAAAATGCCAATGTGTGGAGACAGGGAGGTGTAATTCTGGGACCTTCAGTACTGGGACAAAGCGAGAAATTTGCTAACGCGATATTCCCTTTAAGAAGTGTGATGGTGTTAGAATGGCAAATGTAGGTCTAGAATCGACTTTCCGCCGGTTAGAGATGAGGGTCGATTTCCCGCTAATTGATTGTTTCCGGTGTGGTGTCACGATAAAAACACTGTGATATATATATCGGCAGTTTTGGTTGATGCTGTCATTTGTAAACATTCTTTTGATGGTGAAAATTGTTTTACAGGAAAGGTGAAGAGAATGGATGAGCATGCCATCAATCATCAAAGCTCCAACAAACTTCCCAACTCCCAGGCTCACAACAGGACTCTGGAACAAAATTGGTTGTCTGATTTTCAGGCGTTCAGTAATCGGTTGCCAATTATGTCTACGATTCCACATTCAGCTGAGATGCCGATGGTTTTTCCTCCAAATTGGCAAGCGGGGTCATTTCAATTCCTTCATCCTAGTGGGGTATTACCATACAACCTAAACATGCCAACAACAGACCGGACAGAAAATGTGATGCCAACCCTTAATCATAACATTTCTTTTTCCCAAGCACCACCTCAATCACAGAATGTTGACCAAAATGTAAACAACCAGCCTTCCCAGCAGTCAAGCAAAAGAAATGTGACTGGGGTGGCCAAGGTCAAGGAACATTGGACTGTTGATGAGGATGTGGAGCTTTGTGTTGCATGGTTGAAGATCTCTGAGGACCCTATCACTGGAACGGGACAAAAGCAAGGTACCTTTTGGAATCGGGAGGCAGATGAATTTAACCAAGTAATGAAGGAAAAAATGCAGAAAGATTCAACGAGGACAAAGGATGCGGCAAATTCTCGTTGGCAAACCATTCATCCTGCAGTTACAAAGTGGTCTGCCTTACATGCTGTGTTAACGAGAACTTCGAATTTGCACAGCGGGTGGAACATGGAACAAGTGGTATGTTGTTTTTTTTGAACTTTAAGTGGTATGTTGCTTAAAATCTATGGAAACTACGGAAACTGACAAGGAGCCAAATCCACATTTAACTGGTCCTGCATCTAGGGATAAGCCTAGACCTCCTGGAAACAAGAAGGCCATAAACCAGCGACAACGAATAAAGAAACGGGCTAGTGAGCAACAAACTCTACTAAGAGAGAGTATTTCAGCAGCATTAGACGGAGTTGATGCTCGGGCAGAAGATAGATTTAAGAGACAAGAAGAGTCAAAGAGGCATCGGGATGAGGTTTTGGACCAGCGATATCATGAGCAAAAACAGAAGGCAGAGATGGAACATGAGCTTACTATGGAGTTCAAAAGAAAGCAAAAACAGCTGATAGAGATGGAGTATGAGTTTACTATGGAGTCCAAGAAAACAGAAATATTAAAGGACTTACAATACGTAAACGACCGGCTTGCATTGGCATGCAGAGAACTTGAAGCAAATTGACCAATCATCCCTCAGGACTCCACATGAGCGATTTGAGTACGAAATGAAAAGAGATTGGGTGGAGCAGTTGGAAGTGCAGCGGGCAGCAAAAAGTTGTGGCACATTCATTTACATTTTGACTTCTTGTGTTCGGATTTCCCGTAAATAATTGTATTGCATTTTATGATTGGTTACTTCACTATTGAGGTGTTTTCTTATGTGCAAGGAAGAAGTTACTCTTAGCCACATCACCGGTAAAGTCACCAGAGGCTCGATTTTCTGCTTCCAGGGTGTCTACATCTGATATGACTCCACGTCGTCTAGATGACGATGAGGGTTGGACGATGCCTCTTGGCAATTAATAGCATGAAGGTACGTATCCATCTTAGCATGATGTTTCATTTTTCCAAAGTGACTTATTCAAAGCTTAAAGTTGTGTCTTGTGCTTGTAATATATTTTTTTTTTTGGCTATGCATAGGATATTTTGTTGAAGGAAGAAAGTGAAGTTTTGCTGCAAAAAGAAAATTGTAATTTTTTGCTCTTCCAACCGGGAGTTTCTTTTGTGTTAAAGGTAAGGTTGAAATCCATCTACACTTTATTGTTTGCTTCAAAATTCTCTTTTAATTTTTTATTTATTTTTTAGTAAAATTGTCACATTATCCCAGCAGACTTCATTTAAAAAATAACCATAAAAAAATAACCTACATATAGAGAACAGTTAAATAGCAAGACCGTAATTTTAGTACGTCTTTACAATAAAGTAGATCAGTCATTTAGGGGTTGAATAGCTTCAAGTGGGGTGGTTGCTTGAAGTTCAAAAGATTATCACATAAGAGGCTTAGCATTTCTTTCTACTTTCGACATAATTAGATAAGACTTCTAATTTAAAGGGAACATTTACAACAAAAGCATCAAACACTCTCATCCTCACCACATGCATGTACACATGATCAATCAAATCACGCCTTAGCCTCGCATTTTCATTCTCGTCACGGACCATTCCATGACGCACCATTATGAGTTCAGTGAGCTCATCATTGGATAGATCACTTGGGTTGTATGATGGCAGATGCTCATCGTCTGGTAGACTCCATGCAGGCAGATTTTCACCGCGTTCGTCCTCTATAATCATGTTGTGTAAGATTATGCATGTCAGCATTATTTTTTGCAACTCACTTGTACGGTGTAGTCTTGTTGGATTACGAATGATATGCCATTTCTGTTGAAGAACACCAAAGGCACGTTCTATATCTTTACGGGCAGCTTCTTGCTCTCGTGCAAACACTTTTTCCTTTTGTGTTCTAGGTTCAGGAATGCTTTTAATAAGAGCTGCATAATTTGGGTAGATGGCATCCGTTAAATAATAAGGAATATGGTAATTGTTGTTGTTTATCTGGTAGTTGATAGACGCTTGCGTCCCTTTAAGGAAATTATCAAAAAGAGGGGAGTGGTTCAACACACTGATGTCATTCATTGTACCTGCACAACCAAAAAAACGCATGCCATATCCACAAATCGTAAGATGCCACCGCTTCTAGTATTAAGGTAGGCGATTTACTTCTACCTCGAAAAACTCCTTTCCAGCAGACGGACATCCTTCCCATTCCCAAAGGCATGCAATCTAGGCTTCCTATCATGCCAGGAAATCCACGAGCTCGATTTTGCTCCATTAGATGTTCAAGGTCGGTCTGTGTTGGAGATCGTAGTATCGCTTCCTTACAACTCAAGCATACTATGTTTTCACAAAACTTTATCGGTGTTTCTTTAGTTTGTTGTCTCACCAATCTTTACTATTTCATCAACACGGTCGATCTTTGCCGCCGTATGCTAGGATACGTATGTGGTTGCCATTACCTTCGCATTGTAGAAAGTCCCATAACACCACAACAATCGGCCGTTGAGTGAAGTACACATCATTTGTTTGTGAGGTCATCCAAATTTTTCTAAACAAAGTGATTTGCGCATTCAAATCTGCGGCGGAAAATGTCTTCGGGTACCTTGCGGCCTCATCCATATAATCCTTCATAAGATCAATGTGTCGGTCTCCTCGGTTTCGCTTATCACCCTTCTTGTGTGAGGCTCCTGAATGTTACAAAAAGTCTCAGATGACCGGTGCAACGGCGTGCAATCCTCGAATGACATCCATCTCAATCTCCACACTATGAGAATCATACTACTCGTCTTCATCATATTGAGTTCTTGTAAGATCCCAATATGGATCTAATGGTGACATAAAAAGAAAATCACAAATATCCTGTAAATGATCTTGGTACAAAAGCAATACAGGCTTTTAGATGCCTAGTGGATGACTAAGTAATGTAAAAGTAGGGGTGATGGAAACATGCAGTGGGTTTTTGGGTTTTTTTTTTGTTTTTTGTTTTTGATAACTCTTGCAACGGGTGGGGTAGAGAGAGTTGGACAATGCCTACCATGTTAAGCCATGGTTTTTTTTTTTCAAGCTACAGAGAAAGTGTGAGAGTTGTTGAGAAAGAGGAGAATTGAGTTGATGAGTTGAAAGAGAGAAAAATGTTGATGAATTGAATTTAGAGTTGCTAGCAATGCTATATAATGTAGTAAAGGTAGAATAGGTATTAATTTGGGATTCAATATGGTTGTTGAATTAGGTGTTGAAGAGTGAATTGTATTTAATAGGATGGTTGGATATTTTTTTTTACTCTTTAATATGATTTGATGGTAGTAGAAAAGTATTCAATTTCCCCCCTTGCCTTGCATGTTTTAAATTGGAGTATATGGCTGTATGTCAATACTTCAGGCTGTTGAAAAGGATAGGATAGCCTTTAATGTAGATTTATTATAGTTATTGAATTAGGTGATGAAAGAGAGATGTATTTAATATGGTTGTGATATCTTATTCATATTTCATGAGAAAGATAGGACTTTTATTATCATTTGATTTTGTATAACTTCTAATAGTATTTTCTTAAATCTTATATAACAAGTGTTTGTTTTATTTTATTTGTAGTGGAGCATCCATATATAATTTGGGATCTCTACACAATGAAGCTATGTTTGCAACGCTTTTGTAACCAAGCAAAAAATGTCATATGAAGTGCTCAAGAAATGTTTTGATTTGGTTATAATAAACATTATTGATGTTGTAATGATATTTTTGATATTGTAAACAATGTTGATGATGTAAGAAGTTATGTTATTAATATTATGTAAACATCTTTTATTAGAACATAATTTGTTCCATGTTATTTATTGTGAATTAATTGGGTTATGTGAATATGCAATTATCCCCTTTGATTACATGTACGTAAAACATTACATGGATTGGTGCATTTTGATTTTGGTGGGAAAATTTGATGTATAGTGATTGAATTGGTGGAAAATGAATATTTTAATAGAAATATGGTGGTAAAAATGGATTTGGTTTTTGTACCATTGTGGAGTACATTGGGGATGGGATTACAAGTGTAATGCCATGTATGCACTTTCTCTTCTTTTTAGATAAAGTGACAATGTAATCAATGAGAGCCATTGTTGATGCTCTTAGAAGAAATGGTGGTCTTTCTTTTGATGTGAAGACTTCGTTCCATTCAATATAGACTCGTTCCCCTTCATTCATCAACCGTCTCCTTTTGCAGCTTCCTTTCATGTTTCAAAAACTTATGCTTCAATATGCTTAATATCCCGAAATTTTTTGAACAAAAAGTTCTCTTTCATCTTACTAGCCGCCAATGGTGCCAGACAGAAAAGGCCATGTGAAATATGTGCAACAAACACAACAAAAACTACGATTTGCACCAGCTATGGTGGAGCTGTTTTCCCGACTGCTTCAACAAATACATGCATCCTGCTGCAGAGAAAAGACCCATTGCAGCAAATGCTATAACAGTTGAATTCCCTAGATTTTCATGATAACTTCTCTGCACACTCAAAACACAGAACAAATTATAACCACCGACAATATGTTCCATGAACCAACTTTAATTTAAAAAAAAAAAAAAAAAAACAAAAAGTGCCTCGAAAATTCTAGTAGAACCTACCTGAACCATGAAAAAAAAGAGCATCGCACTGGCAAGAGCTTGAGATAAACTCATCATTCCTCCCCGAAGTTCATTTGGAACATACCTGCTCTCACCATATATACACAGAGAAATGGAAAATCATCTTTTACATAATTTAATCTAAAGGAACAAGAGTGAAACACTAGGCCACAGTCTTCATGAAATGAAACCTGACCCAAGCAAGCACTTTGAGATTTTAATTTCGTTTGCTTACATGCTTCTTAATCTGGCTAGTGATGGCAAAACCAATCCAACGCAAGTGTGAAACAAGCAGAATAGTGCTAGTAGAGGTCCAATTTCCTGCAACAAATCACACGGATGTTATCTTTTGCGACTAATTCACAGATGCATAACCCCAAGCCCAGAAACATGTTTCAGTGGGGTCACCGGAGGTTTTTGCTCCGACGATTTGTTCATGTCGGGTCACCGAAGCCCAAAATTACATTTTTTAACTACAAAACAACACTTTTTAACAACAAATATTTTTTTTCCCGGATCTCAATGGGGTCACGTGACCCCACGTTGATATACATACCTCCACCCCTGACCCCAAGGCATAGATTAATCAAAGACTGTAAAGTTAGACAAACCAAGGGTGGAAACGAAGTCATAAACTTAGACACCACATGTTTTTTTTTTTTTTTTACCTTAATGCATTCAGACAAAAGAACAGCATACCTGATAATCATAAGCTACCATGGATAATGCAAGGCCCATCAAAAGGAATGCATACACCAGGTATTCCTCTGTCCGTAGTGTAACGGTCCCATTCAAAAACCATGGGAATGCAGTGCTTCCTAGCATCCTAGAACCCAGAAAACAGGGATACATGAACCCTAACTGGACCTCTCTGCCATCAGCCTATATCAATATCACGATTTACGATCAGACAAAGAAACATCAATATGCTAAGAAAATTTTAACAATAAAAGAGTAGTCTGTGCATCTCCAGAACACTCTTTGGTAAAACATAAATCCACTGCATGAATTTTCTCCAACACTAAGATGTGCTTCATCTGGTATCAAATATGAGCTTCAATACAATAATATTTTGCTCCAATCATGCGATTTACGTGTTAAATTGGAACTAATATAAAACTCTGCCAAAATGTAAGATGTTCTTCTCTAAACTAATGGAAGGGACACATGACAAAAACTTCTTTTTTTTTATTAGGGGTCACGCATCGTAATTAAAATATCATCATGACTAATTCTGGCCAATGAAACAAAGACGTTGATTTTATTGCATTAAGGTCTTTGACACTTACTATAGTAGTTGGCGCCCAGAGAATCCAAAACACTGCAACTGCTAGGTGCACACAAGCTTGTGACCAACATAATAGCCATATCCTTTTATCTAGGAACATAAAACCATCATCAATACTAAGAAGATCACTTGATCCTTAAATCATGTCAGATTTATTGATATCAACTATCATAAAGTGATTAAGCAGAATAACATTATTATCAACATAAAGCATTCTTACAAACATCAAACAAGAAGCACTCGAATCTAATTGTCTTGTGTTCTACTCGACTTCTTAAGATATTTTACTGGAGAACAGGCACAAGGCACAAAGCAAAAGTCTGATGTTAAACAATTAGGTTAGCAAATGTTAGCTGAAAAGGAGTATCATTTTCACTACTGGCCTAAAAGCAGGGTCGGAGGTACATGTTGTAGGGAGGGGTCACGTGACCCCACTGAGATGCAAGAAACTTTTTTTTAGTATCAAAACGATGTAGTTTTGTTGTTAAAAAATATTGTTTTGTCGATAAAAAATGATGTTTTAGGCTCCGGTGACCCCACTGGAATGTTTTTTGGATAAAAGATGTAGTTTTAGACTCCGGTGACACCACCGAAATAAATTCTTGGATCCGCCACTGACTAGAAGCAAATGTTTATTTATTTTTTCTACTTCAGAAAACATACCTTCACTGCAGCTAGTTCATAACATTATGAACTAGTTTAGTGAACATTATGTATTTTTGAAGAAACTCTAAGCAGAATGCTATGCTAACAAAAGCACAAAGGATCTGATAAAATTGATCACAGTAACAAAATCCACCCCCAAGCTTAGTGGGTGAACAGAGAAGAGAAGGTTCAACCAAGTAGTGACATCATTGAAGATTGAAAGTGCAAGAGGAACAAAGGAGTAAGGGTAAATACCCAGCTGACTGGAAGAAAAGATAAGAAGAAGGTCCAAACACATGCTTGAAAATATCATAGTGAAATTGCTCATGGAATATTTCATGGCTTCAATAAAAACCCAAGAGCATAGTCATACACAATCGTAAGAACCAAAAGTCAACTTGGTTACATAGGAAACATAAAGTAATAGAAGGACATAAATAAAGATGTATATATATTACCAGATAAAATATATAACCTAAAATGAAGACTTGTAGTCCTTGAAAGCAGGCACCCGTGAAGCCTCCTGAGAATTCTGTGTAGCATAAACTAAGGAGACAATTGCAAGCAGCATAGCTGCATTGCACGGAGCAGAAATACTTTGATTAAGATTACTTCCAATTAACCAATTACCAAGTCCTTGACTAACAATGAATGCTGCAGATTCCACAAAAGTCATTAACCAAAACATGTCATTCAAAGTATCTTGCCTCTGCCCCTCCTGCGTAATACATCATAATCACAATAACTAAAAAGTTGCATCGTAAATGCATGAAAAATAAAAAAAATTAAAAAAAATACAAAGACACATAATATTCAGCAAAATGAGTGTAAATTTTGAAAATCAACCTTGTCATGTTCAACAACCATCCATGTCTCAAAAACAAAGGAGAATATAGACGAGGCAGTAGAGAGAAAGATGCTCGCCAACCACGGGTTCGTGCTCGTAAAAATCCTTCTCCACAAGGCAACAGCTAAGTGCAATACAAAAAAGAGCAAACATAGCTTCCTTTGGCCTCTGCAAGAACAAAGTGCACTCATGAATCCACGTTGCATTAATGCAAATTTCATATTAACAAAGAGAAGACTGTCATTCCTGCAGCTCAATTACGATCCAAAAATTTAAGATAACTCATAAAAATACCTCTTGAGAAAATACAACAAAAGGAAAAAGAAAAGAAAAACAAACAGCAATTTGGGTTATGGAGATGAGCTCTTACTTGAGATCAGACATGGCGCCTAAGACAGGAGATAAACAGAATGAGGAAACACATCCAAGACACAACAGAAACACTACTTGCTGCCTACTCGTTTCACCATTATAGGTCCATTCATGTTCCCCAAACACTGACCAGAAGCCTTCCAAAACTGTTCATCCAAATCATAATAAGAATAATAAGCGCATCAACAAATTAAAAAGAAAAACAAAATACAGTGAAGCAAAATGCCAACCAAATAGACAACAATGAGGGAAGAGCTCACACCCGAGGAAAGGGCAAAGAGAAGGAGAAAACTTCGCTGGAAACGGAGGAAGGAGGCAGACAACGACTGGTCAAAACCGTCGACGATCTGCTGGAACAGTGTGGCGCGAAATAAAGGGAAATGAAGCACGCAACAAACAGAAATACAAAGATTGCTGAACTCGGCTCCCATATTTCTCTTTCGATCACTACTGCCATTCTTTCTTCGTTCCCACCACAACGGAGAATGAACCAATATTCGCCGGAAGTGTGAAAACATAGACTGCGACACCTCTGGTATACCGGAAGAGCAAATCGCCGTTCGGGAAGAAACGAATAGACATACAATTTTTTTTTTCTTTCAAAAATACAAATCTAGGGTTTATTAGAGCTGTTAACGAACCGAGCCGAATCGAGTATTAGTGATTCGAATTCGAGTTCGTTTTTTACGAAATTCGTTCGAAATTCGTTCGTTTGATAAACGAACAAAGAATTATATTCAACTCTACCGTTTAAAATTTGAAATGTTTGAAATTCAAATGCCGTTAGACATATTTTTTTCCTTTTGGCTCGACTTTGGCCTATGATTAATAATTTGATATTACACAACATTAGACCATAACAACACATACATGTATTAATTCTTACTATTCGACTTGAAACTAGTGAACATGCACCCTCCGTTTTATTCTATTACAAACAACATTAAAATGTACATACATATTTGGTGAATTAATTAGCTTAATTATCACCATACACACACATATGGAGGCCTGATAAAAAAAGAAAAAGGGAAACAGAAATTATATCGTTATAACCAGTGACATAATATTTTTTATACTATTGATCGATGATATATGTAGAACCCATTGAAGATAGTAGAAAATTATCTAAGATTAACGGTCTGACATTTCACCCTCATTATCGTAAAGAGTTTCAGTATTTGACTCGTGCCCTGCCTCCATGTCAGACTCGTCGTCCAAAATATCAAGAGTTTCATCCACCGGCACATCAGCAACCGGTGCGGCTAACACGCATGTGTAATCAGCACCACAAGTACAAGCGGTATTCCAACAACTGTTGTCGTCCTCACACGTAGGGGTGAACAAAAAAACCAGAAACCAAACCAACCGGCCGAACCAAACCGGTCCAAACCGAAAATGCATAAACCACGGTTTTTTGGTTGGTTTTTGTATTGTAAAAAACCAAACCGTAAAAAACAATTTGGTTTTGGTTTTCTAAGATAAAAACCGGACCAAACCGGAACCGGATATATATATATGTGTGTGTGTGTGTGTGTGTGTGAATATCGACACTATAAATTAAGAGAACCTTTATTTGCACCACACCAATCCACTCGTGTACCACTCTATCTGTGCACCACAGTGAAACCCACTTTTCGTCAGTACATTGTGAGAACTGATCATCACAGTGAACTGACTTTTCGTCGGTCACACTCAATTATCACTAATGTAAATAACTAATATCTCTGTCTATTATCTATTAATACTTTAATCAACTACATCACACACGTAGTTTGATGTCCCTCCTAATAGGACCTATGACAAGATGAAATAAAATAGTTTACATGATTTTATATGATCATCTTAATTGAAAAAATAGATAATATAATGTTGTGTGTACACACACATAGTGACATTCGAGTTATGATGTATGGTAAATGGAGAATGAGAATATTGTATTATTGTCGTATGAATGAAGACATGAATTCGTTGAACCGTGATAATGCTTTTTTCAAGGAATTATCTATGAAAAAGAGAGGACTAAAACCGGAAAAAACCGTAACCAAGTTGATCCAAACCGGACCGGATAAATTGGTTTTACCTAGCTATGGTTCGGTTTTGGTTTGTAAATTTTGAAACCGTAAAAAATGGTTTGGTTTTAAAAGTGGTTAAAAACCGGAAAACCGGACCATGTGCACCCCTACTCACACGGCCGTCCAACACAATTTTTTTCGATGCATACCGGTGGGAAATGTTCATTGACTTCGATTGCACACATGCACTTTTCCTTATCATGACATGTCCCGTCCTGGTAGCAAGCCTTTTGGTTTACATAGCATCAGGAAGAAACGAATAGAAATACAAATTTTTTTTTTCTTTCAAAAATACAAATCTAGGGTTTATTAGAGCTGTTAAGGAGCCGAGCCGAGCTGAGTATTGGTGGTTCACTTAAGCTCGTTTAGCGTTCGAGCTCGTTCGAGCTCGTTCGAGCTCGTTCGTTTGATAAACGAACAAAAAATTCTGTTCGAGCTCGGCTCGTTTAAAAGATGAAATGTTCGAACTCGCTCGTTAGACATATTTTTTCCTTTTGGCTCGATTATTTCGTTAAAATATAAAATATAAAGTCCAAATGTAAAAATAATATGTTTGACATTAAAATTATATATATTACACAACTAAAATTACTATAAAAATATCTAAATATTATATAAATCAAATCTATAATATCTATTAGATGAATGAATTATCCTCTTTTGAGTGGGATTCATCAGAATTGATGTATTTATATAAGCATGTTCGCGAACATTATATAAGCACGTTCGCGAACATAATCGAACGTTCGCGAACCAAGCTCAAGCTTGGCTCGTTAAGCAAACGAGCCTACAGTCATGTTCAAGCTCGGCTCGTTAAGCTAAATGAACAAACGATCACGAACACTAACGAGCCGAACACGAGCTTGTTCACGAGCGGATCTGTTCGTTTAACAGCACTAGGGTTTATTAGTATATGTTCTAATGGATTGAATATAATAGCAAAAATTGCAAATTGTCATTTCAACCGGATGATTATGTTTTTTCTCTATCTTCAAAAAAAAGATTATGTCTTTTCTCTCTTTTTTTTGCTTTTGTTTTTGTTTTAGAGGATGTGTTTGGTAGTGAATTTGTTTGATATTAAAAAGTTTTAATAAATTATTTTTAATAGATTTGTTTGATAGTGGAATTGAAGTTGTTAAATGTGATGATGTAAATTTAAATTTTTTTAGGTGTCTTTTGTCATTTTTCACCATTTTTCAATCCACTTGTCCTGTTTGACAAAATCTTTTCCACTTTTGTCCTTTATAACCATTATCCATTTATTATTATTGGAACTTTATGTGGAAAAACTGAATGTGATAAGTTGGTGCTATTGCCAGAGCATATAGGCTCATGCCAGAGCAATGTGACAATAGTACCCTTTTTGTGGATTGACAAAAGTACTTTTTACTCCTCACCTCGAATACCTCTAGTCTTTATTCAGAAAATCAAATGCCCAAAGACGTATATAGCTTAAAATAAATTAACTTATATACGTAAGCCTATAATTAATAAGCAGAGCTAAATTTTTAGTGGAAGATAAAACGACATGGGATTACATAACACTTCAGGGTAGAATAGATAACCCAATGTTGATTCAATTACAACATCAATTCAAGAGAATTCAACAAATATCCACCAAAAGATAATGCCAAAAGATAGTTTAAGCTATTACAACACTTGATAAAAACTTTCAAAAGTTTAGTCTATTACAAAAGTTAAATATTGATAAAACATCAAGATGTCACAAGATCACTCCTCGAAGAACTCGTACACCTCATCACCTCGCATCACCTTCTCGGGGTGGGAAACAACATAATAAAGGGTAAGTACAAACGTGCTTAGTAAATGGTAGAAGAACCGAATCCACACAAGTTATATCACAAGATTATCAAGCAAACATAATACCACGTATGTTTATCTCGCTTGCCACACTCACTAGTCTCACTAGTTGACTCAAATTAAGTAGACATTTGTTACATGTTAAACCAAGGACACTTTCTTTGGGTGAGAATGTATCGAGACATTTCCTCAACACCTCTAATGGACATGATTGCTAACCATGTGGTTTATTACGCGAGTCCGGTTTGATATTTGATCAGGTGGAGGCGTAATAATACCGTGAAACGATGTATAAACGTGCCTTACCAAGGAATAACTTGTTTTAGATTGTAGACAAGTCACATAAGTATTTAAGCGATTAATCTAACCACCTAAGTTCATTACACATAAATAGGCTTCTTATGGACCACTAGGCCTTAAACGGACCCTACATTACACTACTTATCACGTTGCATGTTAAGAGTCATTTTCTATGATTTATACCGTTATATTTCGTAACAAATTCCTCCATAATCGATGATTTGCATATAAAAGTAAGGGTTTAATGGAAATATTGAGTAAATGAGTTTTAAAAGTGTTTAAGTGCAAAATCGGGTTAATTATGTGATTTTATTGGTAAATATCTATATATATGTGATGTTACATTGTTGCACGTGTTTGTTGTGATTGTAGGAATATTTGAATGGCATGGAAAGAACTATAAAGATGTCCAGTGGGAGATTTAAACGCGGAAGGAAGAAGATGCAGTCGAATTTGGAGTAAACATGTAGAAGAGCAAGCGTCGTTTGATGTCGATCCAGTGGATCAAGGCGTCCATCAAGAGCATGGATTCGAGTTTGAGAGATTTTGGCGGACGAACGCGTTTGATTTTCTATAGGGCGGGCGTCGATGAAGATTCGCCCAACTCGAAGTTTGCAAAGCACCACTGGACGGGCGTCGGAAGAAATGGATGGGCGCCCAACACCCACTTCAAAGACACGGCCGACTTACTTTCAATAGCGGTGGGATTTCAACCTTAAGACATACATTATTGAGGCCTATTGATACACATCATGCTAAGAGAACCTAAGCGCCCCCCCCTTCTTGGGTGGTCAGGGTTGAGATTTTTCTTTTTTCTTTTCCTTTAATTTCGTTTGTTTGATCGGGATGATGGCTTGAAGTTGAATAAGCTTCGATCGAAGTTCTGTGAAACCTTTTTCAGCAGCGACTCGATTTATTTCTTTGGATTTCTTTGTAAGTTTCATTTAAAATTTGTTTCTTTCCCATGTTTAATTGTTATCTTGCAATTTAAATCGAGAGATGTTTGCTTGTTGATGTTTACCGTATGACGAGAGTCGGTGTAAACTTGATCACCATAGGAAAGAGTAGAGCTTTAACCTATTTAACGAGAGTTGTTAGGTTAGGAGTATAGGTTCATCTTGAATCACAATTTTAGTTAATTCGTTACAAGGGTATCTTAGAAAGAGATTGAGGGATATCATCATCACCGGAAAAGATGAGATTTTGCATTCGTTTATTTTATCAAGTTGTACTTGTTCTACCTTCATGTTTTTATGCTGCATGTTAATCGAATTTAGAAATACGAGAGTTGATAGATTCGTTAGATTATCGTGAAGGAAATTGACAATCATTGTTCCAACAAACGAGAGTTGAAGGATAATATTGTTAGATTAGGGTTTTAAATCCGTATCTTTGCTTTGTAAATGCGTTAGTTAAACCGAGAGGTAAACTAATTAATGGCGTGATAAATCGAGAGAGGAAACGCTTCTTTAGATAAGATTTTAATCCAAGGAAACTTGTGAATGAATGTTTGTATTTCTTATTGACTTTGGTGGGGTGATGGTTGTGGGATGGTGGATCATGGTTTGTTCGATGTTGATTTGCTTCAGTCGTTATCATGTTCGTTAGTTTTATCGCCTTTTCTTAGTTGTAGCTTTATTTATTTATTTTGTTATAACGATCTTTCATGGCTTTGGGTGACAATCCCCTGTCCCGTTTATTTTCCGTTTTAGTTTAGGTTTAGTAATAAATAGTAGTGACAATTTTAGAAGAATTAATAAGAACTAGATTAAACAACCTCGATTCCCTGTGACCGACTCCGGTATTAATCGCTATACTACGATCCCTACACTTGGGGAATACCGGATTTATAAATTTATTACTTGTTATTTTTCATTAGATAAAATCGTGAACATTGCACAAAAATATTAGAATCTATTCCAATAGCCACAAGGCTAAGAAGTAAGATTTCCGATGATCCCGAATTTCTTCCCGCAAAGGGTCTCCACAAGATGCTGAGCCGAATACACCAGAAACCGAACTCTTAACTTCGTCATGTTACAGGTAAGACATTGAACTCAAGTCAACATCACGTAAGACCAATATGTAGAGTGTTCCAATACCCGTGAGACACGGTGCGGAGCACAAAAGACCAGGTGGTTTGCTAAGACCTTTAGACATACCGGAATGGAAATGGGAAAGGATTACAATGGACTTCGTGAGCGGTTTGCCTCGAACCAAGCAAGGTTTTGACAAGATATGGGTCATTGTGGATCGTTTAACTAAGTCGGCTCACTTCTTACCGGTGAAGGAGAATATGTCTTTAAAGTCGTTGGCCGCTATATGCTTGGATAATATAGTGAAGTTGCATGGAGTACCAGTATCGATAGTGTCCCACAGAGATAGCAAGTTTACGAGCGCGGTCTCGCGGACCTTACGAAAAAGCTCTTGGCACCAAGCTAGAGATGAGTACCGCGATTCATCCACAGACAGATGGTCAGTCGGAACGGACCATTAAGACTCTTGAGGACATGTTACGTGCTTGCGGTTTGGAAGTAGGTGGTGCTAGAAGTAGTAGCACCGATCGAGACACTCGATCTTAGCACAGCGGAAGCTTATGCGATTTATGATATGAGACATAACTAATTAATCCTACGAGAAGGTTAGTAGATTTACCCAAACCGGAGAGAGATGATAAAATCGACCAAGGGAGAAGCCGTAGTCTTCCGGATTGTATCTCCTAGCGACGACTGGTGGACGTCGATCCTCGCCGTAGAACCTCCTCGAATATGCACAAGAAAAACCCTAGGTTTTTCTTCTATTAATGACTAAGGCAAGAAACTAATTTTTCTTCCTTTATTTTACAAAGTGGCGCATTTGATTGTGATTATTGTGCTAGGAGAGAACTCTCTTTATATAGGAAAATAACTAGTCAAGAGAGTTATCCTTTTCACACCACAAAAACCTATTCCCATAAGGAAAAGATATTTTTGCTACAAAATAAGAGATAATTCACAAAAAAATCAATCTCTTAATTTTTCCATTAATTATCCAACAAATAGATAATTAATTAATCACACATATGAGATAATCTAGGAAAATTTATTCTCCTAACTTATCCATAAAAATGGCGCCATTTATGTCATTATTTTAATAGAAAATGTATTTTCTATTTTACATATTATTTACTAAATAAATAATATTTGCATATTCATTAAAATATACCAACTATTTAATTTATTCTCGAGGTTCCACAAAACGAGAAAACACTCACGTGTTAGAACCAACCAACCGGGGACCATGGACCTATAACCAAGATGCTTACAATAAATTGAATGAAATATTCATCGAACATAATATTTCTACTCAACTTATTAATTCGAAATTATGCCACCATAAATCCGAAACTGAACTCTATCGATTATAGATATAACTTATTCTCAAAACTTCGAGTCGATAAGTGTCCATTGATATAATCATTACATATAAACTAACCCTCCATAGACTATCCATAATGAAGTAAGATTATTTCCGTAAACCTTCTTCACTACATCTTATCCTTATTTACCATTAACCCACTAGTTATCAATTAGTTCATAACCAATGAACTCCGAGATCGATCAGTTTCTAGGATCAACAAATAAGGGGATTGTCTTTCTACTTCCCGCAGGAAGGAATGGATTCCATATCTGTGAGACACACACTTCTCACTCATTCCAGAATAGTGCCAACGTGAAAGTGATTCGGACCGCGCCTCTTAGCGAACCTTAACGAACACATCAAACCCTATCCTGAAACAAGTAGGAGTATGTAATCACTTCAGGATTAAGGTTAATCCATATATGCTCATCTTATGATTTAATAAGATTTCTCAATCACGTAATTATATTAGAAACGCAGATTAAATCTGTCCAGTCCTATATGACTCTCATCATATATAAATGCCCCACTTAGACAACCAATGTCGACGGTCCGGATAAGACGGTCACACCATAAGGCGCATTAATGGTGGTTTAATCAATAGACCCCATACTTTGATTAACTTCACCACGGACTCACATTTCAAGTGTATCACCATAAACTTAATCCTCATGTTTGACACACACTAAGTTATATGGCTACATATGATACGACTTGGGGTTTTCAGTAGTGTATTACTTAAAAGCACGAAGCAAATAATAAAATGAGAATAAATCTGTCATTTATCAATTCTAAAAACAATTACATAAATTGTCTTCCGGGCGCTACTTCCAACAGGTGGATCATGGGATGACTACCTACCAGTTGCAGAGTTCGCCTATAACTCTGTTACCATGCGAGTATTGGCATGCCACCTTTTGAGGCCCTTTATGGAAGGAAGTGTAGGACTCCTCTCTATTGGGATGAAGAATGTGAGATGCACATCACCAAACTAGAGTTAGTTCAGCAGGCGAAAAAGAAGGTGGCCATGATTCAACGGAACATGAAGATGATTCAGGATCGATAGAAAATTTGGGCCGATGCGAGAAGAGGACCCTTGGAATTTGACGGTGATAGAGTCTACTTATCACGTTGCACAAAGGTATAAGAATCTATTTCAATACCCACAAGGCTAAGAAGTAAGGCTTCCGATGATCCCGAATTTCTCCTCGTAGAGGGTCTCCACTGTTAGATGTAGTGCCCGAAAGACAATTTTGTAATTTTTTTAAATTAATAAATGACAGATTTTATTATTCATCTTATTTGCTTCGTGCTTATATAGTATACATCTCTTGCAAACCCTAAGTATATCTGTATGTAACCACTTAACTCAGATGTATGGATTACACGTGAGGATTGAGTTAATAGTGATATACTTAAACGATTAGTCCATGGTGAACTTAATCGAGTTTAGGGTCTCTTGATTAAAACACCAATAATGCGCCTGAAACACCTTAGGGTGTGATAGTCTTATCCGGGTATCCGGTGAGGGTACCTACGTGGGCATTTATATATGATGGCATTCATATAGATGGACCGATTTAATCTGAATTTCTCGATATAATTCCGTAATCGAGAATCTTATTAAATCATTAGATGATCATATATGGATCGACCTTAATCCTGAGGTGATCACATAGTCTTTGCTTCTCCCGGGTAGTGTTTGATGTGTTAGTCTGATTCACTTAAATATGTGTTCCAAGCCACTTCTCATTGGCACTATCTCTGCAGATGAGTGAGTAGTTACTGTTTTTCACGGACATGGAATCCATTCCTTCCTCAAGGGAAGTGAGAGACGATCCCTTATTTGTTAGCCCTAAGAAAATGATCGATGGGCCCATTCATGTTAGACTAATTGATCACTAGTCGATATGTGAACTAATTGATCAACAGGGGGTTAATGGCCAATAAGGATAAGATATTCTGAGTCGGGTTCACGGAGACTTCCCACTCAGAATGGACAGTCTATGGAGGGTTAATCCGTATGTAGTGATTATATCAATGGACGCTTATTCACTCTATGGGTTGAGTATAAGTATACATCTATAATCGGTAGAGTTCGATTCGGGGTTTATGGTGGCGTAATCCCGAATTAATAATTAATGGACTTATTCGGTTCGATGAATAATTAATTATTGGAGCTACTGGTTATAGGTCCATGGTCCCCGATATGACTTCTGTAATTCGGACTAATAATCTTGTTATTTGGGCCTCAGTGATAATTAATTGGCTGGGCTAATTAATTGATATGCATGGATATTATTTAGTTGGGCTAAATAATATAATACACATAAAAGACATTTTATGTGGGCTTAATGACCCTATATGTGGCGCCATTTGTGATGGATATTTGACATGTGATTTATCTTTTATTTGTTAAATGATAATTCATGGAATATTAGATAATAATGTGATTTATCCTAATTTGTTTGGGATAATCATTTTATTTATCTTTTATTTGGAATAAAGGATTAATGAAATAATTATCTCTTAATTATTTAATCCTTGGAGGACAAGGTTTACTCTCCTATATAAAGAGAGTTCTCCCAAGCCTCAATACACTTGGCAAATTTCGACCACTATAGCAAAAAAGAGAGAAATAATTAGTTTTCTTGTCTTGGGTTTTAGAAGAAGAAAAACTCTAAGTTTTCTTGGTGTTGCATATCAAGGAGGCTCGTGTATCAAGAAGGGTGTCCACCAACCGCCGTTTGGAGAACACATCGGAAGATCTTGGCTTCTCTTCCTACTATTGGTAACATGATCTAAACCCCCTTGTAGTTGTTAAATCCTTTAATTATGTATTGTAATATATAAATCGTGATCCATCCATTTGTATGTAGATCTCGATTCGTTTAGATCTAAGAACTGTATATCCTTCATGTGGTATCGGAGCAAGGTTCCACGATTTATGTAGTTATAATCATAAATAAACGATTTAAAGGAGTGGAATTGCATGTAGATAAAATTTTATCTTTGTTTTATGCTTTAATAATGATAAATTGCTATGGTTGAAGAGATGGATTGGGGTTGGCACTTTTTTTACCCGTTAGATCTATTGTAAACTCATATAAGCGATGAAAATTCGTTCATACGAGTATAGGAAATTATGTAATTTATTTTATTGCAATTTTAATTTCCGGAAAATAGATCTGTTTAGTAGCTGTTTAGATATTTCGTTTTTCCCGTTGATCTAGCCGTTGAGACGAAGATCCTTTCGGTCAGAATCACGATTGGAAGATGATGAACAATCCCACAAAATTTGGCGTCGATCGAGTCCGATTGGATGTCCGTTCGTTGCTGCAAAGAAGCTGTAGAATGAAAAACGCAGGATTCACGAAACCCTACCTGTGACTTCCTCGAATTTCTGGGAGAGTTTCGACCGTTGAAACGCAAATCCAACCTGTCAGATTGATAAATATGGAGTTTTGGACGTGGAATAAAAATTTCAGGTCGATCGGGTTTCATCTCGATTCCCGATCGGCCGCTGGAAGTCATTGATGCGCTGCTGTAAAAGTCGATTCAGCAGCAAGTTGGGCGCTCCGATCCAACCGTCCATATTGAAGCCCGAGGAGTGAAGAAATGGATCTGGAAAGTTTCATCCCGATCCGAGTTCGTTTGATATGCCGATCATCGAAGATTCTATACAGCTGCAGATTAGGGTTTTTTAATTTATTTTCGAATAGATTAGTTACGGGGGTGCCAACGGTCCATCTCGGTGTTTATTTTCCGCACTAGTATACATGTGTAGATTGTATGAGTAGAACCGGAAAATTGCCATGACATGCATCATATCATGAATTCCACTCCATATGCATACATGTAGAAATTAATTCGAGGAATTAGTTAGGCATGTATAAAACACACGATTAGTTTTAATTAATTGTTTGATATTAATTAGAAACTAATTAGGGTAAAAACCGAGGAACACGGGTTTTTTCAATCGTCGAGGTTGGGTGATGGATTCTCGGTGAATCCCACTCTGCGAAAGCATAAGGAGTAAAATCCCGAAACCTCGTGGTTAAGGTGTTGGATTCTCGGTGAATTCCACCTTACCTAAGACGAGATTACGTTTTTGTTCCGTAGTGTCTACGTGAATGTTTGATGTTTAAGGATTGGATAATCACGGGCAAACAGGTTCGAAAGTGGTTTAACCACGGTTGGGTGGTCAACGATGGCTACGGCTCAATCGACTTCACCTCAACGTGTGGCATTTGCACGGGTCCGCAATCTCGAGCCATCCGAAGAGCCACTACGGCTCAACGGAGCTCTCCTAGCCTTGACCCGTCCGACGGCCACATATGTTCTAATGAATAGGTCGGGTGGGCTAGCCCACTTAACCGACAACATTCGGGCCTATGATTTATTGTTCCTTAATGTAACATCAAGTCCAAAAACGTGATCAGTAAACCCACCACTTTTTCAAAATATTGAGTGGGAGCGGGAGGCGACGGCCGACCCCACGGCCTCATCGTTGACACAAGCAACGTGAGAGAATGGTGACGCCTCGTGCGGCTTTGATTTCGCCCCTGGGAAGGCCTTCACCGCTATCAAAATTCAAGGCTTGGTCTCCGAAGGATAGGATTTTGGGTACTCGCCGGTCACCGACCGACCACTAAAGCGGCATACTCGGGTCTACCTAAAAATATGAAACAATGAGGTCACACTCATAAAGGGTATTATTTGAAGTACCTTGGTGAAAAGGAAAGGTGTTTGACGATCACAAATGAGATGTTCGATTCTCTATTTGATTTTCAATATTAATCGAAACCTCTTTGACCTACCCTAAGGCGGCACTCGAGGTGAGAGATTAAGTCCTTGAACGGTAGGATAGACTATAAGTACTTAGTTTATAGTTCCCAAATTTATTAGCGCTTTATGAACATGAATTTAATTTCTGTCATTTTACTTTACAGCATCATGTCGTCTCAGATTTCTTTACTGTTAAATGATAAGTTGACCGGAAACAATTTTTCAAAGTGGAAAAGTAACCTCAACGTTGTTCTCGTCTTTGAAAATGTTCAACACACCTTGACTTCGGATATTCCAGCACTTACCACTCGGTCTTCCAAAGTCGAAAAAGAAAGTCGGCAGAAGTGGACTGAGGCAGACAACAAAGCGCGGGGCATCATGTTAGCCTCAATGTCGGAGATTATAAGGACCAAATGTGAGAACTTTGGCACTGCAAAAGAAATGATGCAGCACCTTGTTTCCATGTTCGGCTCACCTTCTGATCAGGCCCGACATGAGGGCGGCCGGATGGGCGTTAACGCCAAGATGAGGAAGGGGTCAGTCGGTGACGGGTCATGTAATGAACATGATCGCCATTACCGATGCCGAGACTCACGGTTCCAAGTTTGACGAAGTGACTCAGGTGAGCATGATTCTCGAATCATCACACCGATTTCCTCCGCTCAAGACCAACTACGCCATGAACAAGCTTAAGTTTGACTTGACGCGTTGATAAACGAGCTGCAGATATTCGAGGTTTCAGTCCTAACGGCCGGGCCGAGAAGGGGAAAAGAAAGTGAAGCCAATTTGGTGAGGCTAAGTCGTCGAACAAAGGGACAAAGGGAAAACCGAAAGCCAAGCTCGTGAAAGAACAAATCAAAGCCCATGAAGAAGAAAGGGCAAAAGGCAACACCTTCCAAACCTAAGGGTAAGTGCTTTCACTTGTGGAGAAGTAGGGCATTGGCGCAAGCATTGCCCAAATACCCGAATGAGGCGAAGGAAGGAAAGGGCCAGCAAACAAGGGGAAGGATAAGACCGGTAATTTACTTGTCTTGGAATCCTACAATGTAGCTAAAGATGTATCGACTTGATATCTTTGGATTACGTGCTACTAACCACGCTTTGTTCTTCTTTGCGCATCCTTAGTTCATATGAAGAGTTTGGAGGATGGGGCGCACTGGATGAGAGTTGGCAACGGTGCAAATCGTTTCACCAAAAGCAATGGGAGTAGTTAGTTTAGTCTTTGGGAATAAAGTCCTTAAGTTGGACAATGTCTTTTATATTCCGCATTTTAGAAGAAATTTAATTTCTATGTCTGCATTTTGCAAGAACAATTGTATTCTTTATCTTTTGAGTATAATAAAATTGTTATTTCGAAATGGACGTGACTTATGTTCTGCAATGATAGAAAACGGATCAGTATGTGATTAAACCAACCGATACTCCAACGCTTATCTTTGAAATGTTTAGAGTAGCACATCAAAGTTCTCGCCAAAAGGCGAAAGGTTTCTCAAAATGATAAAACATACCATTGGCACCTTAGGCTAGGTCATATTTCCTTGGAAAGAATCAAAGATCGGCTTAAGATGGTCCCTTAAGTGAGTTATCTGTTGACTCACCGCCACCTCTGAGTCTTGCCTGGAGGAAAGATGACCAAGCGACCCTTCACGCCAAAGGGTAACAGGCTAAAGAACCTTTAGAATTAGTACATTCGGATCTGTGTGGTCCGATGAATGTGCAGCTGCTAAGCGGATTCGAGTACTTTGTAACTTTCATCGATTTACTACTCGAGATTCGGATATGTTTATCTATCGCATGGGAAATCCGAAACTTTTGAAAAGTTTAAGGAATTCCAGGCAGAAGCCGCAAGGCAGTTGGGCAAGTCTCTGAAATGCCTTCGCTCGATCGCGGAGGTGAGTACATGGATACCGATTTCACCGACTACCTTTTGGAACATGGGATTTGTTCCCAACGTTCACGCTTGAGCGCCTCGCCTCAAAAATGGAGTTGCTTTGGCGGAGAAACATGACTTTAATAGACATGGTCGATCCATGATGAGCTACGCATCACCGCCGGTGTCCTTTTGGGGACATGCCCTTCAAACAATGCGGTCCGTATTTTAAATATGGTGCCGTCAAAGTCATCGAGAAAACACCTCTTGAGTTATGGAGTGGGAGTAAACCTAGTTTGCGCTCACTACCGTATATGGGGGTGTCCGGCACATGTCTTTGGTTGATAGGACTAGCAAATTGCAAGCACGTCATTTAAAGTATATCTGCTTTGTAGGGTATGCGCAAGGAACAAGAGGAGGTCTGTTCTATGATCCGTAAGATCGAGGGTGATAGTTTCAACTCACGCCACTTTTCTCGAGGATCAATACATGAAGGACTTCAAGCCTCGGAGTAAAGTTGTACTCGAGGAGTTACTCTCGACGGTCGGACCACTCGGTGACACCTAGTGTCACAAACAACAACACTCATCGATACACCCTATCGACCCCCGATGATCCTCTAGATCACTCGGGACGTACCACCGTGAGTGGTTCGGCCACCAGTCTTGGTACGGTATGCAACTGCAGAGGCAAATATCGCCGTCTCGATGAAGTACAGATGATCCAGTGTCCTATCGTAGGGCTATGAATGATTCTGATAAGGACATGTGGGTTGAGGCGATGAATCAGGAGATGGAGTCTATGTACTCTAACTCAGTCTGGAAACTTGTGGATTGCCCTGAGGGTGTACAACCCATAGGCAGTAAATGGATCTACAAGAGAAAGCGAGGAGTGGATGGAAAGGTTGAAACCTTTAAAGCTCGGCTAGTGGCTAAAGGCTACACACAGAGAGAGGGAATCGACTACGAAGAAACCTTCTCTCCTGTGGCAATGCTGAAATCCATTCGGATCCTCCTTTCGATTGCTGCATGTCTAGATTATGAGATCTGGCAGATGGATGTTAAGACAGCCTTCCTAAACGGCTATCTTGACGAGGAAATATATATGCAGCAACCAGAAGGATTTGTCGAGAAAGGCCAAGAGCACAAAGTGTGCAAGCTGCTCAGATCCATTTATGGGTTAAAGCAAGCATCTCGGTCTTGGAATCATAGATTTGATGAAACAATCAAGTTGTATGGTCTCGAACGAAACTTTGATGAGCCTTGCGTATATAAGAAGGTCATCAAAGATCAGGTGGCGTTCTTGGTGTTATATGTTGACGACATTCTGCTCATTGGACCCAATAAGGGGATGTTGTCAGATGTGAAGAATTGGTTATCCACGCAATTCCAAATGAAAGATTTGGGAGAGGCGAGTTATATTCTGGGGATCCAAGTTATACGGGATCGCAAGAATAGGATGTTGGCTCTGTCCCAAGCATCTTACATAGATAAGATGTTGTTGCGTTACAGCATGATGAATGTAAAGAAGGGTTTCCTACCAACCCGACACGGCATTCAACTCTCTAAGAAGCAGTCTCCACAGACTCCTGAGGAAATTGAGAGCATGGGACGAATACCATATGCTTCGGCTGTTGGTAGTCTAATGTATGCTATGTTGTGTACTAGACCGGACATCTCATTATGGCGTGGGCTTGGTCGAGAAATTTCACCCAATCCGGGCATGGACCATTGGACAAAGATGAAGAATCTCCTCAAGTATCTTAAGAGAACGAGGAATTATATGCTTGTATATTCGGTGCAAACCTGGATATAGCAGTAGTACTCGATTCGACTTTCAATCGATAAGGATGATCGTAATCGACATCGAGCTCGGTGTTTACTCCGGGGCGGAGCAATTGTCCTGGAGGAGCGTCAAGCAATCCAAAGACGGCCGACTCAACTATGGAAGCCGAATACATAGCGGCCTCTCGAGGCGCGCTAAGGAAGCGGTATGGCTCAAGAAGTTCCTGGGAGATTTAGAGTAATCCCAAATCCGTAAAAATCCGATCGTCTCTACTGTGACAACAACGGGGCCGTGTCGAATTCCAGAGAACCCCGAAGTCACCAGAAGTGAAAGCATATAGAGAGAAAGTACCATTTGATTAGAGAGATTGCTCAAAGAGGAGACATTTCCGTCACGAAAATCCCCTCAGCCGACAACCTTGCTGATCCATTTACGAAGACGCTTTCCATTGAGGTCTTTACGAGGCACTTGGAAAACATGGGTATTAAGGACATGAGTCATTTGCTTTAGAGCAAGTGGGAGATGTAGTTCTTGTTGTAATAGTTAGTGGGTGTGCTCTAAAACAATTATTACTTGTCATTCGTGCAAGTGGGAGATTGTTAGATGTAGTGCCCGAAAGACAATATTGTAATTGTTTTAAATTAATAAATGACAGATTTTATTATTCATCTTATTTGCTTCGTGCTTATATAGTATACACTGCTGCAAATCCTAAGTATATCTGTATGTAACCACTTAACTCAGTGTATGGATTACACGTGAGGATTGAGTTATTAGTGATATACTTAAACAGTTAGTCCGTGGTGAACTTAATCAGAGTTTATGGTCTCTTGATTAAAACACCAATAATGCGCCTAAACACCTTAGGGTGTGATAGTCTTATCCGGACTGCCGGTAGAGGGTACTTTACGTGGGGCATTTATATATGATGGCATTCATATAGGATCGACCGATTTAATCAATTTCTCGATATAATTCCGTAATCGAGGAATCTTATTAAATCATTAGATGATCATAAATGGATCGACCTTAATCCCGAGGTGATCACAGAGGTGCTTTGCTTGTCCCGGGTAGTGTTTGATGTGTTAGTTACGGTTCACTTAAATATGTGTTCCAAGCCACTTCTTATTGGCACTATCTCCGGATGAGTGAGTAGTTCGGTTTTCACAGACATGGAATCCATTCCTTCCTCAAGGGAAGTAGAGACAAATCCCTTATTTGTTAGCCCTAAGAAAATGATCGATGGGCCCATTCATGTTAGACTAATTGATCACTAGTCGATATGTGAACTAATTGATCATCGAGAGGTTAATGGTAAATAAGGATAAGATATTCTCGAGTCGGGTTCACGAAGACTTCCCACCTGAATGGACAATCTATGGAGGGTTAATCCGTATGTAGTGATTATATCAATGGACGATTATTCACTCATGGGTTGAGTATAAGTATACATCTATAATCGGTAGAGTTCGATTTGGGGTTTATGGTGGCGTAATCCCGAATTAATAATTAATGGACTTATTCGGTTCGATGAATAATTAATTATTGGAGCTACTGGTTATAGGTCCATGGTCCCCGATGTGGCTTCTGTAATTCGGACTAATAATCTTGTTATTTGGGCCTCAGTGATAATTAATTGGCTGGGCTAATTAATTGATATGAATGGATATTATTTAGTTGGGCTAAATAATATAATACACATAAAAGACATTTTATGTGGGCTTAATGACCCTATATGTGGCGCCATTTGTGATGGATATTTGACATGTGATTTATCTTTTATTTGATAATGATAATTCATGGAATATTAGATAATAATGTGATTTATCCTAATTTGTTTGGGATAATCATTTTATTTATCTTTTATTTGGAATAAAGGATTAATGAAATAATTATCTCTTAATTATTTAATCCTTGGAGGACAAGGTTTACTCTCCTATATAAAGAGAGTTCTCCTGTGCCTCAATACACTTGGCAAATTTCACCACTATAGCAAAAAAAAAGAGAGAAATAATTAGTTTTCTTTGTCTTGGGTTTTAGAAGAAGAAAAACTCTAAGTTTTTCTTGGTGTTGCATATCAAGGAGGCTCGTGTATCAAGAAGGGTGTCCACCAACCGCCGCTTGAGAACACATCGGAAGATCTTGGCTTCTCTTCCTACTATTGGTAACATGATCTAAACCCCTTGTAGTTGTTAAATCCTTAAATTATGTATTGTAATATATAAATCGTGATCCATCCACGCAATGCGTAGATCCGATTCGTTTAGATCTAAGAACCTGTATCCTTCATCCACAATGTGCTGAGCCGAATACACCAGAAACCGAACTCTTAACTTCGTCATGTTACAGGTGAGACATTGAACTCAAGTCAACATCATGTAAGACCAATATGTAGAGTGTTCCAATACTTCCAGTGAGACACGGTCACGGAGCCAAAAGTCACTAAAACATAAATATTTAACTTTACAACAATCCATATAAGGCTTTACAACGATACACAAATGAACCAAACACAATACTCATTATACTTTTTAAACCATCTATTATTTCAAAAATCTCATTGCATCATCACACCGTATATAAATGTTTATATGAGTATTTAGTAACTCTCTCTATAAAATATATATGTATTAGAATACTTCACTTTTTTTTAAACCCTTCGGACATACAGCAAGTTGGTATGAACCCGTTATTTAGCAAGGTTAAATATCTAAATAACATATACTATAATTACCCGTATGGTATAAATCCTGTAACATCCCGATTTTTCATAAAAGGGTAAAATAGTCATTGGGTGTATTTACTATGACCTAATTATTATTTATCCTATTTATTTAGTTAAAAATGATTTAATTAAAAAGGATTTGGTTATTTAATTAATGCATTTGATTAAATGGCTATAAAAAGGAATAATACCCAAATTCCTCCTTTATTTCACACGCATATTTCTGAAGAAAAAAAAAAGATGCAGCGGCGGCAACAGAGAAGCAACGCAGAAGAAAAGACGAAATAAAAGGAAGAACCGTGTGATCAATCCGTTCATCTGATCAAGATGCCGCAAGAGAGAAAAGTGATCAGCGCGAGGAGACGCAACATTGGAAAATAACATCTCTCGATTCCATAAGTTTTCGGTGTAGCCCTAGTTTTTGGTATTCGTAGAGTTCGATTATTAGAAAATTCGTATCTTTTAATCCGTAGCTCTGTTTCGTAGCCGTGAGTAGTCGAAACGATCGTCTCGAAGCGTAGAATAATCTAAGATTTGTTTGACAGCAGTTAATCCAGGTAATCTGCAGTTTATTGCACTTTTTCAGTTTCGTTTTTTTGCAAAGAAATAGGATTTTAGGGTTTCTTGTTGATCACATAGGTTTTGGGGTTGAGGATCAACAGTTGTTGCAGCTGCTTGGTGTTTTGCTTGCGGTTTTGCTGGCAAATAAGGTAAGAGGCTCTTCCTATGATTCCAATTATCGTTTATAAGTTTTAGATCAAGTTCTAAGGTGTTTAGGTGATAGAAAGATGTGTCTTTTTGTTGATCAAATGATCATAGATGCTATGATATGATTAGATAAGTTTTTCTGTGGTCTTTATGTGTTAAATTTGCTCTTAATTAGGTTAGAAACGATGTGGAAATCGTGTTGGAGATTTTAGGGTTCTAGTCGAAACCCAGGTCGGACGGGCGTCTAGGCTTCTCTGGACGGGCGTCTGCATTGGTCGCATTTCGGACGAGCGTCTGGTTTCTCTGGATGGGCGTCTGAGGTGTTACTTTACATTCAGGTTGTAACTGTTTTAGGTGGACGAGCGTCTGGGGAAAGTGGACGGGCGTCCAGTTTTTGACGGGCGTCCAGTAAGTTCCAGACGGGCGTCCATGTCTTTAAACGGGCGTTTGGTTGTTGTTCAGCCTTATAAGTACGTTTTATCATTTCTAAACCTTTAAACGTGATATGTTAACACTGTATAAACTTGAACAAGCCTGAATTGAGCTTCTGATTCGTTCAGTTAAAACACCGAATGTACTCTTAAAGGGAGTTGAAGTTCGGATCCGTCGGAAGAGCATGATAGGCTTGTGCTTTGATGAGTTAGCATTCATCAATGTCTGTGTAATTGCTAGGACTTGTCCGTGTCTAGTGGTCTAGGAAGAGAGTAGTATGTGTGAGGGAGATTATTTGAAAACACTTAGGTGGCTAGTTAATCATCCTAATAATCAGCCAGACTTGACTAGTAAAAGATTAAACAACTTGTCTCTCTTGGCTGTGCACCAGGCTAAATCGCGATGCATGTGCTACCTCTGAAGGTGGAGGAACTCAGAGGTCGAAGACCCTAAGTACGGAGGGACTCACGAGACGCGCGCTATCGGAGTCTACCTTTTCTAGACTTCGTGGATATTGGTGTGATCCACTAATATGTTGCAAAAGAGGGTTCCCGAGGTGGAAGAACCCCGTAGGTCATAATGACCCTAAGTACGGAGGGACTCTGCTGAAGTGGATACGAGTAGTGCCCTTGAGTGCGGTTGTAACATAGATAAGCTAAGTAGAAACGTTTAGTCAATTCATGTTGATGGATATGAACTGAACCCTAGATTGAGTCGGTCACACAAAGATAACCAATTAAACGATTAAATATCTTTTCTTTAAAAATCTGAATTGTTGTCGTAGCTTCTCACTTTTACTAAGTACTTTGTACTTACCTCCTTTTCATTTTCTTTTGTATGCATTGTGGGGTGAGAAGACGAGCAGGTTGATCAAGTGTAGACGACGGCTTTTGAAGACTTAAAGTCTTGACGAAGCTACTAGATTATTTTCTTTGTAAAGGTTGTAATTGACTGGTTGTATTTCTTCTCTTAGATTTGTTGTACTTATACTTTTAAGGCATCGTATTGTATAAGTCTTTGGGTTTTTAATCGTTGTAATCTTAACTATCCATCTTTAGTATGGTTAATTTCTATTCATAGTATCTTTTTTATGTTTTTACCCGAGTCTTTTTAGCTTCCGTTTGCTTTTATTTGATACGACGACGTAGAGGCTTGCGTATAATATTGGATTTATTTAACGCTATACGCGCCGAACGTTTCTCTTCCGGATAAGGGCTCGGTATCCGGGAGCGGGCGCATAGCTTGGTATCGTAGAGAAGCGCCATTTCTATCCTAGGCTTATTTTCCTCTAAGATAAGATTCCCTTAGACCTTTTAGAACTTGAGCTTGGTGGTAATCCTCGTAACTAAGAATCCTTAAACCGTGGTTCAGTTATCAGGACCTAGTGAGGAGTCTTCTGAGACGAAGGTTAGGTTGAGTTTTCTGTTCACATCTTTTATGTGATCACCTCAGTTTTGTTTCTCCTAGTATCCTTAGTAGAAACTCTTTCTTCTTTTGAAGTTCCAACCCGTAGCTTGTCACATAGGGTTAAGTGAAACCCCTTAAGTAAAGTTTTGGGATCGGAGTTTTATGCCTACATCTTAAGGTCGAGGTCCTCTTGGTTGATTTCCTTTTTCCTTTCTTTCCCTATTGAAATCTCTTCACCTTCTCTACACATAAATATCTAAGTTTACTTTTATCTTGACCTAACTTTGTGGAGAATGATATTTGATTCAGCTCCACAGGTCCTCCACTTTCTCTTTTCACTATCACTTGGTTGAGTTCATCAACATTCTTTGACCTTTGCTTTGCTTGAGATGGTTCTACATGAACTCCATATGTGACTCTATTATTTCCAAGTACTCCTCAGTCGTTTCAACTCATAGTGTTAAAGGTCTCTTACTTTGGCACATACTTTTCATTGTCCTTGTGTTTGGATTTACCCAACATGAGTGAATGTTTTTGTTTCCGTGTTTTCCCTCTAACATAAGACTGTCTTCCCCTACTCTAAAAATTCTGAAAATTTTCAGCAAAGTAGATTACTGTCTTATCTACAATTTCTCTTTTTACATCAATTCGTCAATCATTATGGATTGCTCAGAAAATTCATGTTTATACCGTACACTCTGTCCAGAAAATCTGCAGCAGCACCTTCACTTCTTCTTCCGTTTTGAACAAGTTAAACCTCTTCAAATGACCTGAATTTTTGATATGTTGCAGACAACAATTTTATCTACAGCTTTTATTTTGGAATTAAGTTCAGATTCTTTTTCGTTTGATCTCGATTTGCAATTCAACACAGTGTTTATTAATCTGGAAATTCTGGCAGCTTGTGCAAACGTCAGGAATAACTATTTTTGACCAACTTATCTTTATTCAAAAATTCTAATATTTTTATATCACCTGGAAAACTCCAGTATCTAAATCTTTTCTCTTTGGATCATGCTCAAATTCCTCTTGTTTGTTCTGTAAAAATTGATAATGTCAGATCCAGAGTAAATATTATACACAGCAACCTAAAATGAATTTTAACCTCCTTGACTTAGAGTTTGGGCTAAGAGGGTAGTAAGTTATGATTGTCATGTTTAGGAGTTCCCTGAAGTTTGATCTCTTCCTGAGTTAAATCTTTTAGTAGGAGTTTGTAAAGCTAACGCTTGTAGTTTCTTTTGCAAAGTTAAAACGAGAACCAAGATGCTATCTTCCAAATAAGTGCCATGTTTGATGTTCAGACCCTTTGCGTGCCCCTTTATAAATATACTTTTTTTTTTCTGGTAATTTGTTTCTCATGTAATCCCTCATTTGAGATCTTTAAGCTCAACAAATCCTTTTCACATATTGTCATGAATTATCTCCGAAACATATCTCCATAAGCCCTTCTTTTGAACAAATTCATTCTTTCTTACTTTTCAAATCAAGAAACAAATTCTCTTCAAAGTTTTAAATTTTTGCACTCTCATCATTCATGCAAATTCAAAGTTTGCTGAACCTTTTATTGTCAGAACATTTTTTTTTGCTTGTGTTTATTTCCAGCTTCCCTCTTAAGGGTAGTGTTGATTATGTTATCTTTCCATCTAATGCTACTTGTTCTTTCAAGGCATGCATCTCATCTTCTTACCAGTTGGCTCTTTAATCCTACCCTGACGTCCATCTTCAGTTACCTATCTTTAACCTTCTATCAATTTTTGCTAAACTAGTTTCAAGCGTATACGCCGAGTTTTTCAAGATGCCTTCCGAACTTATTTAGCCAACCGACGTTTGAGTTCCTAAACTTTTGATCTCCATTTCAGGTTATTGCTCCTTGTACGCTTCAGTTTTAAATCTCTTTCGGGCCATTTAGAGCCGTGAACCGCCATATACATCATTTTGACTTTCCACTTTTTGTTTTGGCGTTTCTACTACAATTTTGTTACACCGGTTGAAAGTTTATTTTATTTTAACCGTTTCATTTCCACACGGGGAATAACCTCGAGCATTTATTCCTTGTCGCTGTACTATTCTTCTCGAGTAGTGCAACCTTGAACCTTTTATTTGAGTCGCCAATGATCGTTTAAACTTCCTTTGAAGGTTTGAATTAATTCTTTGAAATTAAACCTTATTCGACAATTTTTTAGTATCGCTTTCTCTTCACTCAAAATCTTGTTTGTCGCCACTTATCCAAACTTTGGATATTCCTTACAATTTCTTGGGAAAATTTCTGCTTTTTTTAAATCTCGTAATAACCTCTCTTTGACTATTGCAAACTCGGACACTTCCCGACAAGTGTTTAATTTCACCCGAGACCTTTTGATGTGCTCGCTTTCCTCCATAGCTACTTCATGATGAGATTCTTGCTCTCTTTTGATTTCTATCATTCTAGTCCTTCCGGTGCTCGACCTTGCACCTTTACTTTGCTTTTCATCACAGTGTGATGTTTCCTTACGAAACTCATGTGAATCAAGATTTTTCTAGTTCGCTAACATCCATCTTTGTTAATCAAATGATTAACAATCATGGTCACTTTCTTAATGTTCTCAAGTCCAAAGATTTCCTTCCTTCGCAGCTTAATGTTTCCAAGTCCATCAGATGATGTTTCCTTTAACGCCTCCACTTTCTAAAGGCTTATATGAAAGCCTATTACCATTCTTCCAAGTTGCCTCAAGTCTTTGTAGACCACCGTATCTTGCGTAATTCCACTCTCTTAAAAGAACTTCATCCTAAGGTGTTCTTTTGTTTTCCTTCCGATGGCTATCTTGTGTATTACGATACAATACCTCATTCTTCATCCTGGAACCAACTTCAACTTTCTTCAACGTGGCTTTTTCTTGTTTTGCTTGTAACCCAAGAAATCTTCCTTATTTCAAGTGCATTGTACCCTTCCTTGGCTTACCTAGTTGACATACCACCCTGGTACTCAACTTGTCACTTTTCAACTTCTTTTATTTATTTATTTTTTTTTTTTCAAGCTAACTCCCTTGGCATAAGAATTGGATCAGACCGTCAGAGAGAAAGTATGGCAATGCATGTTCCCCATCCGCAAGAAGTCTCAGAAGTCTTTCAGCCGGGATCCTTCCAGTTCTTCAACAAGTTTGTGGGGCCATGAGGGAAGTTGAGATCGAAAGAAGTCAAGTGTGCCAGAAGTGCAGTTTCGGCTGGGAAGATTCAGCTTTCCGGGTATAGGTCAGCAGGAGCAATCATAGAGTGTTGAACCGATGATTGCAAGATTCGAGGCGGTTGATGAGTTCGTGAAGAAACAAGATGAAGATCCAATGGTTTTGATTACAAGTAAGTGGTTGGAGCCCAACCAGCCATTGGTCATGAGTTAGATGAAGATAGCAACCGTTGGTAGCGGAATCAGCTTTGGGATTCTGATTGCGGAAGATTGGGAAGGACAATGAAGAATGAAAACCTCGAGATAGCACAAGACAGGTTGAAGAGTTGGGAAGATGGAAGAAGAAAAAAGGTTGTAATGAAAGTTAGAGACGAAACGCTTCGCAAAGTCCATAGTTCAAGCACCTCTCGGTTACATTCGAGTTTCGAGGACGAAACTCCTCTTAAGGGGGAAGGAATGTAACATCCCGACTTTTCATAAAAGGATAAAATAGTCATTGGGTGTATTTACTATGACCTAATTATTATTTATCCTATTTATTTAATTAAAAATTATTTAATTAAAAAGGATTTGGTTATTTAATTAATGCATTTGAATAAATGGCTATAAAAAAGAATAATACCCAAATTCCTCCTTTATTTCACACGCATATTTCTGAAGAAAAAAAAAGATGCAGCGGCGGCAACAGAGAAGCAACGCAGAAGAAAAGACGAAATAAAAGGAAGAACCGTGTGATCAATCCGTTCATCTGATCAAGATGCCGCAAGAGAGAAAAGTGATCAGCGCGAGGAGACGCAACTTTGGAAAATAACATCTCTCGATTCCGTAAGTTTTCGGTGTAGCCCTAGTTTTTGGTATTCGTAGAGTTCGATTATTGGAAAATTCGTATCTTTTAATCCGTAGCTCTGTTTCGCAGCCGTGAGTAGTCGAAACGATCGTCTCGAAGCGTAGAATAATCTAAAATTAGTTTGACAGCAATTAATCCAGGTAATCTGCAGTTTATTGCACTTTTTCAGTTTCGTTTTTCTGCAAAGAAATAGGATTTTAGGGTTTCTTGTTGATCACATAGGTTTTGGGGTTGAGGATCAACAGCTTGTTGCCGCTTGGTGTTTTGCTTGCGGTTTTGCTGGCAAATAAGGTAAGAGGCTCTTCCTATGATTCCAATTATCGCTTATAAGGTTTAGATCAAGTTCTAAGGTGTTTAGGTGATAGAAAGATGTGTTTTTTGTTGATCAAATGATCATAGATGCTATGGTATGATTAGATAAGTTTTTCTGTGTGGTCTTTATGTGTTAAATATGCTGTTAATTAGGTTAGAAACGATGTGGAAATCGAGTTGAGATTTTAGGTTCTAGTCGAAACCAGTGTCGGACGGGCGCCTAGGCTTCTCTCGACGGGCGCCCGCTTTGGTCGCATTCTCGACGGGCGCCTGGTTTCTCCGGACGGGCGCCTGAGGTGTTATTTTACATTCAGGTTGTAATCGCTTTTAGGTGGACGAGCGTCTCAGGAAAGTGGACGGGCGCCCGCTTTTGGACGAAGCGCCCAAGAAGTTCCAGACGGGCGCCCATGTCTTTAAACGGGCGCTTGGTTGTTGTTCACCTTATAAGTACGCTTTTATCATTTCTAAACCTTTAAACGTGATATGTTAACACCGTATAAACTTGAACAAGCCTGAATTGAGCTTCGATTCGTTCAGCTTAAAACACCGAATGTACTCTTAAAGGAGTTGAAGTTCGGATCCGTCGGAAGAGCATGATGGGCTTGTGCTTTGATGAGTTAGCATTCATCAATGTCTGTAATTGCTAGACTTGTCCGTGTCTAGTGGTCTAGGAAGAGAGTAGTATGTGTGAGGAGATTATTTGAAAACACTTAGGTGGCTAGTTAATCATCCAAATAATCAGACGTGACTTGACTAGTAAAAGATTAAACAACTTGTCTCTCTTGGCTAGGCACCAGTGCTAAATCGCGATGCATGTGCTACCTCTGAAGGTGGAGGAACTCAGAGGTCGAAGACCCTGGCACGGAGGGACTCTCACCGAGACGCTGCGTGCTATCGGAGTCTACCTTTCTAGACTTCGTGGATATTGGTGTGATCCACTAATATGTTGCAAAAGAGGGTTCCCGAGGTGGAAGAACCCCGTGAGTCATAATGACCCTAAGCACGGAGGACTCTCTTTGAAGTGGATACGCCGTAGTGCCCTTGAGTGCGGTTGTAACATAGATAAGCTAAGTAGAACGTTTAGTCAATTCATGTTGATGGACATGAACTGAACCCTAGATTGAGTCGGTCACACAAAGATAACCAATTAAACGATTAAATATCTTTTCTTTATAAATCTTAAATGTTGTCGTAGCTTCTCACTTTTACTAAGTACTTTGTACTTACCTCCTTTGCATTTTCTTTTGTATGCATTGTGGGGTGAGAAGACGAGCAGGTTGATCAAGTGTAGACGACGGCTTTTGAAGACTTAAAGTCTTGACGGCTTACTAGATTATTTTCTTTGTAAAGGTTGTAATTGACTGGTTGTATTTCTTCTCTTAGATTTGTTGTACTTATACTTTTAAGGCATCGTATTGTATAAGTCTTTGGGTTTTTAATCGTTGTAATCTTAACTATCCATCTTTAGTATGGTTAATTTCTATTCATAGTAGCTTTTTTATGTTTTTACCCGAGTCTTTTTAGCTTCCGTTTGCTTTTATTTGATACGACGACGTAGAGGCTTGCGTATAATATTGGATTTATTTAATGCTATACGCGCCGAACGTTTCTCTTCCGGATAAGGGCTCGGTATCCGGGAGCGGGGCGTTACAAATCCTTACTATGGGGTGGTTTAAAAGGATAAAAAACAAAAAAGGGGGAAAATAGGAATCAGGACGGTGGATATATAAATTGGGTGATAAGAACAATTCCAGTTTTCATAACCCCAAATCCACTGTTTGCTACAGTGGAACTGGCCTCAAATCCAATATTTCACTATTACATTCTTTATGTGTTTTTGTACAAAAATGACCTCGAAAATAACGTTGAAAAAATATCAAATAAGATGCTGAAATAAAGAGGACAAAAAAGGGAAAATGTGATGAAATAATTACCATCTTTCGCAATTTGATCAAAAGATATATTCGTTTTGGTAGTTGAATATGAGTGAATTTAAATCACAAAGTGGAATAAGAACATGTCATTAAGACCCGAAAAAAATTCCACTGTCCTCTTTGCATATTTTCATGTTTAAATTGCCCCTTTTAACCATAAACCCGTATTACTATTCCCAAACATATATTAAGCTGCCGACGTTAAACTACAGGATGCTGGGACGTGAACCATTAATTATAGTAGCACAAAAACCATGTCAAACAACAATTAATCACTCGGTTAGAATACCCCTTTACCTCAAATCTTTTGACCAAAAGATAAATCTTCAACTTGAAGCCCAAGAACACACCAAGAACACTTTGAAGATTGAACACCCACTTGATTCCTTGCACCTAAATCATAGATTTTCGGTTGTTATAAACCATTAAACAACTTGAATCTAAAAGATAACCCATGAAACCTTGAAGATTTGAAAAGTAGATCTAGATCTAGTAACAACTTGGAGAAACTTACTTGAATGGAGAAAAACTTATGTTTCCTTGTTCTCCACTTCTTCTTCTTCTTGAGGTGATAAATCTACAATTCAAATGTTGAGTTTGGTGAGAAAAGTTGCTCATTCGCCTTCCTTACTCTCTTTTCTCTCCACACTTTTCCTTCCCTTTTCTTGTGAAGTTTGCAAATGAAAGAATACAAGGGGAAAGGCTTATGGTATTGGGGTTGTAGGGAAAATTTTCATTTCCCAAATTACCCCTCCTTAAATCCAACCCTTATTCCCCTCCTTAAATCCAACCCTTAATCTTTTATTTTAAAGGGGAAAATAATTGTAATATACCGTAAAATCCTAAAATGACACTTATGCCTTTTCGTGAGAACACGGGGTATCACATCCTTCCCCTCTTAAGATAGTTTCGTCCTCGAAACTAAAGCATACCTGGGAGATTGTGGAACTCCGGAAACTCTATGACCATATCGACCTCGACTTTCCAAGTCGCTGATGGCGAATGATTACTCCACTAGACCAACACTAGAGGAATCTTCAAGTTCTTGAACTTCTTCTCTTTTCAAGGATTTGGATCGGTCTATCCTCATAAGATAGATTGTCCTTGATCAAGTCTGGATCTACATCGGTCCCCAAATCCGATATTGTCAAACACTTCTTCAACATTGAATCGTGAAAGATGTTGTGAACTATTGACATACTTTCAGGTAACTGCAAACGGTAATCCAAAGGGCCAATTTTCAAAAGAATCTCAAACGGACCAATGTACCTTGGACTTAACTTTCCTTTTTGTCCAAAACGTCTAACACCTCACATTGGTGAAGCCTTTAAATAGACTCTATCACCAACGTCAAACTCCAAGGGTCCTCTTCTCTCATCGGCCCAAATTTTCTGTCGGTCCTGTGTCATCTTCATGTTCCGCTGAACCATGGCCACCTTCTTTTTCACCTGCTGAACTAACTCTGGTCCGGTGATGTGCTTCTCACATTTTTCATCCCAATAGAGAGGAGTCCTACACTTCCTTCCATAAAGGGCCTCAAAAGGTGGCATGCCAATACTCGCATGGTAACTGTGTTATAGGCGAACTATGCAACTGGTAGGTAGTCATCCCATGATCCACCTACTTCCAAAATGCAAGCACGTAACATGTCCTCAAGAGTCTTAATGGTCCGTTCCGACTGACCATCTGTCTGGGGATGAAACGTGATACTCATCTCTAGCTTGATGCCAAGAGCTTTCTGTAAGGTCTGCCATAATCTGCTCAGAAACTTGCTATCTATGTCGGACACTATCGACACTGGTACTCCATGCAACTGCACTGTATTATCCAAGTATATAGCGGCCAACGACTTTAATGACATATTCTCCTTCACTGGTAAGAAGTGAGTTGACTTAGTTAAACGATCCACAATGACCCATATCTTGTCAAAACCTTGCTTGGTTCGAGGCAAACCGCTCATGAAGTCCATTGTAATCCTTTCCCATTTCCATTCCGGTATGTCTAAAGGTCTTAGTGAACCGCCTGGTAGCTTTCACCCTTTGGCATGTATCACACTTAGCCACAAAATCTGCAATCTCAAGCTTCATTGAAGGCCACCAATAGTATCTTTGTTTCAACTCCTTGTACATCTTATTGGTACTGTGGTGGATCGCAAAAGCTATCTTATGAGCTTCTTCCATTACCTCTTGCCTTAAATCATTGACGCTTATGCATGCACAAATGGTTCATGTACCATAGGTCACCATACCTCGCAAAGCTCCCAACCGCGGCCTGGTTTCTCTCTTTAGATCAAACATAACTGGGTCTTCATTTTGATTTTCCTGGATTCTGTCTTGTAGTTCTGATCTTGCCAACAACGGTGCCACGAAAACCCATCTTTCCTGCTGCCCCAAGTCTTTGATGCTCAAACACTTCAACAGATCTTCTACTTCGGGCAACCCATCTAACGCATTCACTACTCTTCTGCTGCGAGCATATGCTACGATATTCGCCTTACACGATAAACACAAACCAAGCGATAGTGAAAGAGGGAGTGGAGGAGGTGTAGAGTTGAGTCGGACATCATTCTCTACAAGGATAGGTCAAGCCTAAGTGTAGGCTTTGACATTGAGGTGTAAAAGAAAGTGGAGAGATCACAATAGGGAGTGTAAGGAAATTCAACCATGAAGTCCTCAACTTAAGGTGTAGGCATAAGACTCCAATCCCAAAGCTTTACTTAAAGGGGTTTCACTTAATCCTAGGTGACATGGTTTGGTTTAAAGACTTCATCCGTAAGGATTGATTGCTTAACGGACTAAATTACTAGAGCTCCTTATAGTTTTCTTAACCCTCTGTCAAGAAGAAAGGGTCAGCTAATCGGCTAACGAGACTTATAAAATTCAACTTAAGCTACGAACTTAGACGTAAGATAGGAACTTTCTCTCTGATACCAACTGTGACGCCCCGTCCCGGATACCGAGTCCTTATCCGGAAAGAACGCCCGGCATGCATATATTGACTTTTTAAATCGTCGAAAGTAATATATATATATATATAAGCCTCGTAACAATTAATCAGAGTAAAAGCGGAATAAATTAAAACAAAAGGTTAACTCGGAAAAGTATGTCAAACGACAAACAATGGATAACTAGTCCCAAAATCTACGTCTAAGAAAGCTGAAATGACAAACAACGAAATAAATGTTGTTTACTTTATTACATCCCAATTTGAAACTGAAGGGGTTACTAAAATCTACCTCTCAAACGGAATAGTAAAGAGTGCATAAAATAAATGTCCATGTCATCGTAACTCTTGAGCCTATTCAACAGCTCCATCAACTCCATCGTCATAACCAAGGTCATCATCATCCTGACAACCACCTTCTCTGGGTGGGGACAATAAAGAGAGAAGGGTTAAGTACTTACACACTTAGTAAAGTGTAGAAGAAACGGTTACACAATATTATTAGACATATATAACATACATCTGGATAAAGTCTACAAACACTACCACATAGGTTGTGATTGAGATCACACTCTCCCTCCACTAGATCATGTAGTACGTCCTTGCCAATGGTAAGTTTGTTACATCAATATCAAAGGACACAACGCATGGTGAAAATGCACCACAACATGGTTTGCACCGTTCTGGGAGCATGGACTCGTGTTCCGTGTGGGAGTTACACGTTGTCCCGTAGGAGTAGTAAGGGTCCTATGCTTGGATATCAAAAATGTGCCTCACCAATGATATTGATGCTTTAGCTTTTAGACATCCACATATGTATTTACGAGTTAAGTTCTAACCACTGATTCATTCACATTAAAGGCTTCTTAGAGACTTCTAGTCCTAGACATATAGTTATGCTACCTAGCACGTTGTAAAAGGATCAATGACTACTAAGTCAATGTCCCACAAGGCCTAAACAATGCCTTCCGAAGCTCCCACATTCTCTCCGCAGAGGATCTCAGTTGTGGTGCTGAGTCAAGGCTACCGGAAATCGAAGTTAGACATTTGCAATTAACATATAATGCCCTCAAAGACATGCATACCAGTCAATATCGTGTTGTACACAACAAAATCATCGAAATATGGTGAACAAGCACCTTAGCGCTTGCCAAACACCTTTATACCTATTATATCATTCATTCATTCGAAAAGCTTACATATTATATAATTAAATTGTAACACATTTAGACACATGATTATTACATTTGCATCTTATTCTATTTTTATTTATTCTTTGGGAAATCCCAAACAATACGCAGTTTTATTTTGAAAGAAAAAGAAATAAAATAAAGAATAATTAAACTATTTTTTCTTTTCCAGACCGTCCCCAAGTTCCTGTATTCTTTTTTTCTTCTCCTTTTTCTCCAGCAATACACAACTACAAAACAAATTAAAAAAATAACATTAAAGAGACGATAGATATATTGAATAAATAACACATAATTAAATATGATTGAACACGCACAAAATCCTAAGAACACCCCCTTACCTTTAGCAATTCCAAAGCAAAATTGAAAGCAAAAACTTGTAGGCAAAGTCTTGAATTCTCGAACTAAACGCCTCTACGAATATCCTACGATAATTAAACGCCGAACTACAATTAGACAATCCTCTAATCACCAAAACACATGTTTAACTCTCAAGAACAAAGGGATTCTAGATTGGGGATAAAAGAGAAAACTTACCGATTAGTAAACTGCTAGTATAGAAATGATCGCCTCATCGAGGTGATCAATTTCTTCTACTATCGTCTGCACCAAAAACCAACCAATTAACCTCAAATTGGAAGATTGCGTTCTTGTTCTTCTCTAACTAATGTCGTCGCCTCTCTTCTGATTTCGCAGGAAAAATTGCCGTGAAAGATTATAGAAAAATTAGAGGTTATTTTCCATATATAACCATAATTAAATCCATTAATTAAAAATATATAATTCCTTTTAAATTATTAGCATTTTAAGTTAATATAAAATAGGAAAATAAATAATTAATTTCCCTTTTACATTTTTACCCTTTCCTGAAAATTCGAGGTGGTATAGGTAGACACGGTGACGGTGAAGATCCACTTGGTATACATAGGTCAGGACAAAGGGGTTTGACAATTGTGTTAGTACTCCGTGGCTTGCAATTGTATGAGTACTCTTACTCTGTTTCTCTTAATTTTTGTTACTCATGCGGATGAACTGTGGAATTATGATTGAAGATGGTGTCGATTCATCTTCATGTGCCTAGAAATTCCATCTCTCCCTTTGGTTTTTTGTGCCTTCCTTCGAATTTCTTGCCTTTTCTTCATCTATTTTGTGCTTTTGTCCTTCGTAGCAAAAAGGGCACGACCCTCGCATAAAAAAAAGAAACAAACGAGGACCTAAGAGTGATACTCGGTCCCCGAGTCTATCGGCACAAGTAAGGTTCCATGTTGTTTGCCTAAGTCTAAAAGCAGGAGGAGCGAGTGTGTATATTGGTAAGTAATGATTGTGGGGTCTCCATAACTTCAATCTTTTTTTGAGTACAATATCACAAAATATTTATCACATGACACATTGATGCATTGGTAGGTGATGATTAATGGGGAGCTTATGGAGCGATGTATGATATGTGTTTTGCCTGAAGTACTGGTTGATATAATGTGATTCTCAGATGCATAATCGATGATTGAGAGTCATTGCACACACACATTGGTTCATGGCACGAATATTGTTTAATGTGTAACTTATGGATATGAGTAGCATGATCCTTCATCCTAGCTATGTGAGGCATTGTTCTTTTCGCTTTCTTTGCTCGGGACGATCAAAAGCTAAGTGGGGGGTAGTTGATAACGCTCTAAATGCACCATTAAATTAACCCTTATTTACCCCGAATTTTGCTCTAGAGAATGTAGATAAGCCCATTATTGTGAAGGAATTTATGTTAAACACTGAGTGCATGTTCCTAAGTTCGTAATTCTGCATCCATGTTGTTATCACGAAGATTTGGTACGGTTTTGCCTTGTTTAATGTATTTTACATGATGTATCAAATCTAGAGTACTTAAGGACAGATCTGGATAAAGGAAAGAGCATTGGGCCAAATGAATGAAGTCCAAGAAGAGATCTCACCAGAGAAAAAGAGGAAAAGTGAGCCCAGCTTTACCATAGGCTAGGCCCGATAAACCGAGGGTCTTGGGAGCACAAAACTGAATCACCAGATCTACTAGGTCGGTTAGGGTTTCTTTGAGTCATAAGTCAGCCAACGTATCTATATAAGGCCGCACAAACTGATTATTACAAAGGTCCTCAATTATGTTACAAAATTATTATTATTTCATTATACAATTTTGATGCAATAAATCTTTTAAACTTTTGGAGTTTATTTTTTGGTTTCCTTCCCTTCCTTGCCATCTCTAGCTTGAGTGGATCAAACTAGATCTCTATTGTTGAAGGTATGAAGCTTTGAACGTTCCTTTATGTCTTTAATATGGTAGATCTAATTTTATTTACGTGTTTTAGTTGATCTGCATGTTTAACAACCCCATAATTTACTTGAATTAATCTCAATTGAGCAATGTAAATCCAAAAATAGAAAAAGCCGCCCCGGTAACCCGGCGGTCTATACCGGGCCACCGAGGTAAAATTTAGAAAACCTGAGTCTGGAGGTTCATCGTCAGCTACATTGATCGACAGAAATAAGTAAAACAAGTAATAGGTCTGGCCAATCTAGTATTCGTAATTCGTAAATTAACATGAAGTACTGTTAGTGAAGTATTAATTAGGACAATGTCTTGATGGACCCTAGGAACGTGCTAATCAGTGTCGATAGCTGCCTAGGTGGGTTAGCGCTCAATACTGGCAATTCTAGTTCTTCATGCGTAAGGGCTGTTACGGACCAATTAAGGAGGGTAGTTGGCGTCTAGATTATCTAATACCATGGTCGGAGTAGATAGGGTGAAGAATTGCACCCGTAGCTTAAAACTGAATTAAAAGCTTGATTAGTTTAAGGAAATTATGTGGGGAAGTAAACATAAGGATTAACTAAACCAAGTTAGTAGATAGAAGGGATGGGGAAGAAATACCACATTTCTTTTATGTTCATTGTTGGTCAATGACCACTTATGTCGTCTTGATTAGATTAGAATTGTTTATGCTTAAATTGCATTGTCTGTGTGGGATCGACCTTGATTGACCTAGTACTCTTGCTAGTAAAATCGACGTAGTACTCTTGCTATACGACGTAGTACTCTTGCTAGTAAAATCGACGTAAGGCCAGCGACGAGATCAGTTGCTAGACGTTATTCCGTGATCGTTAGGTATGAAGGGCATTTTCGTAATTGCACTTTGTGCCTATGACCAACATATTCGGAAGCATATCGGGTCACACACATAAGAACATCTAACCGGATTAAAATGCGGTTATAGTGATAACCAAATAAGGAAAGTTTTATCTTGACTATAAAGTGTTATAGTAATAAATTAATATGGTGGTATTTATTTATTTTGAATAAATTAAATACAAAATATTAATTGTATTGATTAATTAAATATACATATAATGTATGTGTATGTTGAAATATATTTGTGTATATTGATGCACATGTATTTTGCAAATTAATTAATCATAGCATTATATTAATTAAGAATATTCCGGATGCCAATTTATTGGCTATAGGTGGCGCCATTTTAAATGTATTAAGATACACTTGGATTGTGCAATTTAATTAATAGTATTACCATATATTAATATTAGATATTAATAAATTTGCATAAATTGATTTATGATAATATAATAAAGATATATTCAATATATATCTTGGAAAAATATTTAAGATAAGATATTAGATATTAATGAGATAAATCAATCAAAGATATTTTCCTTATTTTATTAGGAAAATATTTTATTTCTCCTCAATCTACTAGAAGTTTCTCCCAATCGATCGGGACTACTAAATGGCACCACACACCCTATATTAGAAAGGGGTTGGCTAGCTCTTTTGTACATCACAATTAGAAGAGTTATAATTTACTAGAAAATATGAGAGCTTCTAGAGAGAGATTTTGAGAGAGAGAAAAGACCGGTCTAGCAACCGGATTTTTCTAGAAGCTATCCAAGGAAGATTCCGGCGTGGTGCTTGTGTGGATATTGATAGATGCCGGACACGTGGACGGCTTGCGACTACTACTCTCCTCCTCGTAGACGGTCAAAGCGTCGATCTTTTAGATCAAGCAAGGTAACCACCGTCTACTAACTTAATATGTTTGTTGCTTAAACGAAGTCGATCCTGGTTATAAGGAAATAAAATTTTGAATTCCGCTGTGTCCCGCGTAGATTTCTTAACAATCCAGGCTCGCCCGCTGACTGAAGATCTAGTTGTACTATTAGTCATTTATTGTAATTATGTTGAACTATAGTCGGTTTCTCCCCTATAAATAGGGCTCATTGTAATCCATCTAAGGAGGAGATTAATACAGAAACTAAGGCTTACTCTGTCAAATTCTCTACTCATTATACATTGTAGTTTCACCACCACAAGTTTACAACACCACCGTGCACCACCACTTTTATGCCATCAAACCAACAGATATCCCCCATAAATCCACCGCAGAACAACCCGTGATAATTTCAACATTATTAATCACAATGGGGAGTGTAAAGAAAATCCAACCAAGAGGACCTCAACTTAAGGGTGTAAGCCTAAGACTTCAATCCCAAGACTTCACTTAAAGAGGTTTCACTTAGCCCTAGGTGACATGATTTGGTCTAGAGACTTCAACCTTAAAAGGATAATAGACTAACTTAAGAAGGTCTACACTTAAGAGATCTAACTCCATGATTCCCATCTTACGTATCTAACACAGCTAGACTGTTAGGTGTGATGCCCGAAAGAAAATTTTGTAATTGTTTTATTTAATAAATGAAATGATATTATTATTCATATTTATTATTCTCATATTCACCGATGTGACAATAGTATTTACACTACGTAAAAACCCTAAAGTATATCGTTTATGTAATCACTTAACTCAAAGGTGTATGGGATATACACGGAGGATTGAGTTAGTGAAGATGTACTTAAAATACAATTAGCCCGTAGTGAAGTTAATCGAGAGTATCGGGTCTCTCCTTTAACGTGCTATTAATGCGCCTGAACACAATAGGTGTGATTGTCTTATCCGGACTTTCGGTTAAGAGAACCTAGTGGGGCATTTATATATGATAGATATATCATATAGTATTTGACCGATTTGATTAGAGTTCACGATATAATTCCGGGATCGAGAAGTCTTATCGAATCAATCGATGATCATATTTATGGATATATCTTAATCTCGAGGTGATCACGATCAAGCCGCTTGAATCGAGATGAGGTTTGACTTGACGATTAAGGATTACACCGAGTCTGTGATCCGAATTACCCTATCTTGGCATTGTAATCGGATTGAGTGAGTAGTCCGTGTTATCACAAATACGAATCCATTCCTTCCATTTATGGAAGTAGATGACGCCTCCTTATTTGTTAATCCTAGAAACGATCGATCGTATTTGTGTTCATATTACACCGATTAGCTACCAAAGTGAGTTGTATGAATTAATTGATCACTAGGGGGTTAATGGTAAATAAGGATAAGAGGTTCTAAAAAAGGTTAACGGTAACTTCCCGATTTAGAATGAACAGTCTATGGAGGATTAATCCATATGTAATGATTATATCAATGGACGCTTATTATCATTCTCGTGAGGAGATAAATATAATCTTATAATCGGAGGAGTGCAGTCACGGGATTATGGTGGCATATTCCTGTGATTGATTTATCGAATATAATTATTCTGTTCGGAAGATAATTATTTATTTGATTTATCGGAGCCGCTGATTATTAGTCCATGGTCCCCGACGTGCCTCCAAATATAGCATAGCTATTCTCGGACGTCGAATCCTAATAATATTAATTTTGTTCTTATTAGAATTTAATTAAAACGATATGTGAATTAATTGTTTAGTGAACTATTAAATTAGTTGGGCTAAATAATTAAATATGTGGAAAAGACATTTTTCATAATCTTGGCCCAATTTAGTGTGTTAGTCGAAATTATTGTGACTAGGTCACAAATAAGAATTTTCGGCCCCCCTCATGTTTTAGGAAACAAGAAATTGTTTTAAGACATGTGCACAAATATTTATTGGATAAATATTTATGGTAAGAAATAAAGATAAATATTATTCTAGATTTGTTCTAGAATATTATGAGATTATTTTTATTTATTGGATTTATTTATTTGCAAAATAAAATCCTTGGAGGACAATGATTACTCTCCTATATAAAGAGAGTTCTCCCAAGCTGATATACCCGGATTGGAATGGGGCCCTGTTCATCCATATTGGGCCTACAATCTTGGCCCGTCAACACAGATGATGGGCTTTTACCTCCGCTGGCCGCTGCCAACAAGCATCTTCTGGCCGCTAGCTATGGGCCAAGGCCTATCCGCCAACAGTAAGCCGGATCATGTCCGCTAACGGTAAGACGGACTCATTCTCTCCACGTGATTCCACCCTATGCATAAAGGCACAAACGAGTCCGCTACTCAACCATACTTCTCCAGACTCGCTGTTCGCCATGCTTACCCAGCTGGCCAATCCAGCTGGCAACACTTTACAGCTAGATAGGACACTTGTATTGCATGCATGCTTAACTTAGCTATGTATTCTAAGTTGTCTTATCAATGAACAGTGAACCGACTTACTTTTTTAGCCTATATATATGGGATCATATTGTAAAGGGGACTCTCTCTCTCAAGCTTTAACTACAAAATCTAATACAAGCAGAAACTCTGCCAATTTGTCGACAGATTAACTTGTTCATCTTGTAAACTGATCCGGCAGCCTTGTTCTTACTCGCCACCCTAACCACACCGGAGAAATCATTCATATCAGCCTTATATCCTCAAGATAAACACTGTTACCGCAAATCTGGTGTTCCACGCTACATCAGTTGGCTCCGTTACCGGGAAACTTTCATTTTCATTCAGCATTTGGAGGCCACTTGCTCCATCACAAGACAATTTCACGGGGTTTTCGGCGAAGTTATCATCATCGATCATCGGTCACCAAAGCTTTGAACTTTTTGGGATAATACAGCCCAGAAACCGCTGCTCACTTCCTCTCACCAACTTACGCAGAGGAGATCATCAACTTCATTGCAAACTCACACTTGAGTCCATTTAAAATACCCAGGTTGGTTTATACATCTTTTCATCGGTTTCAGATCTTCAAGTAAGGAAAGTTTGGTCATCTTTTCGTTGCAAACCGCCTGGGAAATACAAGCGATCGTTACCTTATATTCTGAAGTCGTAAAAAATACCCGCCCAAAAATCATAAGTCATGGCTGGCGGGAAAAACATGAACCCTGCAACACCGGCAAAGGCAGCCAATCAGGGACTGCCACGTGGAGCGCGCACGCCACGTGGAGAGGCTAGCCGAAGGGTTATGTCAGATGGGGCAGATGTCAACCCTGCCCTCACAACCGACATGCGAGCATACATACGGGAAAGGACTAAAGCCCGTGAAATACACGAGGAAGCGGTTAGGAAAAGCAAGGGAAAAGGAATCGTGGGGACATCCAACCCAACTAACGAACAAGAAGCTATTTCAGCCGGGGGAGCTCCCCCACAACAAGATACCTATAAAATAGCTTTGCAAGTGCACATGGAATATGTTGAAGAAATGCGGGAAGGAAATGCACTACTCATTGCAGAAGGATTACCTCCTCGGTCAATCCGTAAATTCAACCTCCTCAACCCGCACAAACCGAGATTCACCTACATTCATTCCTCCAAAACGGTTCGACCACAAAATGATCGGAAATAGAGGAGAGTAGTCATGCAACCTCACATCCTAGAGAGGGTAGAAATCACGCACTTGGTAGATCGGGGCCCGCGATCGACGATCGCGGTGCAGCCCCAATGCGACCAAAGAACACTCGGCGAGTTCGCACCCGCTTGGAAGGACAGGGGGACTCGGAAATTGAAGAAAGTTATGTTGCGCTCCCACCTCAACCCCCAAATCAGGAAGAGATAGGCATCATGAAAAAACAGATAGAGGAATTACAGAAAGGAACAAAGGGTGTTAAAACGGTTCCGACATGGGGAACAAGTGTGCTTCATCCCAAAGATACTGGCGCGCTCCAAGGGGGAGGAACTCACTATCCCAATTTCATAAACTACCACGGAGCGACAGATCCTCTGGATTGGCTATCCGCTTTTCAAAGCAGAATCAGTTTGTGTACCTCTAGCGATGAGGCTTGGTGTATAGCATTTGTGGGATCAATGCAAGATCGGGCAGCATCATGGATCCGCAGTCTTCCTCCTGGATCGATTTTATCATGGGATGACCTGATCAACAAGTTTATAGCAGAATTCAAGTCAGTGGGGGGACCTAAAAAGACGCATATCGACCTACATGAGGTCCGACAAGGCGACAGTGAGGGCACTCGCAGTTATTACGAGCGGTTTTACAAAGTGTGCGAAAGCAACCAGGGTATAGCAGATAACGTTGTCATGAGTAGTTTTGAAACAGGGTTGAAGCCGGGATACTTGAAGTCTTATCTCGCTTTGTCACCACCAGCGAACCTACAAGAGATGTTGAGCTCGACTAGGAAGTACATTGCAACTGCGGGAAACGAAGGAGCGTCTTCGTCCAACAAAGGCAAACAGAGGGTGGCGTAGCCGCCAAGAGACACCAGCAGAGGCGGATAGGAAATCAAGAAACTGAAAGATTTAAGGAAGAGCATTTCACGCCGCTCGAATTTCCTATTCCCAAGTGTTGAATGAAATCGAGAGGCGAAATACCGAACCATACCCAATGGTTCTCGACACGCGCCCATGCGATGCATCCAAATTTTGTGGCTATCACAGGGATAAGGGTCACACTACCGATGAGTGTATCCAATTCAAGCGAGCAATAGAAAGTTGCTCGCTCATGGACACCATGATCACCTCAAACTTGATACCGGGGTCCAGACCGGAGGAATCGACAAGCTCGCTCGATTCGATAGAACATTAGAATGATAACCGAGCCTCCTCCCACTAACAATCGATTAAGAATCGCATCGTCTCCATCAACAAACATGTGGAGAAGCCTGTAGTTTTGCGAGGGAGTGAACAGCCCCTGCCTTTACTCGAAGTGAGCTAGTGACTTCAACCAATACAGAGGATATGTGCCTTTGCATCTCGGTGGTCGTCAATCGGGCCTGTGTCAATAGAGTGATGGTTGATACAGGAGCTTGCCGCGATATCCTATATTACAACTGCTTCAAAGAGTTGGGTTTCAGCGACTCTAATTTGAGACCGCACAATGGCACCCTTGAGGGCTTCACCAATCATAAGATACAGGTCAAGGGGGCCATCGACCTCGATGTGCGAGATGGGAGATTATGCACCTTTACGCATGAAAAGGTGATGTTTTTAGTTGTCGACCTTGATCCAATTATAACATGATAATTGGGACACCCGCTTTAAAGCAGTTTGAGATGGTAGCTTCCATTCCGCATCAGCGGGCAAAATTTTATGTTGGGGACAGGATCGGAACGTCGATCAGCGAACCTGCCGCTACGTCCTGACATACATACATGAGATGAGAGCAGGGAATAAGAGGATTCGAATCGAACAACCATATAACATGGAAAACATCGACATGATCAGGGTCGTTGTTGATCCCGAACCGATCAAAGTAGAGTGTGAAACATTGCAAGTCGAGATGAGCCGATTTTTACGGCGTAAGATGAGTTGATCGAGGTGGTCATCAATGACGAATATCCCGAGCAAAAGATAAAGATAGGGGCTCGACCGAGTCCTATTGAAAGGAAAAATTGATACAAATACTCAAAGAAAATTTGAGTGTCTTTGCTTGGGTGGTTCTTGACATGCGAGGTGTCGAAGCAGGCGTCGCCTCTGCACCATCTTAACGCCGATTCTACTTTCAAACCGATACAACAAATGCCTACGTCGCTTCTCAATAAAAAGAGGCGGCGGTAAAAGCAGAGGTCGGAAAGCTTCTACAAGCGGGAATCATAAAGGAGCTTGCCTACCCTACTTGGTTGGCAAATGTGGTTATGGTAAAGAAGCACAACGGCAAGTGGAGAATGTGCGTCGACTTCACGGACATCAACAAAGCATGTCCGAAAGATCCTTATCAGCTGCCACGAATTGACCGGTTAGTTGACTCTATTTCTGGCTTTGAGGTTTTAAGTTTCTTAGACGCATATTCTGGGTATCATCAAGTACGGATGGCTGAGTCCGACAAAGAAAAAACGGCTTTCAGAGCCGCTGGAGGATTATATTATTATGAAATGATGCCATTTGGGTTTGAAGAATGCGGAGTTCGACTTATCGAAATGGTCAACAAGGTCTTCGATTCGCAGATAGGCGTAAATATGGAAGCTTATATAGACGACATGGTTGTTAAGTCCATCGGGACGGTCACGCCACGACCTTCGTGAAACATTCAACAATGTCGAAAACACTCGATGAAGCTCAATCCGCCAAATGTACTTTTGGTGTCCAGCGGGCAAGTTTTTGGGATTCATGGTTAGTCGTCGTGGCATCGAGGCTAACCTGAAAAGATTCAAGCTTTAATCGATATGCAAGAGCCTACAACTATCAAAGAAGTTCGGAGGCTTAATGGCGCATCATCGCGTTAGGTCGGTTCATATCAAAATCGGCGGAGAAGTGTCTTCCTTTCTTCAAGATTCTCGTGAGGCGATAAAACTTTCTCATGGAACGCAGATTGTTCGCAGGCATTCCAAGCTCAAGGAATATCTAGAAAACCACCTCTTTTGGTTAGCCCCGTAGAGGAGATGTTTTGTTTTTGTACTTAGCGGCTTGCACCGGGCCGTGTTGCCGCCGTTTTGTCAAGTCCCGCCTATTATGGCGCAAGGCTCTCACCGTGGAGAGCCGCTATTTTAATATTGAAAAATTAGCCTAACCCAAACTCCAAAATCCTTCACATATTATGTAAGCAAGGCTCCAAATACTTCATCCGGTGGAGAGCCGCTATTTTAATATTGAAAAATTAGCCTACTATCAACCAAGATTGCTATCAAAGCGTCAAACTTACGGGGCTTACTTTACTTCACATACAATTATTGTCTTAACGGATAGCCCAATCAATGTTGCCAAATGTACTTCATAAACCGGACCTTTCAGCCGCCTCCAACGGAGAAATCGAAAAGCTATAGAAATTATTGAATTGCGACAAACAATATCAACCAAGAAAAGCTATCAAATTGTCAAGCATTACCGGATTTTATTGTAGAGACGGTGAGATTTTCGACAACTAAAAGCCACCACCAAGTTCCCCTTATCACACGAGCTATCCGCTATCACTTAAAGAAGAAATTGCAAATAGAAATCTCAATGGCTACCCGAGGAACGGACAAAAGCTCGCTCGCCTAAAAAAGAGCAAGGTATATTATAAACAATGGAATACTCTATGAAGGTCCGCGACTTCTCTTTTAACGATGTGTTCAAAGGAAGAAGAGCAAGACAATCCCATCGAACTTCACCAAGCTATCAGTAAAAGGGGCCACCCCGCAGATAGTCGATAATCCTTAGCATACTCTAGCAAGGTCATAACCGCAGGTATTATTGGCCAACCATCCTTAAAGACTCGTAAAAGCCGTGTAAGAGAATGCCCGGAGTGTCAAAAACACGCAGACATCCCCGAATACCATCTCGCGCTCGAACAAAGCGCCAGGTCGCACAATGGCCTTTCGACACGTGGGGACTCGATCTCATCGGACCTTTTCCACCGATGTGAAGAGGCGGATGCAAAGTTATCACCCGCTAGTCGTTCTCAGCCGTGGATTATTTTACCAAAAGTGGATTGAGGCAAAGAATGCCTATGGTTAAGATAACCGCATCAAACAAAGCGTTGTGCGCACTCTGGATACTTCTCATCGGACCTTTCCACCAGGAAAGCGGATCGATTTTTTCACGGATTTACGCCCCGCATAAAGCGGGCGTGAGGTATCGGATCACGGCCGCAATTTAGAAAGGACTTTTCGATCTTTGCGACGAATTCAAAGTCAAACACCGGCAATCATCGTGAGCTTATCTCAAGAAACGGCCAAGCCGAGGCCGGCAACAAACAAATAATCAAAATGTTGAAGAAAAGCGTGGGCGACAAAGTGAAAGCGGGAGGGTGGGTTGATGAGTTACCCGATATACTTTGGGCACTCCGCACCACTATCAAAACACCCACAGAGAAACTCCTTTTGCTCTTACTTATGGATCGCAGGCTATGACTCAGCTTGAAATGGCTCTACCCAACATCGTGGTCGCATTATATAACCCAAATGGATAATCTTTTAAATGCATGTGATCGACTTGGATCTAGTGGAGGAAAAAGAATAGCGACTTATCATCGATTAGCGAACTACAAGCAAATCGCTAAACAACAACATGACAAGCTTAATCCGCGACCACTCATTTAAAGTCGGGATTTCGTTCTTCGAACAGAAGGCCCACGGGTATGGAGCCTGATAAAGGAAGCTAACAAAGAAATTGGGAAGGCCCTTATCAAGTCGCGAGAGAGATCAAGAAAGGGACTTATGTCCTCAGAAATCATCAAGGCTACGAGCTCAATAGACCTTGGCATGCGGACAACCTCAAAAGGTACTACATGTAATAAATCGGCTAGTGGATATGGCTATCCTCTCGCTTTCTGACGTGAGTGGTTAGGCTTTCTTATTTTGCTTGTAATCTTTACTCATCTAGCGGGATGAGTCGAAATTAATAAAGCCCGATTTTACATTCTCTTTTTTATATGCAAATTATTACAAGTATGCATGGGTAAGAAAGAATTGTGCTCGAAGAATTTTCAACAAAACTTCGGCTGGACTTGAGTTGTTAAAAATAGGGGCAATATTTGGGAAAATTTAACGCGGGCACAGGCACAACTTCCTAGCAAACAAGTTATTTCAGATAAGATTCAAGAGGGGCATATCTCATACAGGAGTCCGCACAAGATCGACCTAGAATCTTATCTAAAACAAGGGGGACGGATGTTGTTATCATCGGACTCAATTTAGACAATAAATTCGAGCAAAAGCAAGCATACATAAAAACGCGAGGCAGAAACAAACTTGTGAATAAAATTATAAGTGGACATTACAGAGACAAATGTGCGGACAAAAGTGCGAAAAGGAAAAGAGTTATACATATACGAACACGCAATAATGTTTCACAAAATGCAGAGCCGCCAAATCTAAGAACCTCGGGCGCGATCTCTTCATTATGGACATTCTCTTCACGGAGAGAATGGTGCGAAGATTCGACAAGATTGGTCTCCGACTCAAGAAGCTCTCGACTTCTCACCAGTCAGGTGCTCGATCTCGCCTTCTTCAACGCCTTCTCTCGCCATGGGCTGCTTAACACGCCCTTAGATTCGTCTCTATCACGCAGAGCCACCCAACCAGATCACACTCGGGACATAGCGCACTAAGCTCAACATCGTAGAAAGTGGTATGGTCATGGAATTCTCTTAGATAATCGAGAGAAGGGATGGGTGAGAATCCATTCCTCTAAAACATCAAGGTCGAGGTACCATCTTCATGAGCCAGGATCGCACTCGCGATGTGATAAAACCCTTGGTCATATCCCATCATAAAGCCGTCATCGCAGCCGGGTCTTGAGTGGCCTTCAACACTTGAGCCTAGATCCTTCGCCCAGTTTCTGAGATCCGCTGCACGCTTTTGCTCGGCCTCCCAATGAGCTTGAGCCTCGCCATTTTCAGCTTCATCTCTTCCATAGTGCGATCAACGAATTTACTCGCTCCACGAGATCGAGTTAACCTTATTTGCCTCAAAGCAAGTCGTGGCTCTTAGTTTCTCGTTTCTCCGCCTCACCGCACTTAACCGCCCACGAAGACCAAAATGGACACTCATTTGCGGCACCAAGAGCTTTCTGGGTTTCGCTAGCTCTTTTCTCGACATCGGCGCCTCGGCTATGGTATTTCTATAATCATTGACGAATCACGCCAAGCCGCACTCCAACCTAATGGAGGAAAATTAAACAAATGGAATCAATATTGACTTGGACAAAAATAACAAGAAAAAGAATAAAAACAAAAGCAAGAAGAAGGTTTACTATGCTCACCGTGGCGCCATATAAGCCCCACAAATCATCAATACTCCCGAGAAAGGCACGGCGAGGATCACCTGATCCGCCATCACAACCCTATCCGCTATCCCACGGCCTATCTCCACCGGATGTCGCTAGGATACCCCATCTAAAATGCCTCAACGGGCACATCGTGCCCTTGCGAGGATCGAGAGGTTGTTGCCGCGATAAACTATCCAACCAGGCGCGGGCAAACTCTAGCCCAATAGAACTCCAACAAAGGGCACCACTGCCTTCGTGGGCTCACAGACGCAACCTCATCGGCCCACAGTTTGCCTTGATCTACATGATTTTTCTTTACCCTTATCGCTCCTCGATTTTTAAGGAGGGACCTCCTTGCAAGCCACTTTCATCTCCCCGCTGGCTCAATCTCTTCAACAAAGAAATCTCTTCTTCTTATCACCAGCAGAAAGGCTTTGTAAAGAGTGGTCTGCTTCATAGTCTTGCCCGCCAAGTTTTCTTTTATCAAGGGCGGCGGGATGATTTTTGCGACCTTAGCCCCGCAGAGGCTCCGCCGACGCCTGCAGAATCAACCATGGGAAGTGGCTGCCTTAATCCCCTTTAGTTCACGGCCCTTTTCACCTCACCGACGGTCTTTGCTTGGACAATTGGTGCATGACTTAACTAATCTATCCATGGTACTCATGAACAAATATATATTAACGACTTTAACATATGAAAAGAGACATATTATGAAAAGAAGCAAGAATAATGCAAGTAAAAATCCTACTCGGTGCTCGATATTAGGATAACCGCCGCAGATTCGTCAGACCGAAGGCATGAACCTCCTGATGGTGACACTCGCACTAATCGATGGGTCGGCAACAAGTCGACTACAACTAAAGGTTCGCCGACACCGCTCCGGGAAGTCCGGCCTGTATGAGATAGGGCCGAGCGACGCCAAGCAACAACCTCCGCTAAATGCCCTAGCCTCGAGGTTCATTTTTTACGGGTATAGCCCGATCGCTTTTCACCGGAGATAAACTCATCATCGCAAATTGCTTTATCTTATTCAAGTGATCGGTCTTGACTCGAATTTCTCCGCTAGCTTCCTCAAACGGCCAGCCTACCCGGACTCTACCTTCATACATCTTTGTCCCAATCCGCCACCTTGTCGGGGAGATCAAATAACAAGCGGGTCTACTATGACTCGATCGACTACGCTGTTGGATTTGGCGCGCCGCTTCTTCCGAGAAACTATAAAAATATAAGAGCACCGGCATCGACGGTTCGCGCGCCGCCAAACCCATCGATTATGATAAAGGACATGACCACGCCAACAACTCCCAAACTTCAGTCGCAAGGCATCACCTTCACTTTCTTCCATAAAAGTAACAAAGAACGGGTCAAAGCGGAGGTCTCGAGTCCGGGCCGCCGATGATCATAATGCAAACCACAGATAGTCTTCGGCGGCCTCGGCCACAGTCCATGGCATGTTGGTCGCGCCATACTAACAAAATGATAGTCCGCCGAGATATCGTGACGCCAACGCCAAGTATAATCTTCGATCCTTAAACCTCCATCGGGCTACAAGTTCACTATCCGCCTGCTTTTGTTCTGCGAGCTCATTCTCAACCGCGAGCCGACCTTTTCTTGGGCGCCTCTTCTTTTCATGGCTCCTCAAGTGCGTTTTCCTTTTACAACAATCTTTGGAGACTTTTTGGGCTTCTCCGATACCACAAATGTTTCACGGGCTTCTGATCTTGCCGCTACGCTTAGCGGCTCCAGGTTTTAAAACTCATCCATCCTCGTGAGAGATTGCTTAGTGCCATTTGGTCGCCATCTTCGACCTCGCCCTCCGCAGCCCTCCTCACCAATAACTACGACTGGGTCGATTCTATGTTAATGGATCCAGGGTTTGGATTTTCTTCCATCTCCTCCTCGTCACCGCTAGAGCTAGCATCCTCCATGCTCACCTCCTCTGACCCATAACCCGCTGCGGCCCTAGCCTCTTCGTCTGATTGTGTGTGCTCTGATGACATTCTGGAAAAGAAAAAGGGCAAGGTGGATCAGTTTATCACCCGGACATGGAAATCGGGTCGAGGTGAGAGCAATCACACCCCGACACCTCGCCCTTCCATCTTCCTTAAACAGATACAAAATTCCCTGAAAACCCCAAGCATTCTCCCTAAAAACCCTAAACTCCAAACTAAAAGGCTTCAAACAACACGATTCAAACTCTACCAAACAAACGACTAAACAAGCAATCAAAGCATACATATATAGGGGTATTTCTCGGGTAAAAAGAATATGAAATCGCAGGCTAATACATATGGGCCTCATGGTGTTCATCGGAGAAAATTGAAATTACAGAGGCAAAATCGCAGAGCTAAATCACTTACATTCATGTCCCAAGCAAGAACAAGATTTATAATAAATACATAAATCAATTCGTAAACGATAAAGGAATGTTTAAATCTACTTGGATTTTGAGATCCAAGAGGTATGTTCTACAACCCCTTGTAGAGTAGATCTAGTTATTTTATTATGTGTAATTTATAGATCTAGGTCCTTAAATCGCTTCCATTGCGGATGATATTACTAATGAAGTGGTATCGATCGCCAAGGTGATCTATATTTATACGTATAAAATATTAGATCTATGAGTGGTAAACATGTAGATTTTTGTGTCCAAATTTTTTTATTATTGGGGCCGATGCATACACATACATATTTTTTTATGTTACGATTGTTGTGGTTTGAAGAGATGGATTGGGGTTGGTACTGTTTACACGTTAGATCTATTGTAGCTCTTTTGTTTAGTAACAATTGAGCATAAGAATTGTACTTTTTTTTTGTCAATTTTCAAAATTCCATGTAAAAGTAGCATCTTTTATTGTAATTTTGTAAATCCGGGCTCGAAAAGTTGAAGATCTTGCTGGAAAATTGAAGATCAAGGCGAAACCCAAGGGCCTTTCTCCTCTCGGGTGTTCGTGGTTCATGATCCGGCGGTTCGAGTTCAAGATTCGAAGATCAAGACTCGAAGACATAGATTATGTAATTTACTGCTTTCCTAGGATAGATTAGATACGGGGGTACCAACAATCCATCTCGGTGTTTAAATTTTCCGCTATTTATTTTTTATGTGTTTGATCATAAAATAGATATAAAATCGGAATTGCCATGACATGCATCATATCATAAATCCACTCCATGCATACATGTAGAATTTTAATTTTGGTAATTAAAATAGGCATGTATACAAACTCACGTAATTAGTTGAAATTTAATTAATACGTGGTAATTAATTAATTTAGTAACTAATTAAAGATCCGAGGACGGGTTATGAAATCGTTAAGCCTTTTCGGTGTGTGTTCTCGGTGAACCGCCTTAAAAGCACAAACGAGATCACGTTTTTGATTCGTAGTGTCTACGAGATCGAATGATGGTAAAAGAACAATAAATCTTGGATAAAAACGGTTCGCCTATAGGTTGGGTGGTCAACTGAGCTAGGCTCGACCGACTTAACCCTTCTAGTGTGATGTATGCACGGGGGTCCGGCAAGACTAAGCTACACCGGCGAGCGGAGGGGTGATTCCTTCTTATCTCAATGGGGCTCTCTTGACCCGACTTCGTCCGACTGTCACATATATTCCAACGAATAGGACGGGTAGGCTTGCCTACATTACCGACACCATTCAGAATCCTTGATTTGATGTGCTTTTATGTTAACATCAAAAAGACGTGGTTAGTTAACCCACCACCACTTCCAAAATATTGAGTGGGAGCGGGGGAGGCGACAGCCAACCCCACGGCCTCTACTATAGATACAAGTAAGTGAGAGAAGGGTGACGCCTCGCGGTGCTTTGATTTCGTCCCCCTAAGGATGGTGTTCACCCCTATCAACATTCATGGCTTGGTCTCCGAAATGATAGGATTTCCGGGTACTCGTCGGGTCACTGACCTATCCTACGACGGCACACTCGGGGCGTACCTAAGAGATCCGATATAGTAGGTCATACTCATAAAGGATATTCTTGATAATATCTAGGCTAAAAAAGGAAGGTAGTCATTGAATAAAGGGATGTTCGATTCTCGTGGGATGTTCGATTCTCACAAGTTATTCATTGATGAAATTGTCTCGATTTAACTGTCATCTCTTTGACCTACCCTACGGCGGCACTGAGATGCAAGGTTAAAACCTTGGAATGGTAGAGTAGACTTAATTTTAGTTTACAATTCCTAAAATAAACTTATATAGTAGTGTTAAACTTGAATTAATATATGTCATTTTATTTTCAGCAAAAATGTCTGCTCAAATTTCTTCTTTACTGTCTGAAAATTATTGGGAAACAACTTTAAGAAATTGAAGAGTAATCTAAACGTGGTACTCACATACGAGAATGTGCAACATGTACTCACTTCTGAATGCCCTACGGTGGCGATCCAAAAACCCGGAAAAGCTGAGATCGAACAGCGTGATCACTGGATCGAGGCAGATAACCGGGCTCGTGGGATAATTTTGGCGGCAGTGTCGGAGGTTATTAGGACCCAGATTGAAGAGTTTGAGACTGCAGGAGAAATCATGCGGGAACTTACTTCGATGTTTGGATCACCTAGCAACCAAGCAAGACACGATGCCATCAGGATGGCTGTTAACATGAAATTGAAGAAAGGTCAAGCAGTGAATGGTCATGTTTTGAATATGATCAGTTAATTCAATGTCGCCGGTATTCATGGATCAATGTTCGATGAAGCAACTCAAGTGTCGATGATTTTGGAATCGTTGACTCCTGAGTTTATCCCATTCAAAACTCAGTATCTGATGGGCAAACATAAGTTGACCATGACACAGATGCTTAATGAACTGACTATCTACTAGGGCCTGCTATCGAAAGATAAGGTCCAAGTAGGGGATAAGAAAGCTGAAGCCAATATGGCCGAAGCTAAGTCATCAAACAAGCCTAAGGCCAAACCAAAGAAGAAGGGTAGTGTTGCACCTGTGCCCAAGCCAATGAAGAAAAAGAAAGCCAAGAAAGTTGACGAGGCCAAGCCCAAGGGCAAATGCTTTTACTGCAAGGAGGTAGGACATTGGAAACGCCATTGTCCGGAATATCTTCGTGAGGTAAAGGATGGCAAAGTCAAGGCTATCACTGGGAAAGATAAGAAAGGTAATTTGGAATTACTATTTTTGGAATCTTTTAATGTAGCTAAAGATGTATCCACTTGGATACTTGATACTGGAGCTACTAACCATGTATGTTCTTCATTGCAGATTCTTAGTTCGTACGAGGAGCTGGAAGAGGGTTCTCAAGTGATAAGAGCAGGCACTAGGGTGCTCATTTCGCCTAAAGCAGTGGGAGCTGTGGACTTGCATTTTAATAATAGAATTTTACATTTAGAGAATGTTTATTTTATTCTGAATTTTAGGAGAAATTTAATTTCTCATTCTGCCTTAGTCACAATCATTTTCTGTTTCAAATTTGAATGGTGAATTTGTTATTTCGAAGAATGGTTTTGAATTGTGTTCAACTACGAATGAAAACGGTTTATATTTTGTAAGACCACATAAAGCTCTCCTACTTAATACTGAAATGTTTAAAATCAAGACATCAAAGATCTCGCTAAAAGCGAAAAGTTTCTCAAGTAAAAGAAGATAAAACATACTTGTGGCATCTAAGGCTCGGCCATATTTCCTTGGAAAGACTCAAAAGACTAGAAAAGGTTCATGCCTTAGGAGAGTCATCTGTTGACACACTACCTGTCTGTGAGTGTTGCCTGGAGGGAAAAATGACCAAGCGTCCCTTCTCATCAAAGGGTAATAGGGCCACAGGAACTCTAGACTTAGTGCATTCAGACCTTTGTGGTCCGATGAACGTACAAGCTAGAGGCGGATACGAGTACTTTGTGACTTTCATTGATGACTACTCGAGATTCGGTTATGTTTATCTGCTGCATAGGAAGTCCGAGGCTTTTGGAAAGTTCAAGGAGTTCCAAGCAGAAGCCGAAAGGCAACTAGGCAAGTCATTGAAATGCCTTCGCTCGGATCGTGGATGTTAGTATTTAGATGCTGAGTTCATTGACAACTTGGCTGAAAAAGGAATTTGTTTCCAACGTTCAGCGCCTAGGACACCTCAGCAAAACAGATTTGCTGAGAGGAGAAACAGGACAATGATTAACATGGTTAGATCAATGATGAGCTACGCCTCACTACCTATATCCTTTTGGGGTTAAGATTTAGAAGCAGCGGTCTACATTTTGAATGCAGTACCGTCAAAGTCTGTCGAGAAGACACCCATTGAGATGTGGTCTGGACATCGCAAAGCATGCGTCACTTCCGCATATAGGGTTGTCCTGCACATGTGCTGATGGACAAGACTACCAAACTACAATCGTGTACGAAAGTATGTTTGTTTGTAGGCTATCCAAAATGTACGCGTGTTGGTCTATTTTACGATCCGGAAGATAACAAATTAGTGCTAGTCTCGACTAACGCTACGTTTTTGGAGGAAATTTATATGAAAGACCACAGACCTCGAAGTAAAATTCTACTAGAGAAATTACTCTCCGATGACGTCAGGCCTTGTGGTCGGCGATGTTCCCCGTAAACAACACTACTAATACAACAATCCTTTCCGACATTCCTGTTCCACCTAGACGTACTTGAGAGTGGTTCGGCCACCAGCTCGGTACGGCATGGATTTAGAGGCAAACATAGTCGCCTCTGATGGGGTGGAAGATGATCCTCCGACCTATAAGAAGGCCCTATTGGATCATGATAAGGATACATGGATTGACACAATGAATCAAGAGATGGAGTCTATGTACTCTAACTCGATCCTGAAACTTGTAGAACTTCCTCGGGTGAAAGGCCCATTGGATGTAAATGGCTCTACAAGCGAAAGAGAGGAGTAGATGGGAAGGTCGAAACCTTCAAAGCACGGCTGGTAGCCAAAGGTTACACACAGCGAGAGGGTATAGACTACGAGGAAAACTTCTCACCTGTGGCCATGATGAAAACCATCCGCATCCTCCTGTCGATTGCTGCATGTCTGGATTATGAAATCTGGCAAATGGATGTTAAGACAACGTTTCTAAACAGCTTTCTCGACGAGGAAATCTATATGCAGCAACCAGAAGGATTCATTGAAGAAGGTCGAGAGCACATGATGTGCAAGTTGCTCAGATCCATTTGTGGGTTGAAGCAAGCATCTCGTTCCTGGTATCATAGATTCGATCACACGATCAAGTCTTATGATTTTGAACAACACTTTGCTGAATCTTGTGTGTACAAGAAGGTTATCAAAGATAGTGTTGTATTTTCCAGTGTTGTACGTTGATGACATACTCCTAATTGGCAACAATAAGGGGATGATGTCCGACGTGAAAAGTTGGTTGACCACGCAATTCCAAATGATAGATTTGGGAGAAGCGAGTTATGTTCTAGGGATCCAAATTATAAGGGATCGCAAGAACATGATGTTAGCTCTGTCCCAAGCAACTTATATAGATAAGGTGCTGGCATGCTTCAGTATGGAGAACGCAAAGAAGGGTTTTCTACCAACCCGTCACGGCGTTTACCTCTCTAAGACTCAGGGGCCTCAAACTCCTGAAGAGACTGAAGCTATGGGAAGAGTGCAATATGCCTCGGCTGTTGGTAGTCTTATGTATGCTATGAGGTGTACGAGACCTGACATTTGTTATGGCGTTGGATTAGTCACCCAATTTCGGTCAAATCTAGGGCAACCGCACTGGACAGCAGTAAAGAATCTCATCAAATATTTGAAGAGAACCAGAAATTATATGCTCGTCTATTCGGGTGGGAGTTTGGAGTTAGCGGGGTACACCGATTCTCACTTTCAGTCAGACAGAGATGATTCTAAATCAACCTCTGGTTCAGTGTTTACGCTTGGTGGCGGTGCAATATAATGGAGAAGCCAAAAGCAATCCAGCACAACCAATTCAACAATGGAAGCTGAGTTCATAGTCTCCGAGGCAGCTAAAGAAGCAGTTTGGTTAAGAAAGTTCATCAGCGGATTAGGCGTTGTCCCGAATGCTGAAGATCCTATTACTCTCTATTGTGATAACAATGGGGCCATTGCCAAGACTAGGGAACCTCGAAAGCACAGTAAGTCGAAGAATATAGAGAGGAAATACTGGGTGATCAACGATTTTGTCGATAGAGGGGACGTTTCCGTCCGAAGAATCGCCTCCGCCGATAATCCTGCTGATCCATTTACCAAGACACAGTCGATTGAAGCTTTTAGTCGACACTTGGAGACTATAGGTATTAGAGACATGTCTCATTTGATTTAGAGCAAGTGGAAGTGATAGTTTGTTGTATTTTAAATAATAGGGTGTGCTCTAAAACAATTAATCACATGATTTCGTGCAAGTGGGAGATTGTTAGGTGTGATGCCCGAAAGACAATTTTGTAATTGTTTTATTTAATAATTGAAATGATATTATTATTCATATTTATTATTCTCATATTCACCGATGTGACAATAGTATTTACACTACAGAAAACCCTAAAGTATATCGTTTATGTAATCACTTAACTCAAAGGTGTATAGATATACACGGGAGGATTGAGTTAGTGAAGATGTACTTAAAATACAATTAGCCCGTAGTGAAGTTAATCGAGAGAGTATCGGGTCTCTCCTTTAACGTTCTATTAATGCGCCCGAACACAATAGGTGTGATTGTCTTATCCGGACTTTCGGTTAAGAGAACCTAGTGGGGCATTTATATATGATAGACATATCATATGTATTTGGACCGATTTGATTAAAGTTCACGATATAATTCCGTGATCGAGAAGTCTTATCAAATCAATCGATGATCATATTTATGGATATATCTTAATCTCTGAGGTGATCACAATCAACCGCTTGAATCAAGATGAGGTTTGACTTGACGGTTAAGATTACACCGAGTCTGTGATCTAAATTACTCCATCTTGGCATTGTAATTTGATTGAGTGAGTAGTCTCGTGTTATCACGATCACGAATCCATTCCTTCTATTTATGGAAGTAGATAGACGCTTCCTTTATTGTTAATCCTAGAAACCGATCGATCGTATTTAGTTCATATTACACCGATTAGCTACCAAAGAGTTGTATGAATTAATTGATTACTAGGGGTTAATGGTAAATAAGGATAAGAGGTTCTAAAAAGGGTTAACGGTAACTTCCTCGATTTAGAATGAATAATCATGGAGGATTAATCCATATGTAATGATTATATCAATGGACGTTTATTATCATTCTCGTGAGGAGATAAATATAATCTTATAATTGGAGAGTGCAGTCACGGGATTATGGTGGCATATTCCTGTGATTGATTTATCGAATATAATTATTCTGTTCGTAAGATAATTATTGATTTGATTTATCGGAGCCGCTGATTATTAGTCCATGGTCCCCGACGTGCCTCCAAATATAGTAGCTATTCTCGGACGTCGAATCCTAATAATATTAATTTAGTTCTTATTAGAATTTAATTAAAACGATATGTGAATTAATTGTTTAGTGAACTATTAAATTAGTTGGGCTAAATAATTAAATATGTGAAAAAAGCATTTTTCATAATCTTGGCCCAATTTAGTGTGTTAGTCGAAATTATTGTGACTAGGTCAATCAGAATTTTCGGCCCCCCCTTTGTTTTAGGAAACAAGAAATTGTTTTAAGACATGAGCACAAAATATTTATTGGATAAATATTTATGGTAAGAAATAAAGATAAATATTATTGTAGATTTGTTCTAGAATATTATGAGATTATTTTTATTTATTGGATTTATTTATTTGCAAAATAAAATCCTTGGAGGACAATGATTACTCTCCTATATAAAGAGAGTTCTCCCAAGCCTAAAACACTAGACATAATTTCGACTTCTACCTCTTAGAGAGGAGAATAAAATTTCGGCCAAGGGGTTGAGGGAAAATCTTGGAGGTTTTTCCGAGTAGCATATCGGGAGGATTCGAGATGAGGATTTCCTTCCACCGGGAGATGCTTGGATCACACGTATGGAAGATCGTGGTGCTCTTCATACTTCCTTTCGTTCTTTCTATTGCGGCTCTTCTACTTGGATTTTGAGATCCAAGAGGTCTGTTCCACAACCCCCTTGTAGAGTAGATCTAGTTATTTTATTACGTGTAATTTATAGATCTAGATCCTTAAATCGCTTCCGTTGCGGATGATATTACTAACATAGACCACCTCTACAGAGTTTTAAATCTTATGCATCGGTGTTACTTTGCGCTCTGATACCAACTGTGACGCCCGCTGTCCCAGATACCGAGTCTTTATCTGGAAAAGAGCACCCGGTACGCATATAATTAAAATTTTTATCTAATTATTTACGTAATGCTTACGTAGATAAATATCAGAGAATAAGATGAAAGACAAAACGACACACTTGGGCAACTAAATGTTTCAAAGTCCATCAAGTGATGTTTCCCTAAACGTCCCCACGTTCAAAGGGCTTATGTAGATGCTCGTTTTCTTTCTTTCAAGCGGTCCGAGTTCCTTTGCAGACAATCGTATCTTGCATAATCTCACTCTCTTAAACGAATTTCATCTGCAAGATGTTCCTGTTAAGTATTTTATGGTTTGGTTTTAGTGTTGATTAATTTTTAAAAGTCCTATCTCTGTGTTTAAAGCTTTTAATAATGTGGTGCATTGTGTCACTAACCGGCCCTAAAGATATTGCTTACATTAAGTGGCCACTGTTTATTGTTTATTGTGTTACCGGTACATCATAGTTTTTGATTATGTGCCTAATGTGTACTATATGTGATGACACATTGAAATTGTACACTTATGTTATACAAGAAGGCATTTTTAATGCAACTTGTATACTATAAGAAGTAATTAATTAATGTGTAACATATATATATATATACACTAGTAAAATAGGACGCCGTGCAACGCACGGCGTGCCCATGCTAAATGTTTTAACCTAACTATCAAAACTATCAAGTAAAATGCAGTTTAACTAAAATATCAACCCACACATTCTAAGTACAACAAATGATAATCATTTAGCCCTGATATTATACAACAAATGATAATGTTAATCATTTCACATGATGTCAATTCGACAAATGTTTTAGCCTTAATTAAATAGGCACCTAATACAGAAAGCAAAAGTTCCTAAAAAATACATTTAACACTCATCGAAAAAATACATTTACCATGATATTAGTAACCAGCCTTCATTCACAGTAAAACAATTAATGGCTTCTAATATTCATGTAATCCATACAAAAGCAAAGTTCACCACACAAAGGGCATTAATGGGAGGCTACACATCCTAATTCTGTTTTATCTTGTGAAGCCATTGCAGTAAACCATAACCCTTGTTTATGAAGCCAAGAAGTGATCCTATCCATCCCAAACATAACAACTAACATGTGCAAATAAGAAACATATTCCAATCTCTCATCTGCATCAACGATATATAATTCATCTTTATATAGTGACTAAGCAACTCAACTTCTTGAATCTTGCCAAGAACAGAAAAGTTACCCTAGTCCTCGGAACAGAAAAAATACTTCAAAAGTCAACAAAGATTGAGAATTTACCTATAAGAGCAAATATTCTTCCATGTGATGTGTCACAAAACACTAAAAATGAAGCATTAACTGAAATTATTATCGAAATGATAGCATACAACACCTCTTCAAATTAATCAAAAACCCAAGCATATTAAAAGCAAACGATGAAAAAAATGGGATACCGATGAAGAAGATTGAAAGTGTCATCTTGCTTTTTATCTTAAGTTAGAAGATTAGATACAAAAACGTGGTCAACAAAATCTTATGATGTGGATGCTGTGAAACCACATAAAATCACTTAGATCGTACGGTAAGCCGAGGAACACAAAACCCATCCAATTACATACACTTTCTCCGTCAGATGACTTTGGCCCACTTTTTCTGTAGTTGAAGTAAACTTAGAACAAAATAACAAGCCAAAGTTAACTCAAACAAGCAAGTCGGATGAAAAAAATTAATGGAGTGCCACGTTGAAATGTTGAATATATATGCTGGAACAATTTAAATTTATAGTCAAATATTATCCGCAACTATCACAAACTATATCATTTAAACATTCTTGGATAAAGAAATGTTTAAACATTGAGAACTTGGACATTGCTATAGTAACCTCAAAAGGTAAATAGTTGTAAGCTTGTGCATTTGCAGTATTTTTTCTAGTTACCTCAACCATGAGGAATAAGGAATAAATGTAGATTTAAATGTCTTCACCACGTTCTTGTGAATATTAATTAACTACATGCAACAAATACAAAAAGCTTGATTTTTTTTTACCGTTAACCATCCGGTAAGAGAAGTGTAGCTGCCAAACCATTGATCATAGCATTCTGTCGCTAAAAGATTCTGTAAACCATGAAATCAGATATGACGTAAATATTTTACAACCACAAGCAAAGCATACACATCAATCCAACTAAAAGAAACAGTAGAGGCAGGATACGGCAAAAAACTGAATGTAAAATGTTCTGGAAAGTTGATAAAACAAAATTAAGCAGACTAACATAGAAATAATTGTAGTGAACTCAATGAACCAGTTATGATGTACTGGATGGCATGTGTGGATATTAACTGGAGGATCTGAACAATTGTTTGAAAAAAGACATGTCTTTTTCATCTGCGAACAAAGACATGTCTACTTTTCAGATACAGAGAACATGTAATTGAAGCAAGGTCCCCAATAAAATTGGATAGCCATTGAGTTTCACATGATTTTAAAAACAGCTGCCCTTTTGACATACATGAACTACCAACAATGTATCAAAGTTGTTATTAGGACAATTTGAAGCATTGCATCAACAACCACCATTGCATGATATTGCTTCATATTAACCACTCTTTACATGTTCATCAAATCAGTTGAGCTTATACCAATAACAACACTGATAAAATTTGCATATTCATTAAGCATATTTAAGCCAAAACTATTCGTGATGTTCATCCAATACATGTATGAGAACACTAACACAAATACATGTACAAGAACACTAACCTTTAATGAACATTGAAGGTGAACTCCACCACACCAATAATAGACATCTACAACATTGAAAGCCGCTGCAAAACATAGTATCCACAATTGATTTAATACTTGTTCATATATTTTCTGTAAATAAACCCGGTACATGTTTAAAGGTGAGAAATCATTCCTCAAATTCATAGCATCTACACCAAAATCATAGCAAAAAGTTTCAAACTTTTAAAGGACTTTGACATAACACTTACCACTTGGAATAAATAAACCCATAAGAAAATAGAGATCGCCAAAAACATACCTCCATGGGCTTGCACCTTTGAAGCCGACAAATCTCTAGATTCTCTGGCTTTAAGATCCAACTATTCATAGAAGAAATATCAATTTAATCAGTAAAGAAATATCAATTTTGATGGAAGGCCACGGATCACAACACCTTTAGCACCTGTTTTTTTCTATTACAGTTAACTTTTTAAGAACATATAACCAATACCACATGTATACCTTTATTTATAAGTAAATGATAAATGATAAGATATCAAAAGACAACTTGATTTTTGAAAAACACAAGAGAACCTGTAATTCTAAGAAAAACACATAAGCTGAAGATATAATTGAAGACCACATAACAAAACATAAAAAATAACAGCAGAGTAAAAGCATGGAGAGAATAAATGAAACATAAGCCAAGTTGACCTGAATCTGAGAAACTTCAATAACTGCAGACAACCTTCCATGCTTTCATGCCACAATCAATGAGTATCTAGTGAGCTAACAATGGTAAACAAAATAAAGTTATAAACTAAACATCCAATATGAGAAAATAAGAAGAACAAAGGATAACCTCTTTATAAAAAATAAGGAAAAGGTCGCAACTCCAACTATACGCATTTCCAAAGCAGCATCTGCTAATACCAACTCCAACTTTCACCTAAAATCATCAAAAGATGTCAGCTTTTCAAAAGGAAAAAGAGCAACAACCAAATAATATCTATTACTCTAAGGCTTAGATATGCAATAACCACTAACAAAAGATCAACTATATTCCATCACTACATGGCTGCGAACCAAGAAACAAAATCCAAACGGGCTTCGCCATTCAAGGTCGCCGTGCCAAGATACTGATGAATTTCTTTAGTAAAGTAGATCATTATCTTTCCAGCCTTACAACTGACAGAGGATAGACTGAGAAATAATTTTGGACGTTTGAGATCATAGAGGATGATGGCTTGAAAATTGACGGAGAAGTAATCAAATGCAAATGTTTGGGAAGGTGGTGGGAAGCTTGTACTGTGAAGAAACGACAGGAGGTGTCCGATCAGCTGTCCTTGAACCATCTGAACCGTAGAAGTTTATCGGGATAAGCTTTGGTTAATTACAAGTACGAAAAGTCACTTTACTTTTTTTTTTATAATAATTTCCAGCAAAGCTTCCTCAGGAAGGCTCAAGAAAATTGAACCTTACAAAAGGAGTTTTAATATTTAAAAAAAAAGGCCTGACCTAAAGGGCTAATAACAGGCCGAAACACACTAAAGCCCAAAGAAGACGATATATACAATAGAAAAATGAAAGAAGCATTTCACCAAATAAGCAAATATTAAATCAGTGGTGGACCCAAGAAATTTTTCCAGTGGAGATCAAATTCAAAAAAAATAGTTGGAAATTTTTCCACTGGAGGGACAATATCTATATACTATTAAAAGAGAAAACTTGCTCATACAAGGTTCCACGTTGCCTTTTTTCTTCCAATTGCTGAAGGTCTCCTAACGTGACATTTGGACCTTGTATTTGCTTGACACGTGTCTTAGTTTTGGTTATTTGTTTTATATCTATATTTACCATTTATCTATTTTTTTAATTTATGTTCTATAATTAAAAATAAATTACCATAGCTTTTTTTTCGAGCAAAAGTAAATTAGCATAGCTAATACCATTCGTTTCTTTGCCGGAGGGTAGAAAGGATTTTGAAGGTTCCGGCAGATGCGAGGGAGATAGAAGACGAGGCGTGGGATTAAAACCGATGTATAGACCGATGTATTATTGCATTTTAGCCTCCAGATTGTGGTCTCGGGCTTAAAACTGGTGGATTTTTTGGCTGGGGTGCGAAAAGGGTTGCAGCGTTTCTACGATGGGAAAACTAGCAAAAATTGTGCTTTTGTCCGGTAGTTTGAGGTTGTTGCTTCTAGATATCTGTGTTTTATGCTATTACACGATGGATCGTCGACAATTTTGAAATTTTCAATGTGAGTAGTTTGCTGATGTTGCTCTGCTATAGTGCTATGTTCTTTGTTTCATTAAGTCTTTTGCATTAACTTAGTCTTTTTACTTGTATACGGTGCTTGCAGTTTCAGAGGTTTAGTGTTTGAAGGTGGCACTACTTATATACGGTGCATATTCCACCGTCAGATGATTTCTTTTACATGGATTTGTGTGATTTTTTTGTGTGCATATATCCTTAGCCGTCTGAAATTAGCTTAACATCATTGTTATGTTATGAACCCAAAACCTTATATTCATTTATTGGGGGTGTGTTATCAATAGTTTATGCAACATATCATTGCAAGCTAGGTGAATGGTGTAATGCTTTGTTTTTAGCATTTGATGGTTTTCATGTTTGTCTTGTTTTCTGTAAAATCTTATGTACTATTGTTTGCATAGAATACACTTTTTAATGCCCTGTAGTGTTTCTTCTCCTAAGTTTTGTAGGAAGTTTCTCTATGTTTATCCTATTGGGGAAATATGAAGATCCATTTACATGAGCTCTATTGTGCCAGATTATACCTACATTTGCTCTGTTAGGCTGATTTCCTTGCTCCCTTTGAACATAGATTTGCTATTCTAACATTCTTCATGTGTGGTTAGGCTTTAGAGTTGCATTTTTTTTACAAGAATGTTTTCTACAACATGGTATTCTCATCATCTCATGCTCAGAAGTTTCATTACATGGACACTTTGATCCGTGAGTGTGTATAAATTGGCATTCAATTATGCCTTTGCTGAAAACTTCTGATATTTATAATGTTTCTATGCTTAATGTTTGTGACTAAAGACATTCAGCCTTTCTCTTTTTATGAGAGGAGTGATGGATAAGTGCTCGTTATTCGTCTGTTTCAAACTTATAAATAATGTACAAGAAAGTGACTATTTATTAAATTTTCATATGTGTGCCAGACAAAATTTAACGATTAGTTTCTTATGTGCGTGACAGAAAATGCGACGTTTAAGCATAATCCATGACCGGTATGATTTAATCTGAGCAAGATGATAGACATGTATTAGAAAAAGGGCCATGGGGCCAGGGATGTCCAATAAAAGTCTTAAAAAACTGAACAACAGTTTTTAGTCTGCACGTTTTCTTTTCTAATGTCTGCTACATGTCGACTTTGTAGATCCTGTAACTTTAAAAACCCCAGCAACATAACATTTTTGGGGGAACATGTAACTGTTTAAAACCCCAACAGTATAGCATATTTTGGGGCCAGTTTGACTATCCTTTCAACTCAATCATGCTAAAGACCCCATTCCTTTTTTTTTCTTGGTCGAACATATTGCTTACAATTGGTTAAGACACATCTTATGTGCAGGGATTTTATTCCTTTCTATTTACCTACATGATAGGCGAACGAATGAGGATTTGGTAGTTGGTATTGCTATTGTTCGTTGTTCACATGTTTTTTTTGTCACAGTTGTAGCTTTGCCCTGCATACATGTAGCTGAAATTCCAAATCTCTTAAGTGTGCACCTGTTATGTTGTATCTGTTCACCCATGTTTTGATGAACTACGTCTTGCATTATTGATTTTTTTTTTATTTCTGCTTTTGTGCTATTGATTTTTTTTTTGTTGCCTTTTCCATTGTTCCGGTGGTGGGGTAACAACTTAGTTTGTTAGATTAGCTAGCCGTTGCGCATTACTTTCTTTTTCTTTTTCTTGCATGCTATTTGGGTGGAAGGCTTATTAATAATGCTCCATTACTTTTTTCGGTGTATTACATATGATTTTGTTTTACTTAAAAATACCGTACATCTTTAGAACTTTTATTATCATTAAGCATGTACGCATAGCCGAAAAAAATAGCATATTGTGCGTGGAGGGTTGAATGTTTCCTTTCTTTATTAGATTTTTACATGTTTGTTTGTTGAATTATTAGCTAAAGCCTCCTGGTACATGTACATGCACATGTTCGATGTAATGAAAAATGGTGTGTTGTTCAAAGGGCTTATACTGGTGTTTGTATTTATCTTTTGGCACGCTCTGTTAGCTTTTTGTTTATGTGTTTATTTAGTTGGTCATGATTTAAAATATGTTTGCTGGAAACACTTGGTGTTTGCAAATTAACGTGTTGGGATGCACACACTTGACACTGCTTCAATCCTGCATGTGCTAACACAACCCGATAAAGAAGCAACCCAGTTCTACAGCCCTACAACCAGAAAAGTCCTTGAAGAAATTGCAGATTCAACTGATTATGAAAGTGAGACATATGGACAGCTACAACTCTGCCAGTAGCTGTTTTGGAGAACCCAACTGAATTAGTGGCCGTTATTCTTACGACTGAGATTCATGCAGTTGAAAGCCCAATCAAAATATGAAGAACAATGAGTACAAGGAAAAGCCAACTTAGACGATGCGTTATGTTCATTTTTAATGCAGTTATGGTAGTCTATTATGACTTTTTATATGCTATAGTCGTGAAAAACAGTTAGTATCTTACAACCATCATATTTTACCATAGGTGAAGTTGAATGGTATGGTAATATACTTAACTATGTACTTGCAATGAACTCTACCATCATTATTTTTCATAACGAATTGTAGCTCAACAGTAAAACCATCATAGATGGTGTATTAGTCTGCAAATGTAGCATGTTAATTGTATGATTTTATATAAATAAAATTCAATGATTGTGTGATTTCTATGAATCTAAAAATGTATTACTATTTTACATTTTTGCTTGCATACTTAATCCTTATAAAGTGTAGCGGGCATGCCGTGCCTTGCACGGCATATGTATTGCGACTAGTATACAATAGAAAAACGAAAGAAGCATTTCACCAAATAAGCAAATATTAAAACAGTGGCGGACCCAGAAATTTTTTCCGGTGGGGGCCAAATTCAAAAAAGAAGTCGGAAAAAGATGCAAGAGTTGCTTGAATACTTAATCCTTATAAAGTGTAGCGGGCATGCCGTGCCTTGCACCAGTGGGGGCCAAATTCAAAAAAAAAGTTGGAAAAAGATGCAAGATCCAAGTTGCTTGCATACTTAATCCTTATAATGTGTAGCGGGCATGCCGTGCCGTGCACGGCATATGTATTGCGACTAGTATACAATAGAAAAATGAAAGAAGCATTTCACCAAATAAGCAAATATTAAAACAGTGGCGGCGCAGAATTTTTTCCAGTGGGGGCCAAATTCAAAAAAGAAGTCGGAAAAAGATGCAAGAGCCAAGTTGCTTGAATACTTAATCCTTATAAAGTGTAGTGGGCATGCCGTGCCTTGCACCAGTGGGGGCCAAATTCAAAAAAAAAAAGTTGGAAAAAGATGCAAGATCCAAGTTGCTTTGCATACTTAATCCTTATAAAGTGTAGCGGGCATGCCGTGCCTTGCACGGCATATGTATTGCGATTAGTATACAATAGAAAAACGAAAGAAGAATTTCACCAAATAAGCAAATATTAAATCAGTGGTGGACCCAGGAAGCCAAGTTTTAAACCCATGACTTTAGTATATGTAATCAAGATTCCAACCAGTTGAGCTAAATGGAGAATTACACTAAGAGTTGTCTGAAATAAAATACATACACAGTTTTAATATTATTAGAAGGGTATATTAGTAACTTTTCCCGGAAATTTGAGTGGGGTCCATGCACCCCACCCTTACCATGCTGGGTCCGCCCCTGCCTCTAATTCGTTGCTGATTCGAGTCATTAAATCACTCTATTTGAAAATTTCCGTCAACGTTTTGACAAGGTGAATATGTTTCGTGTTATTATTGTATATTATCTTTTATTGCTGATTTGAACATGAAATCTGCCGTGATTGTGTGCCATCTATGTTGTTTGTTAGGTCAAGAGAATCAAGGATGTGATGAGCCTTATTTTCCGGTGAAATTAACGACCGTAGGCTGTCAAAATCCAAGATTGGCATCAATAAAACACGTGTTCCATGTGACTGCATTGGTGCTGCTCATCAATGCTAGGATTGTAACCACTGGATTCACTCTATGGCAAGGCTATTTAGCTTTCAGACCGTTTGATTTCGAACCGGTGAATTTCAACCCGGTTCGCTTTGGTAAATTGGCTGGTCCTTTAATTTACAACCCTACTTAATTGGTCTTATTGAAAACCTGTTGGTTCAGTGAATTTCTTGTTGGTCAGTTAGTAATGAACAAGTAGGGTTGGTTGGTTTGACGGTTTAATTACACAACTGGTTCATTTAACCTGAGGTTATAATACCGAGTGATGGTCTGTCGGTCAAAATCAACTGATTATGGTTGGTTTGGCTTATCTTGAGCCCTATAATCAGGTTGATTTTAGAGTACTTGTCCTGCGGTTTGGTTCTGGTTTAATTGTACATCTATAGTTAAAACAGAACCACAATTAGACCAATATGATGATAAACCATTGTTGTGTATGCTGAAAATTTAAGGGTTGTCTGATTTGTTAATAGGCTGTCCCATACGGGTTTATTTAGGTCTGGTTCAATCACACACATGTTATACCTCTGCGTTGGTTCTGGTATATTGGCTTATGAAACTTTGATTTAGTCAAATGTGGTATAGACCCCTATTGTTGTTAAACTAACCCGAGGTAGTGTCTAATATCAACCTACTAAACTTGCAAAAAACTAGAATTCACACGCATGTTAAATGTGCCTCGGATATTGTGTGATTCACTAGGCTATAGTGGTTGTAGGTTCTTTGTACCTTCAGCCCTATAAATAGCCCAACACAGATCACAGGATTGCAAGTATTCACATAACACTCAGTGTTAAGCAATCAAACATTTTTAGTCTAAAATTGTGTCCTTGCTTGGGAGTGTCTGTGAGGGTGAGTATCAACTGTTGGTGGGACCAAAGGGTGTTGATACTTGTCTGCACTTTCCTGGAGTCTAGAAACCTAGTGGGACTGAGGATTCAAGGCTCAGAGCATTGCAGTTGTACTGAAATCCATAGGGGAGAACCTGCTGAATTTCAGTGGTCTACTTACTGGTTGTAAGTGGTGTCTTGTCCGTGTTTTAATGCTTTTACTATGTCTAAAGTTTTTGAACAAGGTGTCTTAATCTTGATAATTTGTTGTCTCTGAACTGTAAGTGAGTTAGGGTGTATTAGACTGAAGTCTGAATCATCTCGGGTAGAGGTGTGGTCCAAGGGTGGACAATAGGTCTGATACAAAAACTCTAAGTAAGTTCACTTTCAGCAAGATTAGTCAAGGCTTATGCTTGTTTTTTTGTCCTATTTTATCCCCTGTTTGCTTGGTGAATCAATGAAGAAATTCAATGATTCTTGTTTGTGGTTGCGTTAGTGTGTTTGTCTGTCCTTATTTTAACTATTTTTGATTATACCTGTTCTGCCCTCACACACTTACTCTACTGCACTTTATACACTGCTACACATTTGCACCACTACACTGTGCACCTGCTTTGGCCTACTGATTAATCTGCCAATCTGTGCATTTGCTAAACTTACACGATCTGCTGCATTCTTGTGTGTCTGTTGTGATCTGATCATTTGCTGAAATTGAGTTTCATTAATGAATCTGTTTGGGTTTGATCATAACACCTTCTGCATCACTTGTGCACTAATTTTCTGTTGGAACTTGCTGCAATTGATCATATTCTGCTGAATTCATTGTGGTGTAACCTGCTGCTGAATCATTCCTATTTTGTAATCCTGCTGTTTTGCAAACCTGTTAGTTTACCTGTTGTATCTTGTAATAAGATTTGGTTTATTATGTATTCGCTGACTGCAGAACCTTTTGTGCTCAATATTGATTAACAGACTTGATAGTTTTAACCTTTGCTTTTAACTATCATCTCTGATCAGCTGTGATTCTCTGTATTCTGTTCATTAGTCTGTTGAACACTAGTTTGTTGCTCTATCTTGAAAGTTTTGCACTGTATTTTTTGATTAATCAGACCTTAAATTTTTGCTTTCATCTTAATATTTTTTAGTAACACCTGCACTTAATTTGAACCTTATCTGCAGCATTGTCGGTGTTGTTAGGAAATCTACGCGGAACGCAGCGAATTCAAAATTTATTTCCTATCGACCCAAGATCGACTTCGCTTAAGCAATAAACAAACAAGTAGTAGACGGTGGTTACCTTGGTTGATCTATAAGATCGACGCTTTGACCGCCTCTAAGAGAGTAGTTCTCGCATAGAGCCGCCAAGTGTTCGGCCTCTACCGCTAGTCCACACGAACAGCCCGCGAATCCCATCATGGATTGCTATTGGAAAACTCCGGTTGCTAGACCGGCCTTTTCCCTCTCTCCAACTCTCTATATGATGCTCTCTATTTTACACAAGAACTATTAGCTCTTGCAATTGTGATGTACAAAAGAGCTTGACACCCACCTCCTTTTTATAATAAAAGTGGCGCCCCAAATAGTGTAGAGAGAAGAAAACCTTTCCCCAATAAAATAAGGAAAATATAATTGATTGATTTATCTCATTTATTATAATATCTCATATTAAATAAATCTAGGATATTGTCAATATCTTATATTGAATATTCCCAAGATATTGTCAATATCTAATATTGACTAAACTTATCTTTTATTATATTACCATAAATCAATTTACACATGTGTATATATCACATATATATATTATTACAAATATAAATCTATATATATTATAAATCCATACTACTAGTGCGCATGCATCACATATGCACACTACACACGCATGTGTGAACATATATATATAAATATTAATATCTCATATTAATATATGGTAATACCATTAATTAAATTGCACAATCCAAGTGTATCTTATACACTCCAAAATTGCGCCACCTTTAGCCAATAAATTGACATCCGGAATATTCTTTAATTAATATAATACTATTAATATCTTGTATTTAATTTATTCATAATAAATAAATACCACCATATTAATTTACCACTATAACCTTTATAGTCTCGAGATAAACTTTCCTTATTTGGTTATCATCTATAACCACATTTTAATCCGGCTAGATATTCATATGTGTGTGACCCGATAGGCTTCCGAATATGTTGGCCGTAGACACAAAGTGCAAATTACGAAAATGCCCTTCATGCCTAACGATCACGGGATAGCGCCTAGCAACACACCGTGACCCCCAATCATCGGAAGAGTCAAATGCAATGACTACTACCTTTCATGTGAAACAGTTACCGTGTAACTTACAATCCTATCGCTGTAATAATATCCATACGGTCGTTAGTCGAGTGTCAAAACATCAACGACCGTATCTTATAATCTGGATATCAAGCTCTCTCGGCAACTCATTTACTCCCACTTTGCAAAGATTCACGAGAGTAAGACATTCCTTATAAGAAGGCCATTTCGGATATTCGATCCCAATCATAGGATACGCGATTCCCGGACGACCAATCATGTATACTCCGCGATGCTTCAAGATCACACCCAATCACTACCGCATGATCGCCCGTGGCTGTGGGAAACCTCAATAGTGTCAAAGCATGACAATCCACACCGTGATGCCATGAAGACTCCGGTCTTAAGGATAATTACACAACCGCCACATAGTGTGACACTTATCTCGTAAGTGGGTCGATCTAACGTCGCGCATTCTCTAATACACGCCCACGCATACCCAAGTGTCTCTACACTTCGATAGACGAGATCTATCCCCGCCTAAAAGACAGAAGACATCTAATACGTGCTAGTCTGCTTATACTATCAATGCCCCGCTTAATAGTACATCACCTTAGAGACATTTAAGTATCAAACTTATCAAAGTGATTAGAGATCTCATCAACCATAATCGCCTATCATGGTTTCTCTACCACGCTTTAATACTAAGGACGTTATCATATAACAATTCATAATTGGTTCTTTAAAAGAACATATATATATGACAAATGTAAAAGCCATTTAATATGTGTATAAACATAAAGAAATAGCAGAAATGATCCGACCGGTCGGATCCGGTCCAACCCGATTGGGTTTAGGACACTATTTCAACAATCTCCCACTTGGCCTAAAACCAATCACTGCATACACGAGACCAAGTTGAAACACAATAATCTCATGCAATACTCGCAACCAAATTTCTAGCCATAAACGGATCGCTATCCGTGGGGACTCAAACTATCTTCATATCATGCTCCATATGATCAAGTCAAAGGAACCGCCTCAACACACACACGAATCTCTCGACGAGACCCTGGTCCTTGCTTCAAGCAATGAATCCACTTACTATATCACCTATATAGAAAGGTGGAAGAACCGTATAAGGTTCATGAATGAACCTTCTAGATCCATGTACTGCTCCCGCTGCGCCTCTAAGGCACTACTGTGTTTTGGCTAAGTTGTAGAATTTACAAAGTGACCCATATGCTAGAACATTTCCACCATCAGATCACTTAATCAAAGTGATCGCAAACCCATCATCAGAGCTCCCACTCGCCTTCATAAGACTTAGGATATACGCTTGTATATCTACGCTTATTTAATTCCAAGTTTCAATTAACTAGGAAACTTTCCTTAACTTGTTTAAGGATATTCTCGACATTTACTAGATTTACTTTCATACTTGCTCATGACTATTCATGGACTATGAACATCCGGCATTAGCTATAAGATGGTTCCTATCGCAGTAGCGAAGGAAACCTTCCATAAGCATCATCTTTCACCTTATCTTTAGGACCAACGTCCTAACATAGATAGATCTCATGATCTATGCTAAACTTCTTTTAGCATCACATCTATATAGGTAAACTATAATCTAACAAAGAAGAAAATCTATCGCTATTGATTCTCATTTCTAAAATAAGAACTGCTAATCCAAGTGCTTTCGTAAAGATCTTGAATTACCAAACATTAATTGACTGTGACATGGGGAGATGATTCATGAGAGAGATAACCAATACCTTACTCAAAAATAGTAATGCACTCCCACTATCCATCTTGCACATTGGGCATATCCTTCTTTTGACTAAATCAAACTCCTTTGATTATCAAACAAAGAAATTGTCTAGAGAAACTTGTTTAAGTCCATAAATGGATCTCGTGGGCTTACATATCATGTTATTGTCTATGAACATCGAGCTGTTTGCCCAACGTCTTCAACACTATCATATAGCCATGATACGGTTATAACAAGCATCATCCGATTAGAACCGGGCTCACCGGCAAAGATAAAGGTAATCACAAGGTTTACACCCTGCACTTCTCGGCCGTCACTATAGCCTGATAGTAATCATATTACAATCCATGTCAGCCTTTCAGGGACATTCCCTTAAGTAAGACAGGCTGGGTTCACAACCTGGTTGTCACTGATGGAATCTAATTCAGATATTATGGCTCCTAGCCATATCTCTCAATCTTGCCTCTTAAACATTCTTTCACAAGTCGTGAGATGTTCATTCTTCAAGATGAACATACCAAAGCCTTTTCAGGCTTTAGGTTATCCACAGACTTAGAACTCTTTTGTGAGCACTGAGCAGTGTTGTACACCTCATCGCTATGCGGCGTCTGCTCACGTTCCTATGGTTGAATATCTCCTTGTGGTTCTCAAACTACCTTTGAGATTTGATTCACTCCCACTGCTTTTTTGGAAGAAACACTTCCTTTAAAGACAAAGATGTTTGGAGACAAACATTTTGCTCCGCTGACAAGTAAACAATATCAAGCGTGCATTTGCTAAGATATTCCACAAAGTTGCATATGTCGTACTAGGCTCCAAGCCTTTCTGACTTTGCCTATGACAACTTCAAATCATCGGTTAAGATAGATTCGACATTATCCTCCTCCATATCTAATATGGAATTTATTCAACCTTTATTCTTTGGAACTCGGTTAAGTATAAGGGCACTATCCCGAAACGGGTAAGGGATACTTCGCATGGCTTGCGTCACACCTTTATCATATAAAGTGTTATTTCCATTTTGGGAACACAATCTAATTGCGTATCCCAAAGATGGTATCCTTCAAGGAGAATCTTATTCCTTTCGCATTTACTTCAAACACCCTTCAGGTATTAATTACTTCAATCCAATTGAAGATTAATTCCTAAGTAGCTCATCAATCTCATATTCGTACTAGCTCGAACTTTTCGGGCTTCCGAATTTTTCACTTTACTAAGTACACTTGACTATTTCTAAAAATAGTCATAGAGATTAACAAACAATTATTTGTGGCATTAATTGTCATAAGCCAACAAACATCGGTATGTTTAGGCTTCAGACAATTTTTCTAAATTTTATAACCTTTTCATAAAAGGGTATTTTAGTCATCTTTGATAAGATGCGATTAACCCACATGATTCATAATCATATGGTTCAACATCATCGTAATGACGCTTAATTACACGCTTCTCTTCCGTAGAGACTATGTCTAGAACAACCACAAATATCAAGGATAACAAATGCATACAAATATTTAGTTGAGATCTCATCACATATATCAACTATATAGTGACAACAATCTAGTATGTTAGATTCAATGACCTTTCAACTTTATCGAATAACATTTATTCTTTACAATTGAATATGTCTACTAAATCCTAACAAATAATCGAAAGCATGTTCTTTATAAGAACCGAACATAATAACATTTATTTAGTTCCTTTATCGCTTATTAGATCCGCATTATGGAAAGTGTTACAACATTTGTTTAACCTTCCATATCTCAGTATTTAATCTTTCTAATTTAATCACACTCGTAAGATATCATATATCTAAGAGTTGACTTGAACTTAGATAGATTTATCTCAACTCACTTGCCTAGAATAGAAACTTCAATAAGTTCTCTATTTAAGCACATGCCCTAACTATCATTTTAATCCTTTAAGCACTTGTAAATGTTTCTTAGTGTAGTCTTCATAAGACTTAAGAAAGATCACAAGAGCTATGTCCTTAATTTCCTTTCATAAAGAAAATCTAAAGTTTATTAAATAGTTTATTTAACCTTTTGAATCGTATTCAAAACATTAACTATTTAATTAACTTTTAAGCAATGATAGAATTAAGTCGATATTTAAATCTTAAAATTTTGAAAACAACCTTTCCAAAATTAGATGTGGTCATTCTTATCCAACGCTTGAATTAATTGTCATCATATGATTGAATGATCATATTGGATCGTATCCAATGAGCTACCGCTTTTCTTTTCAATAATTAAAGTCTTGGAGGACTCCATCAAATATGTAGTCTCCTTAACTTTAGCTACTATATAACGGATTGCTCGTGTTATTGCTTTATTTTAAAAGGATTAAAATTACTTAATCATTCTTGAGAACGCTTTCAAATAAATCATAATTTGGTTTTACTAATCGAGAAAAACATAAATATAAAAGTTTGCTAAAATCTACAACATAAAAATGAAGATAAAAGAGTGTCGTTGTCTATACACGCAAAATCAAATATGGTCTTTGGGATTATGATTTTGCTCCCACTAGTCAACTACTCCCAATTGACTTTCAAGAATTAAAAATTCTTTAGTGGCTGAAATCCTATCTAGTTGACTCGATCCCCGACGTAATGCGATCGACCGGGTCAATTTCGACGGGTAGGTACTTTCTTACCAATCGCGTCTAACGCGACTTCCAAAGGGTTTGACTAGTCAACTCTTTGACAATTCACATCGCCTATGTGATAGTCAACCGTATGTCTCTAAAATCGACGGTCCCCGACGTGGGCCAATCACCGCAAGATTCTTAGTCGAGTCGTAACCCAAGTATTCATGAGATCTCATAACGATCATATCTCGATAATGACGATATACCCGTGGTAGGTCAACTCCCGACGTGGGCGATCGGCTGGATCCGAACAAGGGCTCTTCACCGTCACTATAATATTGGGAGACATATTATAACTCGATTTTTGTTGTGGGAGTAATTTTAAATTAATTCACTTAATTAATTTTGAATTAATTCTCTTAATTAATTTAATTACGGTCTCATCAAATATATCTATCTCTATAGACATACATCCTACACATTTATCTAGATCGTGCCTAGTCATGCATCTATCGTATCATATAAAATAAATACAAGCACAAAATAAATAAATGCGTAAAGTAACCGGTATGATCATGGACTTTTTTCCTAGGTGCGGTTTCAATACAAATCGACGAAACCGCTGGTCACAATCTAAGGGTAGCCGCAAACCGCCAATAGATCTTTAATGCGCCATTCTCCAATGGGATCTTTATTTTTCGCCTTTCTTTGGTCTCCATCTTCCGCTCCATTCTTGTTACATTTAATTCTATCTAATAAAATAAATACACCCGCCGCACACGGGGAAGTCAACGGAAATGGGATAAATGTAGAAAAATAAACTAGGTCACGCTTCTTCATAACGGCCTAGATAATTTTTAAACCAACAGAAAAAATTAAATCATTCACATCTATCCTATCGGCCGAGTCCATGATCAATCGGGGTCCATATAATCATATTATATCTACTATATCTAATCCATACAATAAAATCTTATGAAAAAGATAAAATTAAAATTTAACTACTTGCGTCTTAATTAATCAATTAACATTTAATCTATTAAATAATTTTATCCAATCAATTAACTAATTAACATTTAATTAATTAAATGATTTTAATCGAAATAAAATTAACGATTAATTTTAAACCGATTTTAATTTTAATTTTAATTAATTAGAACTATTCCAAAATAAATCAAAATTAAAATTATTTCTCTTTTGTTTCTTTCCTTTTGATTCGTAATCAAAAGGGATGCATTTGGTTTCCTAAACCAAATTTGGCTTAGGCAAATTCGCCACTTTCCAAAATCAAAATTTTGAAAGTGGCTTGCCTAGCCTTTTACAAATCAAATATTTGAAAAGGGCCTAGGCCTATTCCAAATCAAATATTTGGAAAGGCCAAATAATTTTGGTTTAGGCCTGACCACTTTCCAAAATCAAAATTTTGGAAGTGGCCTAGGCCTAGGCCTTTTCCCAAATCAAATATTTGGAAAGGGCCTAGGCCTATTCCAAACAAAGTTTGGAAAGGCCATTATTATTTTAATGCCATGTGGCATCCCAATGGCCCAAACTATTTGAACCATTGGTTAGCCACATGACACAACTAAACAAAGGGAAATTAATAATCACAACTATGAACCATATTAAATCACAAAATACACAAAACAAAACTGGGGCCACCGCATCACGCCAGCAGCCGCCGCCGCCGCCGGCGATCACACGGTGGTGGTGCCGCCGCCGATCGGCCGAGCACCACCATTGCCGCCCTTTTTTTTTTTTTTTTCTTTCGTATCAATTTTGCGAATTAAAAATCTTTCATCTTTTTAATCACGTGATTTAAACGATAAAATTAACTACGCATAATAACATGCTTATTGCTTAAGCTCAAGCTCGCTCGATACCACTCGTTAGAAATCTACGCGGAACGCAGCCGAATTCAAAATTTATTTCCTATCGACCCAAGATCGACTTCGCTTAAGCAATAAACAAACAAGTAGTAGACGGTGGTTACCTTGGTTGATCTAAAAGATCGACGCTTTGACCGCCTACGAGAGTAGTTCGCATAGAGCCGCCCAAGTGTTCGGCCTCTACCGCTAGTCCACACGAACAGCCCGCCGGAATCCCATCATGGATTGCTATTGGAAAACTCCGGTTGCTAGACCGGCCTTTTTCCCCTCTCTCCAACTCTCTATAGGATGCTCTCTATTTTACACAAGAACTATTAGCTCTTGGAATTGTGATGTACAAAAGAGCTTGACACCCACCTCCTATTTATAATAAAAGTGGCGCCCCAAGAAGTGTGGAGGAGAAGAAAACCTTTTCCCAATAAAATAAGGAAAATATAATTGATTGATTTATCTCATTTATTATAATATCTCATATTAAATAAATCTAGGATATTGTCAATATCTTATATTGAATATTCCCAAGATATTGTCAATATCTAATATTGACTAAACTTATCTTTTATTATATTACCATAAATCAATTTACACATGTGTATATATCACATATATATATTATTACAAATATAAATCTATATATATTATAAATCCATACTACTAGTGCGCATGCATCACATATGCACACTACACACGCATGTGTGAACATATATATATAAATATTAATATCTCATATTAATATATGGTAATACCATTAATTAAATTGCACAATCCAAGTGTATCTTATACACTCCAAAATTGCGCCACCTTTAGCCAATAAAATTGACATCCGAATATTCTTTAATTAATATAATACTATTAATATCTTGTATTTAATTTATTCATAATAAATAAATACCACCATATTAATTTACCACTATAACCTTTATAGTCTCGAGATAAACTTTCCTTATTTGGTTATCATCTATAACCATATTTTGATCCGCTAGATATTCATATGTGTGTGACCCGATAGGCTTCCGAATATGTTGGCCGTAGACAAAGTGCAAATTACTTAAAATGCCCTTCATGCCTAACGATCACGGGATAGCGTCTAGCAACACACCGTGACTTCAATCATCGGAAGAGTCAAATGCAATGACTACTACCTTTCATGTGAAACAGCTTACCGTGTAACTTACAATCCTATCATTTAATAATATCCATACGGTCGTTAGTCGAGTGTCAAAACATCAACGACCGTATCTTATAATCTGATATCAAGCTCTCTCGGCAACTCATTTACTCCCACTTTGCAAAGATTCACGAGAGTAAGACATTCCTTATAAGAAGGCCATTTCGGATATTCGATCCCAATCATAGGATACGCGATTCCCGGACGACCAATCATGTATACTCCGCGATGCTTCAAAGATCACACCCAATCACTACCGCATGATCGCCCGTGGCTGTGGAAACCTCAATAGTGTCAAAGCATGACAATCCACACCGTGATGCCATGAAGACTCGGGTCTTAAGGATAATTACACAACCGCCACATAGTGTGACACTTATCCGTGTAAGTGGGTCACCTAACGTCGCGCATTCTCTAATACACGCCCACGCATACCCAAGTGTCTCTACACTTCGATAGACGAGATCTATCCTCGCCTCTAAAAGACGTAAGACATCTAATACGTGCTAGTCTGCTTATACTATCAATGCCCTGCTTTTAATAGTACATCAGCCTAGAGACATTTAAGTATCAAACTTATCAAAGTGATTAGTGATCTCATCAACCATAATCGCCTATCATGGTTTCTCTACCACAGTTTAATACTAAGGACGTTATCATATAACAATTCATAATTGGTTCTTTAAAAGAACATATATATGACAAATGTAAAAGCCATTTAATATGTGTATAAACATAAAGAAATAGCAGAAATGATCCGACCCGGTCGGATCCGGTCCAACCCGATTAGGTTTAGGACACTATTTCAACAGGTGTAACCTTTTGACATTCTGTTGATCACTTTATTAGTAATATAACAATCGGTTTTGTGCTTTTTGTTTTGATAACATTAGCTTAAACTAAGTTAGTCTAATAATTAAATAAGTACTTGCTTCCGGACTTAGTTAATTAAGACTAAAGTGGTAGAAACAAACTCTGATAATTGCATAAATCGAAGTAAGTTAAAAAGAGACCGTGATCCCTCCTCCCCCCCCCCCGGGATCACAATACGCATAGGTCCTAACATTTGGTATCAGTGCGAGATCATCTAATGACCAAAAATGTGGTACTAATTTTTGTTATCCCCCTTCTGTGGTTATTTTATATTTTTTTGTTATTTTACCTTGATCTTGACCTAAGATTGTTTTGCAGTTTTAATATTCAAAATAGATCAATCGTTCTAATTCAAGTGTCTGCAGTCACTTACACTCGCATACATTGTTTTAAAATAGTGCATTCATTTTTTTATTGCATTTTGTAATTGAACTGTAATTCATATTGCACTGTAATAGCATTGCTACATTAAATAACTCTTCGAACCCGAGGGATGGCTTATCCTTGGTAAGGCCTCCGTACTTTGACGGTTCAGGTTTTATTCAATGGAAACGTTCAATGATAAAGGTCCGCTTGTTCCGACAAAGTCTATCACCAAAGGAGGTGTTACCACAAAGGTTGATAAGAGTGAAGACGAATTTGATGCCGAGGACATAAAAAATATGTCCTTAAATGCCAAAGCCGTCGCCATTCTAATCAACGCCTTGAGCCCTCCGAAAACGGAGATGTTGCCGCATGGGAGCTTGTCAAAGAAATTTGGGAGACTTTAATTAAAAGACATGACGGCACCAGTCAGGTTAAAATATCACACATAAATCAGTTGAATCATATGTGATGTAAAGCTACTGATTTGAAAATCAAAGAACAAGCTGAAGAACTCAGCAAAGTCGATTACAATAGAGAAATATCCAAAGCTGCTCTAACTTGGGAAAGGGTTTGGGTTAAATACTCTAATATTTTAACACATCAAAAGACAAAAATACCCTCCACAATATAAATAGCCTAAATAGACAAAAATAACCCTCATTTTAAATCCTTCTTGCATTCTCACTGCATCTTCTCTATCCGCCCCTAAAGCAACAAACTCGTCCTTGAGTTGGGTCTCTACTGTTTGTGTACCATCATGTGAGTAATAAGGAGTTGAGTCAACAACATTATAAGTCTTGGAAATCGTGTAGGTAGCAGGCAAATCAACTTCATAGGCCTCACAAGCACCATCAAGATTCACCGATGGGTCAAGACCATCCACCACATTGTGAAACAATTTCAAAGACTCTCCCAATTGTCGTCCATTCTTGCACAAAGTATTGACACATGAGCCAATTATACCAACACCTATCTTGACCGTGATGATCTTCATCTTAATATTAACGTTCTTATCATCATTCCAACTCTCCCATTGAGTAACTCGTCCACGAGTTAGGTTGACGTTGGTACCATTCGTACATTGGAGAAAATTTGCTTCAACTTCCTTTTCATAATCATTACTGTTACATTCCAAAATGAAGTCACTGAAATAATGAATGACCTTGGATTTGGGACCATGTATTTCCAAGCCGGTATAATCTTCAAAAAGCTCAATCCTATTTGGTGGAGTGTTCCCAACAAGGAAAATGACAGTCTCATGGGTTGCTGATATTGACGCAGGTTTTGTATCTAGCAAATTACAATGCTCCGAGCCTCTGACCATTTTTTGGTTTACCACACTTTTAGAAACACAACTTCGTGGACATAACAATGAACTATATTTTGAGGTCATGATAATCCCCTTTCTAATGGTTTTAGCTTGATCTTTGGAACCATACCTTCATTTTCCCTCTTTTAAAATAGGTAGCAATACATTAACAACAAAAGAGTGAGTCTTCTCCACTTTATCAAACACCAACATATTATAAGTTTGCTTCTTCATAGCTTCCGAAAATTGTCCGTCCTCGGAATAACCTAAGTATCCTAGCAGAACACGGATTGCATGAATAACAGAGTGTGACTCCACACATGTAGACACATCTCTCCATATCAGAAGTTTGTCATCATCAAAAAGTTGTTGAACAAGAGCCCTGGCAAACTTCCTTTTTCCCACAGCCATCGAACCAAGGAAAACAAACAAACCAGTCATTTGTTGCGCCTTTCCCAATCCAAATTCTAAAATGAACACAATCTCTCGTAATAACGCAAACAACATGATCCTGGCCTTCGCCATTTGGTGCAACTTTGCTACAAGTCCATTGATCATCACGACTTGAACATACAACACCAATTCATCATCATTACTCCAAAATAAATAAATTTAATCCCACATCAATCGACAACCAAAAGCGGCCCATTGAGATTTCGACCACCGCTTTGGTTTCGTGGATGTAACAAAATCGCCTTCTTTAGAAGCACCAGATGTTTAGGTGGGTTCCCAAGCCATAAACACAAGCATAGTATATTTACCTTAACAACTATGTCCTTTAATATCACAGGAGAATCACAATCACCATTTTCTTGGACGCCGCTACCGCTACTAATTGATAAGGATCCAGTTGCAGCCTTCCAACCCCACCTTAGTCGTTTCAATTTTCTCCCACTACAGTAAGTCCAAATAAAGATAACAAAACACAAAAGCGTTTTTTTGCTAGCAGTTGTATCCTTTATCATGTCAATATTCATATCACCACCTTTTTGGAGCACAACTCCAGTTTTTAAAGTAGTGCCCAATGCTATAATGGGGCATAAGTTTCCCCCCGGATCAAATAAAAAGGATACAATGTCAATAGTTGAATGAGCAGGAGAAGTGTGCTCACCACACATTAGGTATATAGAGTCAATGTTGTTATTAAGTAGGAGAATTGTGTCCACGTTAGGTCTATTCAGCAACTTAAACTCCTGAACCTCATATTGATCATCATATGTAGCAAAATGAGCATCGTACCTTGTGAATAAACGACGTGACACGCACAAATTGATTGCTAATACATTCCTTACGGGATGCATTGTATCACTCTTCTGAGGTGTGTTATCAGGTCCTTGGTGACAAGCCCCAGTATATATGGTTTTGGCGATCAGCTTGGAAATGTCTTCATTGTGCTTTTTAGATACCATAACCATTGTAGCCATCTTCCTTTCATTCACAACAAGAGTATTCTCCATTGTCGATTTTGTTGAAGCTATCAATTGAGTTACTACATGTGCCTCAAGTTCATATTTCATTTCTTCCATATGCAGTATGCGTTCAACAATCTCAGTTCTTGTATTTTCATCTCCGAAATTATGAACTATGCAAGTATCATCCTTATTACAACATTCAGTGCTCTTTTTCTCTTCAGCTTCAGCTTGATTAAAGAAGTTTTCAGCCACAATTACTTCGGTCTTTGTAATTGTCGTAGTCTGGTAGCATACTCGCGATACGTTGTGCACATAGTTTCCACCTTGGCTGTTGTTGTGCACATAATTCTCAATCTTGCTGTTGTTGTAAAGTTGCGAGGGCCATTTCATCAAACAGGTGTCGGGCAAAAAACTGGAGCTTACTATTTTGCTTTCCTTCATCTCTTTCTTGTTGGGTAATTTTGTAGAACACCTAGTCTGTATGAATATTTCAGCCATTAAATGCTTCATCCACCACCATGAGAATCTATGGTGTTCCAATTTCATAAGATGCAATTCTAGTGCGTATGAATAGTTCAGCCATAAGATGCAATTCTACATTTGAGTCTTTCCGGTGTTTGTGTCTCTACAAAGTACTCTTCAATTTCATCAATCCAAACCCACAAATCTTCTATAAACATGGAGCCACTATAAATGGGTAAAATCGATCTGAACCTGCGTTTGTTTGACTCTCTAGTACTATAACTCTGGTGCTGAAAACCTGCTGCGACTCCAACCTTAGTGGTGCGAGCAACATCTCGTCCGACTCGGTGGTGGCCGTAGTTCAGGTGGTGTCTTAATTCAATCACTGCCTGATGCGAATCTCTCCAGAATGTATCAGATGTGTGATCAAATTGTTGGACTTATTTCTTAGTTTTGATGATGAGTGCCAGACTAGCTGTTATAGTGCAAAGGCAAAAAGATGTCTAGATTAATTGTATAGGTTTATTAGAGTTTGATTCATAAATAGGTTTGATCAAACAAGCATCAGTAATGGTCACCGACTTACATCGCCAGACTAGTCTAGGTCGATGAGGGTAGATAGGTCATTGAGACTAGTCGGGAACTCTCTTGAAGACCAAGACCAAGGCCGAGGGTTCAATCGATTCATGAAGGCTAAGGGATCAAACTTAGTAATTTAAGTCAAGGATATGGGATCAGAATTTAGACAAGTCTGTGATGACCTAAACTGATCACATATACCTTGTGTAGAAGGTCTAAGTTCCATAAGTTGGATGATGTTTGGAACTTGGTTATAATTTAAAAAGGTGTAATCTAACTTCACAAATAAAAGTTAGATAAAAAAATCACCATTGTATTTTATACACACGAGAAAATTGGAGTTCAAAGAGATCGATAGGTATCTCAAATGATCGATGAACTCACCGATATAATACCTCGATTAATTCAAGATTATTGGAAGATTACATGGATAAGGACAGCCAACTACCTCTGACTTATCAAGGAAATCAAAGGCTGAGATTAAAAGAACGTTGGGATGATTCATTATTTTTATCCATTGGATACAAGTCAAAGGGGTGGATAGACTGCACTGTCAAAAAGGAATTCTGACAGTGTCAGTCCTATGAATAGTGACAGAATGCAAATCAGATGGGACAAAATCAAGGAACGGTTACATTTGAATTTCAAATACAAGTCACATGCATTCCTACCTATAAATAGAAGACTTTCAACTCAGAAAGAGAAGGATGAATTTTGGATAAACCTTAAGAAATAACTCTGAGCTGAAAAACACCCTGCTGAACTTACTGAGCATAAAGCTGCTGATCTAGAGAATTTCTTCAAGTGCATTCTGTATTCAAGCTACATCAAGCATACACACTTGAAGTCTGCTAGCTGCTGATTAAATCATCCTAATCAAGCTGCTGCAACTGAATCATTTATTTGATTCAATCTTTATTTTATAAAGAACTCTGCAAGACAAGTGAAGCATCTGTTGGGTGTGAAAGATCGTTGTTTGTGGTGGAGTGGTGAAGAGGCAATCCTACCCTTCAAGGACCAGTGGAAGACTCAGGAGCAGCAATCCTACCTGTTCCCAGTTTTCAGTTTGTGAAGCCATAGTTATTGGTGAAGGACAAACAACTTAGGAATCGTTGTAACAATTTACATCAAAGATCTCTAGTGAATTTCCTCCAACATCACGGGGAGATGAGTGGGTGACGGGATTACACCACCTGAACCACTATAAAATCTGCCTACTTACTTTCAGCATTTAATTTCTGCACTTAGTTTATCTTGCACATCAACCTACTGAATCTAGCAACTGAAATCACACACTTGCACTACTGAGTATCTAATACTTAGTATCATAATTAACAACAAGTATTAAGGCTTAATTTTGATACAATTCCGCTGCACAAATTTAGCAAACTCAACTATCAAGTGAGACTCACTGTTTATCAAGAGAGCTCTTCAAGTCTCAACAGACTCTGAAGTCTCAGCAGATTGCTGAAGTTGCAGAAATTGTTAACTCCAAAAGTTTTAAGTGTTAAGTTTATTCACCCCCCCCCCCCTCTAAACTTAACCAAAGCCTTTTCAAGGGACCAACTATTGGTATCGGAGCAGTGCTTCTGTTCTGAAGTAATCCTACTTGTTGTGCTTGAGAAAATTCTTTGAAACTTTCTTTCAAGTTACTGGTATTATTTTATATTATTTTGGTGGTGTAAATTAGAAATGCTGGTACAAGTTCCCAAAGGCTACGGCCATAGAGGAATCGAAGGGTCTTGCAGTCCTTTCTAAAGATGAACTGATCGGGAACCTCTTAGTCTATGAGCAATGCATGCATGCACGCAAAAGTAAACACATCAAGCCAAGTGTTCCGGTTCTCGAATCTGATAATGAAGAAGAAGAATTCGATGAGGAATAAGACAATGAAGAGATTGCTATTTTGATCCAAGAATTTGCATGTTTCGTGAGAAGTAAGAAGAACCGAAGCAAATTCTTCAAGAAGAAGAAAGATAACCGGAAGAGAAAAGTATTGCACCGAAGAAGCCCGATGTTTCGAATATGATCAAAAGGGTCACATCAAGAAGGACTGTCCACGAAGAAAGTCGGAGAAAGCAAACAAAAGTTTTGATTCCATACATCAAGAAAAGAAGAATTCATGCAAGAAAGTCTTTGCGGCTACTTGGGACAATAGGTTTGAATCCGACAACGACAATAAATCCGAACAAGCTACCTTTTGTTTTGCTGGGCATGTAAAGTATTATTATAGTGGAAACCATAGTGATAGTGATAGTGATATCTCCCCTACCCCTCCTTCCTTTAATATTGTGCATGATAGTCTCGTAAGAGAAAACAAAAAATTAAAACTGGAAATCACAACATTAAATGAACTTAAGGAACAACATAGCGCACAAGTCATTTCACTCATCACCATCCAAGACACATTAGTGAAGAAATATTCTTTAAAATGAGAGGTTGCCTCACATAAAATAGTCATTCAAAGACTTGAAAAATAGCTACCAAAACCTCCAACAACAACCATCTCCGATTAAAGACTCTAAGGAAAAACAAGTTGACCTTGAACCCACGCAAGTGGATACAAACGTCAACTCAACAAGTCAACCCGGCTCTTTTAAGGCTGTCTTAGAACCTAGGCCCATTGCCCTAGCACAAACTACACAAAAGAATGCTAAATCTACACAGACACACACATCACAGCATTCTAAATCACGAAACCACACATATATGTGTGATAGAAGAAGTTCAAGGAGCCCTACTCAAAAAACAACTTCAATCATGAACATAATGGTACCCCTAGGCCTGCATACACCCAATCATATTGTCATCATGATCTTAGGGTAGATCAAGCACCCGACTACACGTACCGGCATCCACATATCACTCCATTCATTGCACATCTTATGTTCTTTCAAGATGAAATCAATCGAATGTGCTCGAATACATACTACGAACAACCGTTCCATGGTCAGTATGAACTGCCCATTAGGCTTACTAGGACTAGAAGAGGCAGAGCTAAACAAAAAGTTCGCCATGTATGGGTTCGAAAAGATTTATGGCCTTTTACTCCACCCTGTAATTTTCTTTTAAACCTATCTTTAGATTAATTTTCAAACTAAAGGGGAGAGAGTAGTATTATTAAAGCTTTTGTAAGTCAATAAAACTCTATTTAAGAGGGAGCTTGTTTTAGGGGGAGTTTGACTCTCCCAACGTTTTTAAAACCGTCCCTTAAAAGCTTTAAAGTGATATTTTGAAAATGAATCAAAGGGGGGGTAATATTAAGTATATTATGGTTTGGTTTTAGTGTTGATTAAGTCCTCTCTTTGTGTTTAAAACTTTTAATAATGTGATACATTGTGTCACTAACCGGCCCGGAACCTATTGCTTATATTAAGTGGCAATTGTTTATTGTTTACTGTGTCATAAGTACATCATAGTAATTGATTATGTGCCTAATGTGTACTATATGTGATGACACATTGAAATTGAACACTTATGTTATACAATAAGGCCTTTTTAATGCAACTTGTATAGCATAAGTTGTAATTAATTAATTAAAGTGTAACATATATAGATACATATATATAAGGGCCTTAATTAATTATGGATTCAATATATGCTGACTGGCCTGGTCCATTAAGCCGATATTAAATCTGCCAGAATATTTCCCTCTTGGACCTAATTTATTCCAGCCCGTTTAGCTTGGCCCAATTATTTTTATTTAATAACCCTCCACTATCGTACCCTAAGACATATCAGCTGAATCATTTTTCCATTTGCAAGAAACGGTTCCCCTTTCTACTCCATCTTTTGCTCTGGAAATTCAAACGTCTCTTAAAACTGATTCTGCAATTACCCCATTGATTCCCCGATTTCCTGCCTCTCCGTATCTCCCTCTCTCTCCTTCATTTAACCTCGTGTTTTATCATTGTTTGGTAAGAATCATTTACTGCCTCTGATACCATTTTGAGCAACCATTTCACATGGAAGGCTCCCTGCTAAAAATGTGCTATCTTGAGTCTTGATTCGAGCAACCATTCCATTTATGGATTGTTCGAACTATAAAGGTGTGATCTTTATGCCTTGTGCCGCTGATTCGAACAACTACAACGATGGTTTCACACGACGGCAGATTCGAAGTGGTCTTGCACCGATTTTTGAAGATTCGGACTAAAGGTTAATTCATTTTTTTGTTAATTTCGTCTTTATCATTTATTTTATTGATTTAGAACCGATCTCTGCCCTGATTTTGTGCTGAATGCGTCTTGTGAAGGTTATGTGTGAAAGGGTTTACCTTTCCTCTAATTTGTTGCTGATTCGAGTCATTAAAGCACTCGAGTTGGAAGATTATCCGTCAACATTTTGACAAAGTGAATATTTTTTGTTTTACTATCGTATATTATCAACTACCCCCCACTTAGCTTTTGATCGTCCCGAGCAAAAGGCGAAAAAGAAACACGACACTCTGATCAATATACAAGTTGATTAAAACAAACTATGCCTCACAAATTCAAGATCAAGATCATGCCACTCATATCCATCAGTAACGCATTAAGCACTATTCTCATCATGAGCCAATGTGTGTGGGCAACAACTTTCACAACCGCCTAGTAATGCAGACAATGTCACATTACATCAACCCGTAGTCGAACTAACCAGTCTCGAACATGTTATTTATTAATTAATTTAGCTGGCAAGGCAGATCGAGAACCGAGTATATATTACTCTTAGGCTCGCGTTTATCGGTCTATGCAAAAGTCGTGCGTTTTACGCTCCATCGACTCAGATTTTGCCAAAGAGAATATAGATGTATATATTTCAATGTACTTCTCTTTCTTGGCGGGTGAACTCTCATTGATTTATCTATCCTCACGGCCCCACTCTTGATAAACTACCGAATCCGAAATTCCTTGGCCTTTATATGCGTCGGTGAAACATGATTCGTGATAAAACGAGGGTCAACCCTGGTGAAAGCAATATGCTATCGACTACACACCAAAAGAAGTGAGTTATACGTGCTTAAAATGGTGGCTCATAATAGAATATGCGCTTAATACGCCTTTACTTCAGAAGTGGGCATTTACTCTTACTCGTGCAAAGTGAAACAAAGATGAAATCAATTAACTTGAAAAGATCAAAGATATCATAGTTTTGGAATCGTGCATCAAAGAGAATCAAGATAATCATGCAATTCATGGAATATAATGTTAAAAAGCTAAGTGACGTTCCTTACCCCAACTTAAACGAAACATTATCCCCAATGTGTAGAATCGGATCGTCGTATAAATCATTGGGCTCACGTAAGTAATCCATGAAGAATCTGCGCTAAGTAACTCAAACAAACCAAGAAGAATAGTGGTGACAAGAAACTGTATAATAAAATGATGGCAGTAAAAGAGAAAAGAATTAACTCCAAATAAATTAAGCCGTCAAAATCATTATATTAATAATATTCTGCTACATCAACTACATAGGAAAGTAAAATAAAAATAAAAACAAGAAAATGGAAAACAACAAAAACAAAAAGAAAGAAAACTAATCCTTATCAGAATAACCCTCCCAATCATCTCTAGGCTCAAAACCGGGTGGTGGACCACAACTGGAGGCAGCAGCAGCCGAAGAAGAGGCTCGGTGATGTGGGGCAGTCCTAGGTGGTGGGGTCGATGGGTAATATGTAACCTCTATGAATATCTAGAATAGATATTCGACCTTTATACGGTGCCAAAAGAAATTGTTATTGACCTTTAAAATATTAAAAATTGTAAAAATGATTGTTTATCAACAAAAAAACATATAAATTTAATATGACGTATTATTTATTTAATTATTATAGAAATAAAAATCGTGTATTTTAATGTTTCCATTGAAAAAAACTTAAATAAAGAAAAAAAAACAAAATTTAAAAAATAGAGTGTGCCATCTATGTTGTTTATTAGGTCAAGAGAATCAGGGATGTGATGACCCTGATTCTATGGTGAAATTAACGGCTTTAGGCTGTCAAAATCGAATCTTGGCATCAATAAAAAATGTGTTCCATGTGACTGCATTGGTGCTGCTTATCAATTATAGGATTGCATCCACTAGATTCACTCTATGGCAAGGCTCTTTAGCCTTTAGACCATTTGATTTTGAACCGGTGAATTTCAACCCGGTTCACTCTGGTAAATTGGCTGATCCTTTAATTTACAGCCCAGTTTACTTGGTCAGACTGAGAACATGTTGGTTCAGTGAAGTCCTTTTAGGTCAGTTAGTAATGAACCAATAAGGTTGGTTGGTTTGTCGGTTTAATTACACAACTGGTTCATTTAACCCGAGGGTATAATACCCAGTGATGGTCTGTCGGTTAAAATCAACTGAATATGGTTGGTTTGGGTTATCTTGAGCCCTATAATCAGGCTAATTTTAGAGTACCTGTCCAGCAGTTCGGTACTAGTTTAATTGTACATGTATAGTAAAAAAACCAATTAGACCAATATGATGATAAACCATTGTCGTGTATGCTGAAAATGTAAGGGTTGTCTGATTGGTTAATAGGTTGTCCCTTACGGGTTTATTTAGGTCTAGTTCAATCACACACATGTTATAACTCTGTGTCGGTTCTGGTTTATCGGTTTATGAAACTCTGATTTAGTCACATGTGTTATAGACCCCTATTGCGGTTAAACTAGGCCAGGGCTGTCACATTTGTGTCTAATATCAACCTACTATGCTTGTCAAAACTAGAATTCACACACATGTCAAATGTGCCTCGAATATTGTGTGATTCACTAGGATATAGTGGTTGTAGGTTTTTTGTACCTTCAGCCCTCTAAATAGCCCAAAACTGATCATAGGATTGCAAGTATTCACATAACACTCATTGTTAAGCGATCCAACATTTTTAGTTTAGAATTGTGTCCTTGCTTGGGAGTGTCTGTGAGGGTGAGTATCAACCGTTGGTGGGACCAAAGGGCGTTGATACTTGTCTGCAATTTCCTGGAGTCTAGAAAACTAGTGGGACTGAGGATTCAAGGCTCAGAGCATTGCAGTTGTACTGAAATACACAGGGGAGATCCTGCTGAATTTCAGTGGTGTATACTTACTGGTTGTAAGTGTTGGCTTTTTGTGTTTCTAAAGTTTTAGAATAGGGTGTCTTAATCTTGATAATTTGTTGTCTCTGAACTGTAAGTGAGTCAGGGTGTATTAGACTGAATCATCTTGGGTAGAGGTGTGGTCCAAGGGTGGACAATAGGTTTGATACTCAGACTCTAAGTCAATTCACTTTCGGCAAGATTAGTCAAGGATTAAGCATGATTTTGTTGTTAGTTTAACTGAGTTTTGATTATACATGTTCATTGTTAGAAACATGTTTTATCCCATGTTTGCTTGCTGAATCAGTGAATGTGGTTGTGTCTGTGTGTTTAGCTGTCCTTATTTTAACCGAGTTTTGAATATACCCGTTCTACCTTCACACACTTACACTACTGCACTTTATACATTGCTGCACATTTGCACCGCTGCACATTTGCACCTGCTTTGGCCTGCTGATCCTAATCTTCCTATCTGTGTATTTGCTGAACTTACAAGATCTGCTTCATTCTTGTGTGTCTTCTATGATTTGATCATTTGCTGAAACTGAGTTTCATAGTTGAACCTGTTTGGGTTTGATCATAACACCTGCTGCATCAGTTGTGCACTAATATAATCTTGCTTCGTGCTGCACTTGCTCATATTCAGCTGAATTCATTATGGTGTAACCTGCTGCTGAATCTTTCCTATTTTGTAATCATGTTGTTTTGCAAACCTGCTAGTTTACCTGCTGTATCCTGTATCAGGATTTTGTTTATTCTATATTAGCTGATCTGATGAACCGTTTGTGCTCACGATTGATTAACAGATTTGATGTTTTAACCTTTGGTTTTAACTATCATCTCTGGGAATCAACTGAGTGGTCAGCATATGTCTGATCAGCTATGATTCTCTGTATTCTATTTATCAGTCTGTTGAACACTGGTTTGTTGCTCTATCTTGAAAGTTTTGAACTGTATTTGTCCCCACGACAATCTTGTTCTAAGTGTGTGCATGATATAAAGAGATACAATAGGAGGAGGCCGGGTTCACAAGGTTTGCTTCAGCGTCCATATATTCACTCGATGCTGGCTGTTGCAGCCATTTGTGTTTGTGTATGCCTTCTACTGCACGGGGAACCGGATATCGGCACCATTGCTCCTTTTGAATGTGAGAATTTGGATTTTGGCTCTTGGTAGTTGGGAAGAGAGTAGTAAATTGGGGTCTCTAAGCTGCACAGCCAAACAAAATATGCATAACTTGGGTGCACCCTGGTTTCAGGTGAAAAATATTCTATTGCAGGGTGTCTTCATTACATCATCACAATTATTTTTTTCTCGTTACACTTTGTCAATAACTTGTCACGATTCACAACGGTTTGGTCTGAACCAATGAAGACTCTCTGCAATATAATTTCCCTGTATTTTAAGACGACAAAGCATGAAGTTACTACATGCTTTGCTCTATCCTCCGTGTTATGACGGATGGAGATAACTTAGATGCAAGAAATTGAAACAGATGCAATCAAACGCAAATATTCAAAGGAGATAACAGAAAACAAGAAGAACACAGATTTAACGTGGAAAACCCCTTTCAAAATGAGAGAGATAAAAAAACCACGGGCAGAAAAGAGATATTTATTATTATGCACTGAGTTACAGATTTCACACACATAGACAACGCAACAACAACTGTATTTATAGGAACAAATCCCTAAAACCTAGCCGTCAAGGAATCTTTGTCTGATATGCCATAAATACCCCTACACGTGTCCTCCTTTTAATGACACTGTATAGCTGTCACACAACAGAATTAACAGATGTGGGACCCTGCTGTATTCAAGTACTCAGCAGACTTCACCCTGCTGACAGAAGCCTCAGTAGACTCCACCCTACAGATGCACAGAAATGAATACACTTCTCAGTTGTCCATCACACAGCTGACTCTTCAGATTGGTTCCACCAGATGTAAAGTTTAAGTCACTTTACTGACAAATCTCCACCATGACTTTAACTCTCACCAGAGTCAAACAGATTGCATAACCAGATGTACTTGTATCAGATGCATTCGTCATTGCCAGATGTACTTGTACCAGACTATCTCCACAACATCCACTCCACTGATCTGCCCTCAGAAGAGTTTCCAGAAATAGATTATAAGCTCTGAATATTCAGTAAGTCCAGGCAAAGCTGAAACTTACTCTGCTGAACTGGTTTAGTGAACATATCAGCAGGATTATCCTTGGTGCTAATCTTCTTCACTACAACCATTTTCTCATTCCTCAGAAAATGATACCTAACATCAATATGCTTGGTTCTCTCATGATGAACCTGATCCTTGGCTAAACATATTGCACTTAGACTGTCACAATATATCTTAGCCTGATCCTAATGCAACCCCAAATCACTGACAAGCCCTTTCAACCAGATACCCTCCTTAGATGCTTCAGTAAGAGCCATACATTCTGCTACAGTAGTTGATAAGGCTATTGTAGCCTGAAGAGTAGCTTTCCAGCTGACCACTATTTACCAATGTAAACACATAACCAGTCATTGATTTTCTATCATCAACATCACTGTATAATCGAGATCACAAGAGCCTATGACTGCACTCAAGATCACCTCCATAAATGAGGCCAACATCAGCTGTACCTCTCAGGTACCTGAATATCCTTTTAACTGAATCCTCTTCCAACCAAACGTGCCTTATACCTGACCCCTTCTGCCTTAGTTATTCTTTCCTTTTTCTTGAAAATCCATTTACAAGTCACAACTCCCTTGTCAATAGGTTGTTTGACCAATTCCCAAGTCTGATTCTTCAGAAATGACTCCATTTCATCTCCCATGGCTGCATGCCACTGAGATGATTCTGTACATGTCACTGCTTCCCTGTAAGTAGTAGGTTCAGCAACCTCTACCTCTTCTGCAACTTGGAGTGCATATCCAGCCAAATCATCATACCCATATCTCCTTGGATGTATCCCAACATTAGATCTTCTAGGCCTGCTGGCAGCTAGACTCTGTTGATTAGTGTTTGTATGACGCCCTCACCGAGGTCTCGTGAGGGTCGGCTTGCATTAGATTCTCGTTTCATTATCCGGTCAAGATATAGTGTTGCTTTGGATCCACTGATTGTTGCATATCAGTAGACTCCACCTGAAGCTCCACATGTTTCTCAACACTATCAGATTCAGCACTGGTTTCAGATTCAGTAGACCTCCCCACTGATGAGTTTATCATAGAATTTTCATCAAACACAACATCCCTGCTGAGGATTACTCTGGACTCTGCTGATGACCAAATTCTATATCCCTTTACTCCATCACCATACCCCACAAACACTCCCTTCTTGGCTCTTGGCTCCAACTTCCCTTCACTAACATGATAGTAAGTTGTACTCCTAAAAACCCTTAGAACTGAGTAGTCAAGGGCTTGCTCGACCACATCTCAAATAGTGTCTTGAGATTGATCCTGTGTAAGGATCATTGTTCATTAAGTAGCAAGTCGTGTTTTACTGACCTCTTGCCCAAAATCTCCTCGATAAACCAAACTTGAGAAAGCATACATCTTGCCTCTACAAGTGAGTTTGATTCATCTTTTCAATTACACCATTCTCGCGAGGTGTATTCCTTACAGTATGATGTTTGGCAATACCCTCAGCTGCACAAAATGAATCAAAATCCGTCCAGCAGAATTCCAGACCATTATCTATACGGAGCTTCTTGATTTTCTTGCCTAACTGATTCTCCACTAGGGCCTTCCACTGCTTGAAGTTACTGAGTGCATCACTTTTGTTCTTCATCATCACCACCCAAGTCATCCTTGAATAGTCATCTATGAATGACACAAAATATCTATGACCACCCAATGACTCAACTTTTGATGGACCCCAGCAGTCTGAATGGATATAATCAAGTGATGCCTTTGTGTTGACCAACCCTGTTGAGAACTTACTTCTGTGAAATTTCCCAAACACACAATGTTCACAAAAGTCCAGATTCTTGACCTTATATCCCCCAAGAAAACCTGCTGAAGAGAGAATCAGATACCCTTTCACTGTGTGACCTAGTCTCATGTGCCACACTTGAGTCTCTGCTTGAGATCGGTGAATCTGCGAGGATGCAACAACAAAGAATGCCAGATCATCAGTAGATCCTTGTAATATATACAAGGTTCCCCTCTTGATGCATTTGAGGACTACAACAGAATCTTTGAAGACATTCAGCTGTCCACATTCACCCTTGAAATTGAACCCCTTGCTGTCCAGTAGACTGAGAGATACCAAATTCTTTCTCATATGTGGAACATGGCTTACATCTTTCAGTGTACAAAATCTACCATCCTCTGTCTTTAACTTTACTGAGCTAATTCACAACTTTGCAAACCTTGCTATTGGCCATATAGATTTGACCACCATCCATCTGCTCATAAGTAGAAAACCACTCCCTGTTTGGACAAATATGGTAGGATGCTTCAGAATCAAGTATCCACACATCATTGTGGTGTGTAGAATCCCCTGCAACTAGAACCAGATCCTCATCGATTGCTGCTCAGCTGCCAAGGCTCACGTGCGAGTTGCCTTCATGTCGCTTTCTTCTTCCCTGGACAATTGGACTTCCAATGTCCCTGCTCCTTACAATAATTACAGACATCAGTAGACTTAGGACCTTTGGACCCTGATTTCTTTTTCTTCTTCTGTCCATATCCTTTTCCACTATTACTGCTAACTACTAGCCCAACAACTGACTGGTCTGGTCCCAAAGACCTTGTGTCTAAGCTCCCCCGGCATGTAAGGCAGACCTCACATCCTCCAAAGCTACTGTATCCTTCCCAACTATGAAAGAATGCACAAAGTTTTCATATAATGCCGGTAATGACACCAACAGGATTAAGGTTGCATCTTCATCCTCAATTTTAACATCAATATTCTTTAAATCAAGTAATATTGTGTCAACTGGTCAAGATGTTCCCTCAGTGGACTAACTTCATGCATCTTCAAACTGAACAACCTCTGTTTCAACAACAACTTGTTGGTCGCTGACTTGGTCATATACAAGCTTTCAAGCTTCTTCCACAACTTGGTGCGTGTCTTCCTCGGGAAACCTCGGTGATAACATCATCGATAAGTCCAACATGATGGTTGAATGTGCTTTCATCCAGATCGGCATAATCACCGCACTGTATTTGGTTTGTCGATAAAAGGACTCCACAAACCCTGCTATTTCAACAAAGGCACACATCTTGATTTGCCACGAGACCAAAAGCTGTTCCTTCCTCAGAAATTTATCGATTTTCACGCTTCTCTGTGACATCTTTTCTTGCTAAAGATCACAACTTTATCACAGATCCTAGCACCTTGCTGAAGGCCTTGGTGAAGATGAAGTTGATCGTACATATTGTTATCTCCAGAACCTCTCTCTGATACCACTTGTTATGATGGATGAGATAACTTCAGATGTAAGAAATTGAAACAGATGCAATCAAACGCAAATAATCAAAGGAGATAACAGAAAACAAGAAGAACACAGATTTAACGTGGAAAACCCCTTTCAAAATGAGAGAGATAAAAAACCACGGGCAGAAAAGAGATCTTTATTATTATGCACTGAGTTACATATTTCACACACACAGACAACGCAACAACAACTGTATTTATAGGCACAAATCCCTAAACCCTAGCCGTCAAGGAATCTTTGTCTGATATGCCATAAATACCCCTACACGTGTCCTCCTTTTAATGACATTGCATAGCTATCACATAACAGAATTAACAGATGTGGGACCCTGCTGTATTCAAGTACTCGTGAGACTTCACCTGGCCGACGACAGAAGCCTCGATGAGACTCCACCCCTCTTGATGCACAAAAATGAATACACTTCTCAGCTGTCCATCACACAGCTGAGTCTTCAGATTGGTTCCACCAGATGTAGAGTTTAAGTCACTTTACTGACACTCCGGATTTTGCTGTTGTGGCAGAGACAATAGATATGCATCTTATTTTTCTATTAAGCTTAAGTTTACACGTTGCTGCTTGGTGGTCAGAGCTAGTTTTATCACCCACTTCTTGAAGACGAATGCAGGGATTTCACACATGCACCAGGGATTGAGCTAGTTCTATTACACACCATGTTTAATGGCTGCATCACGAGGACATTTAATCCAGCTAGCTGATTGACACGTCTACGCGTAAGAGTGGGGCTTTGCCTATGTAAGCTAGCTTTTTTCTCCTGCCTACGATCCATGTACTGCTGTTTATTGTCTCTGTGTTAGTTGATATATATATATATATATATATATATATATATATATATATATATATATATATATATATATATATATATGTATATGTATATGTATATGTATATGTATATGTATGTATGTATGTATTATTCATGTGTAAATATGATTGGAATGGGTGTTGATTAGTTAAGGTGTTACTAAGGTTATGTTGCATGAAGTGATTTTGAAACAGTATTTTACACATGATGAAAATAGTTTTGAGACATGGCCTCCTGTCCTGTCCTGTCCTGTCCCTAATGATATATGTCTTGAACTGTGAATATAGCTTGTATTGAAAACACCCTTGTTAAGTCTGTTTGTAATTAGATTTGATTTGTATACTAAACTGCACCTTGAACTTTCTTTATCAAGTTGTTATCCTTTGATTAGCTATCTGTATCTATTCGATTAGTAGTTGCATGATTATAACCTGCCTTGTTTGCGTCAACAATATACACTTTGATTGATAATTTGCACCCGTTATTTAGTTCTTGATCTATCATGTTTGATAACCTGCACTTAAACCATTAGAGGGCTTGATCATAGCTTTTGACTAATCAGACCCTAAATTTTTGCTTGCATCTTAATATTTTGTTTAGTAACACATGTATTTTATCTAAACCTTATCTGCAGCATTGTTGGTGTAACTTTTTGACATTCTGTTGATCACTTTATTAGTAACATAACAATCGGGTTTGTGCTTTTATTTTTGATCAGGTTAAACCAACTAAGTCTAATAATTTTATTGGTCCATAATACAAGGTTTGTAAGAGTTTAGAGGGGGGTGAATGAACCCTTTTCGATTTCTGAGTTTCTCACTTAATGAACGAGACTGATCAGTAAAAACAGACTAGCAAAGTACTCGTCTGGTTTACTCAGGGGCGGACGCAGGATCTCGGGTAAGGGGGGGCAATAAATTTTTTAAAGGCAAACAAAAAAATTAAGGGGGGGCAAACTATATTTAGCGTACAAATTTTAGTGTACTTTTTCGGATTAAGGGGGGGCAGTTGCCCCCCCTTGGCTGTATGTAGGTCCGCCACTGGGTTTACTTCAAAAAGTGAGTGCAGCGAAATAATGATATAGTTTTAAATAAGCTTTGAGCTTGGTTTTCTCTGCTGAGTAGTGTGATGTTAAGTATGAAAGTACTGAAAGTAAAGTGCTGAGAGTAAATGAGTCAGGAAATATTATCGATCTTCAGAGGCGTAATCTCCTACGTGACCGCGTCTCCCGTGACTTAGGGGGTATCACTATTGTACTCTATACTAATACAATAGGTAAGTGTCCTTGACACCCCGCAGATGCTTCACACTCAAAATAGCCAATCCTCGACACCCTACAGATGGTTCAACGGTCTATTTGCATACAGCTCGTCTGAAGAACTTCCTTTCTCCAACTACTCGTCTGTCTTCATCGATGTTCCTTCACACCTAGAAGATGCCTCAACAGGTTAGCCAATTTCTTGAGAACTTGGTTGTTGAATAAGGTGAGTGTTGTATCAAGTTAATGATACAAAGGTGAAAGATTTTGCTGAATCTGCCTTTGAAGTTCCGATTGCAGCTCTATTGATCAAGTAGATCACTGGATGATTTCTGTTTAGCTTAGTTGTTGTTGATCTGCTTGATTTCTAGATTTGGATTGGTAAGCTTTGAGATGAAGATCTTGTTCTTGAAGAGATTGAGTATTTTGGTAGCTTTTTGTCAAGATCGTTTTAACTTGCTCAACTTGTTCTTCAATTGCTCTTCTTCATCCTTATATAGTCTTCGTAGGGTACGTAGATGTGCCATTGAGAAAATGTGTGGCCCATATTAGATGCTAAGTTGTTACTTGAATTTGAAAAACAGTCCATTCAGCTTTTGTCCGTTGGAGTCTGTACTTGATGGCTTCTAGAATGTAACTTTATAGAATCAAATGCTATTTCTCCACTTGTATGATTTTGTAGCTGTTTGATCAAATGTTGATCCAATGGATGACTACACGCCCTTTAATTTATCACTTCATATCTCTTTTTATTCACTTAAGAGCACTGGTCATCTCTGGTCCGATCATAGACTAGTCTGGATTTGGATGCTCTACTAGTCTGCTCTTAGCTTTGCTTGCTGGTCTGCTTCACCTCAGAATATTCTATTTTGAGTAGTCTGCTTGATGGACAGACAAGAGTCTGGTCTTCTAGTCGTCTGGTCTTCTTGTTTTCAAGTCTTCAAGCCTAGACCATCTTAGATTCTACAATTACAAGCAAGTAAAGTCTGACCAAACCTATCCAAATTCGCATGTCAGACTACTAAGAAAACTTATAATTGGTATCTAAAACAACTATTTTGGTATCATCAAAACTTCTAATCTATATGGACCTAACAAATTCTCCATTTTTTATGATGCCAAAACCAAGCAAGCATGAAGATAAGTTATAAATTGAAGTAAATGCAAAGAAGTCAAAAAGATTTTGACTTGTTGGAGAAAAGATAGATTTTATAGATATCAGTGGGAGTTTATTACAGATTATACAACATGATAATGAGAAAAGGTACAGATGGAAGCAAAACAAAGCAAAACACTAATATGGTCTTCTTTCAAGCTTCTTCCAGACTCTTGTCCATTTGTTCGTTGCCAAAAGCTTATAAAAACTGGCTTCTCTTTCCAGATCTCCCAAAAAAAGACTTATTCAGAATGCTTCGACACAAAAACTTTCTAACTTCATACTCAAATCTTTTCCATTCCTTTCCCAGCAGCAGCATCATCTTCCTTTTCCTTTGCATCTTCCCCCTTTTTGGCATTATCCAAAAGGGAGTTTATCAAAATCTTGTTTAGCTGGGATTGACTTGTAAGGAATTCATTGAATGTAATGGATAGTGAAGTGACTACTTTTTGTAGGCTCTGGATCTGTGCATCTGTTCCTAATGCACTTAAATCAACATGTGCCCCCAGTTTGCCCGCCAGTTGATCAATATTTTGATGTGTGAAGTCATGTCTACTTCCAGATAATTCATCACTCAAGTAAATTTTGGCTAACACACTATGAAGTTGATTGACCAAGCATTGGTCAATCATATCTCTAAGGATGTCCTGGTGTTGGCAGCCAGATTTGCAATTTCGTTCCTAAGCCCTGCACCTTCTGTGCTTAGATATCTCAACTTATTTGTAAGACTTCCAAAGGCTCTGTCTGTCAGTAAAGTGACTTAAACTCTACATCTGGTGGAACCAATCTGAAGACTCAGCTGTGTGATGGATAGCTCAGAAGTGTATTCAATTATGTGCATCAGTAGGGTGGATTCTACTGAGGCTTCACATCGGCCAGGTGAAGGTCTGCTTGAGTCACCGAATACTGCGAGGTCCCACATCCATTAATTACATTATGTGATGACTATACTGATGTCATTAAAAGGAGGACACGTGTAGGGGTATTTATTGTGTTTCAGACAAAGATTCCTGACGGCTAGGGTTTAGGGATTTGTGCCTATAAATACAGTTGTTGTTGCATTGTCTGTGTGTGTGAAATCTGTAACTCAATGCATAATAATAAAGATCTCTTTTCTCCCCATGGTTTTTTATCTCTCTCACTTTGAGAGGGGTTTTCCACGTTAAATCTGTCTTCTTCTTGTTTTCTGTTATCTCCTTTGATTATTTGCGTTTGATTGCATTTCAATTTCTTGCATCTGAAGTTATCTCCATCCGTCATAACAAGTGGTATCAGAGCGAGGTTCTGGAAAAAGCAATCTGTACGATCAACTTCATCTTCACCAAGACCTTCAGTAAGGTGCTAGGATCTGTGATAAAGTTGTGATCTTTAGCAAGAAAAGATGTCGGCATAAACGTGAAAATCGATAAATTTGACGAAGGAAACGCTTTTGTCTGTGGCAAATAAAGATGCGTGCACTGTTGAAGCAGCAGGGTTTGTGGAGTCCTTTATCTGACAAACCAAATATAGGTGCAGCAGATTATGCTAGTTTGGAAGAGAAAGCACATTCAACCATCATGTTGTGCTTATCTGATGATGTTATCACTGAGGTTGCTGAGGAAGACACATCAACAAAGTTGTGGAAAAAGCTTGAAAGCCTGTATATGACCAAGTCACTGACCAACAAGTTGTTGTTGAAACAGAGGTTGTTCAATTTGAAGATGCATGAAGGGAGTCCACTGAGGGAACATCTTGACCAGCTGAACACAATATTACTTGATTTAAGGAAAATTGATGTTAAAATTGAAGATGAAGATGCAGCCCTAATCCTGTTGGTGTCATTACCGGCATCATATGAAAACTTTGTGCAGTCTTTCATAGTTGGGAAGGATACAATAGCTTTGGAGGATGTGAGGTCTGCCTTACATGCCAGGGAGCCAGGACAGACAGTCAGGCTGCTGGGCTAGTAGCTAGTAGTAATAGTGGAAAATGATATGGACAGAAGAAGAAAAAGAAATCAGGGTCCTAAGTCTACTGATGTCTGTAATTACTGTAAGGAGTAGGGACATTGGAAGTCCAATTGTCCAAGGAAGAAGAAACAATAGAAAGGCAATTCTGGCACAGTAGCCTTGGCTACTGAGCAATCTGATGAGGATCTGGTTCTAGTTACAGGAGATTCTACACACCATTATGATGTGTGGATACTTGATTCTGGAGCATCCTACCATATTTGTCCAAACAAGAAGTGGTTTTCTACTTATGAGCAGATGGATGGTGGTCAAATCTATATGGCCAACAGTAAGGTTTGCAAAGTTGTGGGAATTGGCTCAGTAAAGTTAAGGACAGAGGATGGTAAATTCTGTACACTGAAAGATGTAAGACATGTTCCACAGATGACCAAGAATTTGGTATCTCTCAGTCTACTGGACAGCAAGGGGTTCAATTTTAAAGGTGAAGGTGGACAACTGAATGTCTTCAAAGATTCAGTTGTAGTCCTCAAAGGCATCAAGAGGGGAACCTTGTATATATTACAAGGATCTCTCAGATCTGGCAATCTTCTTTGTTGCATCCTCAATGATTCACTGATCCTCAACAGACTCAATTTGTGGCATATGAGACTAGGTCACATAGGTGAAAGGGTTATGAAGATTCTTTCTTCTGCAGGTTTTCTTGGGGGATATAAGGTCAATAATCTGGACTTTGTGAACATTGTGTGTTTGGGAAATTTCATAGAAGTAAGTTCTCAGCATGGTTGCACAACACAAAGGCATCACTTGATTATATCCATTCAGACTGCTGGGGTCCCTCAAAAGTTGAGTCATTGGGTGGTCACATATACTTTGTGTCATTCATAGAAGACTATTCAAGGATGACTTGGGTGGTGATGATGAAGAACAAAAGTGATGCATTCAGTAACTTCAAGCGTTGGAAGGCCCAATGAAGAATCAGTTAGGCAAGAAAATCAAGCTTAAATACAGATATAATGGTGCGAATTCTCTGGAATGATTTTGATTCATTTTGTGCAAATGAGGTATTGCCGGGACATCATCTACATCAGTAGGAATACACCTCAGCAGAAATGATGTAGCCGAAAGGATGAATCAAAATCTACTGGAGAGGGCAAGATGTATGCTTTCTCAAGCTGGTTTATCAAGGAGATTTTGGGTAGAGGCTGTAAAAACAGCTTGCTACTTAATCAACAGGAGTCCTTACACAGGGATCAATCTCAAGAAACCATTTGAGATGTGGTCAGGCAAGCCTGCTGACTACTCAGTTCTAAGTGTTTTTGGGAGTACAGCTTACTATCATGTCAGTGAAAGGAAGTTGGAGCCAAGAGCCAAGAAGGGAGTGTTTGTGGGGTATGGTGATGGAGTAAAGGGATATAGAATTTGGTCATCAATGAGTCCGTAGTAATCCTCGATCTGAGTGTTGTGTTTGATGAAAATTCTATGTTAAACTCATCGGTGGGGAGGTCTCATCGAATCAAAACTAGTGATGAATCTGATAGTGTTGAGAAACAGGTGGAGCTTCAGTGGAGAGTCTCTGATATGCAACAATCGGTGGATCCAAATCAACACTATATCTTGATCCGGATAATGAACCGAATCCGATCCAAGCCACCCTCTGAGACCTCGAGGGGCGTCATACAAACATTAATCAGCCAGAGTCTAGGCCAAAGCAGAGCTAGAAGATCTAATGTTAGGATACCTCCAAGGAGATATGGGTATGATGATTTGGTGGATATGCACTCCAAGTTGCGAGAAGAGGTAGAGGTTCTTTGAACCTACTACTTACAAGGAAGCGATGACATGTATGAAGCATCTCAGTGGCATCTTTGCCATGGGAGATGAAATGGAGTCATTGTTGAAGAATCGACTTGGGAATTGGTCAAACAAAGATATCTTGACAAGAGAGTTGTGACTTGTAAATGGATTTTCAAGAAAAAGGAAGGAATAACTAATGCGAAGGGTCGTATAAGGCACGTTTGGTTGCAAGAGGATTCGATCAAAAGGAAGGGGTTGACTTTGATGAAATATTTTCACCAAAGGGTCGACACACACTTCAATCGTGGTGTTACTAGCAATGGTGGCACAAAGATGATCTGGAACTTGAGCAATTAAATGTGAAAACTGCTTTTCTACATGGTGAGGTGGACAAGGAGATATACATGACATAGCCTGAGGGCTTTCAAGTTCTTGGCAAGGAAAATTATGTTTGCAAGTTGAAGAAATCATTGTATGGTTTGAAGCAAGCTCCAAGGCAGTGGTATAAAAGGTTTGATGATTTATGCTTGGCAAAGAGGTTACAACAGAAGTCCTTATGACTGTTGTGTATACCACAGTCTGCTGAAAGATGGATCACATAGCTATCTTGTTCTGTATGTGGATGACATGTTGATTGCTGCTGCAAGGAAGTCTGATGTTCAAAATCTGAAGAACCTTCTTAGTGCTGAATTTGAAATGAAGGATTTGGGTGCATCCAAGAAAATCTTAGGGATGGAGATCTGGAGAGATAGAAGTCAGAATAAATTGATCATAGCTTTTGACTAATCAGACCCTAAATTTTTGCTTGTATCTTAATATTTTGTTTAGTAACACAAGCATTTGATCTGAACCTTATCTGCAGCATTGTTGGTGTAACTTTTTGACATTCTGTATCACTTTATTAGTAACATAACAATCGGGTTTGTGCTTTTATTTTTGATCCCATTAGGTTAAACCAACTAAGTCTAATAATTAATTACATACTTGTTGGTCCGTAATACAAGGTTTGTAAGAGTTTAGAGGGGGTGCATGAACCCTTTTCGATTTCTTTGTTTCTCACTTAATGAATGAGACTGATCAGTAAAAACAGACTAGCAAAGTACTCGTCTGGTTTTACTGGTCTAGTTTACTTCAAAAAGTGAGTGCAGCGAAATAATGATATAGTTTTAAATAAGCTTTGAGCTTGGTTTTCTTTGCTGAGTAGTGTGATGTTGAGTATGAAAGTACTGAAAGTGAAGTGCTGAGAGTAAAGGAGTCAGGAAATGTTATCGATCTTCGGAGGCGTAATCTCCTACGTGACCGCGTCTCCCGTGACTTAGGGGGTATCACTATTGTACTCTATACTAATACAATAGGTAAGTGTCCTTGACACCCCGCAGATGCTTCACACTCCAAATAGCCAATCCTCGACACCCTGCAGATGCCTCACACCCTCCAGATGCCTCACACCCTGCAGATGGTTCAACAGTCTATTTGCATACAACTCTTCTGAAGAGCTTCCTTTCTCCAATGACTCGTCTGTCTTCATCGATGTTCCTTCACACCTAGAAGCTCAACAGGTTAGCCGATTTCTTGAGAACTTGGTTGTTGAATAAGGTGAGTGTTGTATCAAGTTAATGATACAAAGGTGAAAGCTTTTGCTGAATATGACTTTGAAGTTCTGGTTGCAGCTCTATTGATGAAGTAGATCACTGGATGATCTATGTTTAGCTCAGTTGTTGTTTATCTGCTTGATTCCTAGATCTGGATTGGTAAGCTTTGAGATGAAGATCTTGTTCTTGAGGAGATTGAGTATTTTGGTAACTTTTTGTCAAGATCATTTTAACTTGATCAACTCTTTCTTCAATTGCTCTTCTTCATCCTTATATAGTCTTTGTAGGGTAGATGTGCCATTGAGAAAATGAGTGGCCCATATTAGATGTTGAGTTGTTCCTTGAATTTGAAAAACAGTCCGTTCAGCTTTTGTCCGTTGGAGTCTATACTTGATGGCTTCTAGAATGTAACTTTATAGAATCAAATGCTATTTCTTCACTTGTATGATTTTGTAGCCGTTTGATCAAATGTTGATCCAATGGATGACTACACGCCCTTTAATTTATCACTTCATATCTCTTTTTATTCACTTAAGAGCATTGGTCATCTCTGGTCTGATCATAGACTAGTCTGGATCTGGATGCTCTACTAGTCTGCTCTTAGCTTTGCTTGCTGGTCTGCTTTGCCTTAGAATATTCTGTTTTGAGTAGTCTGCTTGATGGACGGACAAGATTCTGGTCTTCTTGTTTTCAAGTCTTTAAGCCTAGACCATCTTAGATTCTACAATTACAAGCAAAGTAAAGTCTGACCAACCCTATACAATTCGCATGTCCGACTACTAAGAAAACTTATAATTGGTTTTTAAACCAACTATTTTGGTATCATCAAAATTTCTAATCTATAGGGACCTAACAAATTTTTTTATGATGCCAAAACCAAGCAAGCATGAAGATAAGTTATAAATTGAAGTAAATGCAAAGAAGTCAAAAAGATTTTGACTTGTTGGAGAAAAGATAGATTTTATAGATATCAGTGGGAGTCCGTTACAGATTATACAAAACGATAATGAGAAAAGGTACAGATGGAAGCAAAACAAAGCAAAACACTAATATGGTCTTCTTTCAAGCTTCTTCCAGACTCTTGTCCATTTGTTTCTTGCCAAAAGCTTATAAAAACTGGCTTCTCTTTCCAGATCTCCCAAAAAAAAGACTTCTTCAGAACGCTTCGACACAAAAACTTTCAAACATCATACTCAGATCTTTTCCATTCCTTTCCCAGTAGCAGCATCATCTTCCTTTACATCTTCCCCCTTTTTGGCATTATCCAAAAGGGAGTTTATTAAAATCTTGTTTAGCTGGGATTGACTTGCAAGGAATTCATTGAATGTAAGGGATAGTGAAGTGACTACTTTTTGTAGGCTCCGGATCTGTGCATCTGTTCCTAATGCACTTAATCAACATGTGCCCCCAGTTGGACCTCCAGTTGATCAATATTTTGATGTGTTAAGTCATGTCTACTTCAAGATAATTCATTACTCAAGTGAATTCCGTCTAACACACTCTGATGTTAATTGACCAAGCATTGGTCAATCATATCTCCAAGGATGTCTTGGTCTTTGGCGAGGATGTCTTGGTGTCTTTGGGTGATAAATCACCATTTGCAATTTCGTTCCTATGCCCTGCACCTTCTATGCTTAGATATCTCAATTTTTTTGTAAGACTTCCAAAGGCTCTGTCATTTAAGTCATGTCTGAATTGTAGGTGTTTTTGGATGCAATCAACACCATATTGTATGTCATGGGTAATGTCCATCAGACTTGGACCTTCAAACTCTGTTGGCTGGGGGAATGACTATTCTTCCCTCAGCTAGTTGTCTCTCTTCGCGATTAACCTCTCTCGCTTGGTCATTATCCCCAAGATTTTTGTTTCCTCAATTGGTTCTATATTAAGAGTTTGTTCAAAAACCCTTTCAGTGGCATTTCCACCCATATCATCATCATCATCATCATCATTATCATTGTCATCATTGTCATTGTTGTCATTCATCCTCAGAATACTCAGAATTATCACCAGCTTCATCATCACCATTCTCATGATCATCATTACCATCAACATCATTGTGTGGTCCTTCATCAATATTTGAGAGAACGGTGGTTGTGATATACAACAATTTCCATGGATCAAACATATCGGCAAAGCTGTCTTTTGGTTGTACTTCCTCCGTATCTCTCCTGGTCAGATCTCTCACCCAGGCCTCTTCCCTTCCTATTCAGTTATTGCTTTAGACCCCATTGATGAAGTGCCATAACTAGCTGTTATAGTGCAAAGCAAAAAGATGTCTAGATATCAATGTATAGGATTTATTAGAGTATGATATTTGTATAAGTTAAACTAGACAAGCACTGTAATAGTTCTAGTTTGTGAACTGAGAAAACGAGAAACTGGAAGTTAGTGAAACTGAGATCCAAAATAAATACTGGAAAACTGACATAAGAGCACACCAACGGAAACTAAAGAAGGTAAGTTTGCTGAGGGACACAGACTCAGTTGACTTATCTAGAAAACTGAAGAACTGAGGGCTCAAACTCAATTATTGAAGACTGAAGAACTGAGGGTTCAAACTTAGTTTATGAAGACTAAGTTGAGACTACATAACTTAGACTTCAGCCAAGTCTGTGATAACCTGAACTGACTATGTAGATCCTGTATGGAGAGCTAAGACACATAAGGACAATGATGTCTTTGTTGTTTGATTTAAAAATGGTGTACTCTGATTAGATCAATTATAATCAGATGAAAGGAAGAGTACTGAGTTCTGGAAGAAGAGTAAAAACTCAGTTAAAGCTCTTAGGAACTGAGAGCCGACAATATTCTCAGTGAATAAGTTTTGGAACTATTGGTTAAGTAAAACTGAAGAAGAATTCAACCGTTACAAAACAAGCAATATGATTGGAGGATAATCTATCCGTTCTGACAATAACGTACAAGCAAGAAAGGAGGACCACTAACGGCTACAAGGATTCAAATTCATATAATCTGACCGTTAGATAAACCCTTATAAATAGGCTGATTCTTTTACGAAAAGAAAAAATGAGAGAGGAATTCTAATAATCAATCAAGCCAATAATGCTCATATCAAGGGGGAAAGTAAATCAAGTGAATTTTTGTAAAACACTTAATTGCAAGATCAAGAGATTTCTTCATGTGTTCATTAGCATTCAAGTATATCAAGATCAATCATTTGAAGAAATCAAAGCTGTGCATAAAATCTTTTATCTAGAAGAAAAGCTTAAATCACAATTGAATCATAGTTATTGATTCAAGTCTCAACTTTGATTTTATCAAAGGTTTTAGAACTCACAAAACAATCACGATGAAACACCAAGAAGATGTGAAGAAAAGGCTAATCTAATCTATGAATCTAATTGCATTGAGTGCGATCTCCTAGGGAAAAGAAATCCGCTGTTTGTGATGAGCTGGTGAAGAGGCAAAACCCTCTAAGGACCAGTGTTTCAAACAATTGAAGCGCAGCCATTCTACTTGTTCTACAAGCATTTAGATAGTGAAGCTAGGGATTTAGCTCGAATTAGTCAAGGACTATCGACATCAAAAACACCGCAAAACGTTTAGAACTTTTCATTTTGAAAATAACCAGGCCATCTCAAAGAAGTTCTAGTGGAATTTTCCTCCGCATCACAGGAGAAGGGAGACGTACGGGATTACACCACCCGAAATTTCCATAAACAAACCTTGTGTTGATTTACTTTACGCATTTACATTTATACTATGATTGTTCTATTAATTGCATAATCATTTCATCACATTACTCAGCAAACTTCAGACACTGAGTTAGCACAGAATTGATACATAGGAGATTAGAATTTTTATTAACACATTTATTGCACAAAGGCTTTATCTTATCTGCTGCAAGTTAGTTCAGTTCTAGCATCAGCTAAACTGAATTAGCTAACTCCAATACATAGTTTAAGGGTAGGAACAGAACTGAGCTGAGTCATATTGAATATCGATTAGCTTGATTCGATCTGAGTTTAGAAACTCAATTCCAGGGTGCAAGTCAGTTTTAAGGGACAAGTTTATTCACCCCCCCTCTAAACTTGTGTTAGCCTTTCCAATGGACCAACAGGCTTAATTTCCATTTCATCCATCTGACCACTCTCATCTTCTGCTCGTAAAGTGGATCAATTGGATGTACATGGTATGGATCATGGTAGGGAATGTGCCGAGTCTCTGGCATGTCATCATTCTTACTTCCAGATTTGGATTGCTCAACAAGAGCAAGACTTTCAAGAGGTGCATCTTCAGATGTATCCAATGATGGTGTACTAGTATGATCTTTCAACAGACTAGTCTCTTCTGCATGTGGTTATATAGTGGTATGGGTTTCCATAGTGGCTGGTTCCTCCTCAGGAACCAATGCTTATTCTTCCTCAACCTGCCTTTCTTCAATAGCAGGCAAGGCCTCAACTGATTCTGGTACATTTCCTGATGTACCAACATTCTCAGATTGTTAAGCAGTTTGTGTGGTTGGTGTTGAGTGAGCAGTAGATTCTTGATTATCTCGGCCAGAGATATGGTATCTTCATCATCTGAGGAAGATATGTCAACGATATGCATAGTGGAACAGTTGGAAGCAATACATGTGGTATGGCCTGAGATGGAGCAGTTTGTAGAACGAAAGTGCATCTTCAGATGTAGCCAATGAGGGTGTACTAGTATGATCTTTCAACAGACTAGTCTCTTCTGCATGTGGTTGTGTAGTGGTATGGTTTTCCATAATGGCTGGTTCCTCCTCAGGAACCAATGCTTATTCTTCTTCAACCTGCCTATCTTCAATAGCAGGCAAGGCCTCAACTGATTCTGGTACATTTCCTGATGTACTAACATTCTCTGATTGTTAAGCAGTTTGTGGAGTTGGTGATGAGTGAGCAGTAGATTTCTTTATTATCTCGGCCAGAGATATGGTATCTTTATCATCCGAGGAAGATATGTCAACAATATGCATAGATGGAACAGTTGGAAGCAATACATGTGGTATGGCCTGAGATGGAGCAGTTTATAGAACGAAGGGAGGGTGAGTTTCTGGTTTTGAGTCCCTGTGTCATTCTTCAACTATTTAGGTTTGCTTTGTTAGTTGTGTACTTCAGATGCTTCAACCCCGATGGCTGAAGCCTAACATATTAATTACGTGATTTAAATGATAAAAATAACAACACAAATTAACATGCTTATTGCTTAAGCTCGAAGCTCGCTCCGATACCACTGTTAGGAAATCTATGCGGGAACGCAGCGGAATTCAAAAAAATATTTCCTTTTAACCAGGATCGACTTCGTTTAAGCAATAAACAAATAAGCTAGTAGACGGTGGTTACCTTGGTTGATCTAAAAGATCGACGCTTTGACCGTCTAAGGAGAGTAGTTCTGCATAGAGCCGCCCAAGTGTTCGGCATCTACCGCTAGTCCACACGAATGACCGCGGAATCCCATCATGGATTGCTATTGGAAAACTCCGGTTGCTAGACCGGCCCTTTTCCCCTCTCTCCAACTCTCTATAGGATGATCTCTATTTTATACAAGAACTATTAGTTTTTGGAATTGTGATGTACAAAAGAGCTTGACACCCACCTCTTATTTATAGTGTAGGTGGCGCCCCATATAGTGTTGAGGAGAAGAAAATATTTTCCCAATAAAATAAGGAAAATATAATTGATTTATTTATCTCATTTATTATAATATCTTATATTAAATAAAATCTAAATATTGTCAATATCTTATATTGATTATATTTATCTTATTACCATAAATCAATTTACACATGTGTTCAAATCTATAGTCATTAATATCCAATATTAATATATGGTAATCTTATTAATTAAATTGCACAATCCAAGTGTATCTTATACATATTGAAAGTGGCGCCCCATTGACCAACAAATTGGCTTCCGGAATATTCTTTAATTAATAATATAATACTATGATTAATTAATTTGCAAAATACATGTGTATCAATATACATATATATTTTCGACATATGTATCTAAATACATATATTTAATTAATCACCATAATTAATATCATGTATTATATTTATTCATAATAAATAAATACCACCATATTAATTTACCACTATAATCTTTATAGTACGAGATAAACTTTCCTTATTTGGTCATCAACTATAACCACATTTTAATCCGGCTAGATGTTCATATGTGTGTGACCCGATAGACTTCCGAATATGTTGGCCGTGGACACAAAGTGCAAATTACGAAAATGACCTTCATGCCTAACGATCATGGGATAGCGTCTAGCAACACACCGTGACCCCCAATCATCGGAAGAGTCAAATGAATGACTACTATCTTTCATGTGAAACAGTTACCTTGTAACTTACAATCCTATCGCTGTAATAATATCCATACGGTCGTACGTCGAGTGTCAAAACATCAACAACCGTATCTTATAATCTGGATATCAAGCTCTCTCGAATTAACTCATTTACTTCCACTTTGCAAAGATTCACGAGAGTAAGACATTCCTTATGAGAAGGCCATTTCGGATATTCGATCCCAATCATAGGATACGCGATTCCCGGACGACCAATTATGTATACTCCGCATGCTTCAGTATCACACCCAATCACTACCGCATGATCGCCCCATGGCTAGGGGAAACCTCAATAGTGTCAAAGCATGACAATTCACACCGTGATGCCATGAAGACTCCGGTCTGAAGGATAATTATACAACCGCCACATAGTGTGACACTTATCCGTATAAGTGGGTCAGTCTAACGTACGCATTCTCTAATACACGTCCACGTACAGTCCAAGTGTCTCTACACTTCGATAGATGAGATCTATCCCTGCCCTAAAGACAGAAGACATCTAATACGTGCTAGCATGTTCATACTATCAATGCCCTGTTTGATAGTACATCAGCCTAGAGACATTTAAGTATCAAACTTATTAAAGTGATTAGAGATCTCATCAACCATAATCGCCTATCATGGTTTCTCTATCACAGTTTAATACTAAGGACGTTATCATATAAAAATTCACAATTGGTTCTCTAAAAGAACATATATATGACAACATAAAAGCCATTTTATATATGTATAAACACAAAGAAATAGTAGAAATGATCTGACCCGGTCGGATCCGGTCCAACCCGATTGTGTTTAGGACACTATTCCAACACTTACTATATCAGCTATGTAGAAACGTTGGAAGAACCGTACAAGGTTCATGAATGAACCTTCTAGATCCATGTACTGCTCCCGCTGAACCTCCAAGGCACTAGTGTGTTTAGCCTAGTTGTAGAATTTACAGTGACCCATAGCCAAGAACATTTCCAGCTCACTGTATCACTTAATCAAAGTGACTGCAAACCTAGACTGTAGCTCCCACTTGCCTTGATAAGACTTAGGATATACGTCTGTATACCTATGTTTATTCGCTTCCATGTTTCGATAAACTAGGAAACCATCATTAACTTGTTTAAGGATATTCTCGACTTTCACCAGATCTACTTTCATACTTGCTCATGACTCTTCATGGACTATGTACATCCGGCATTACCTTTATGATGGTTCCTATCGCAGTAGAGAATGAAACCTTTTATAAGCATCATCTTTCACCTTATCTTTAGGACTAACGTCCTAACATATATAGATCTTAGGAACACCAGCTAGCAGTATCCCCTATTGCGATCTATGCTAAACTCTTTTAGCATCACATCTATATAGGTAAACTATAATCTAACAGCAGTTAAATCTATCACTATAGATTCTTATTTCTAAAAATAAGAACTGCTAATCCAAGTGCTTTCGTAAAGACCTTGAACTACCAAACATTAATTGACTTTGACATGGGGTATTAATTCTCGAGAGAGATATCCAATACCTTACTCAAAAGTCGTAACACACTCCCACTATCCATATTGCATATGGGGCATATCCCTTCTTTTGACTAAATCAGACTCCTTTGATTATCAAACGAAGAAATCGTCTAGAGAAACTTGTTTGAGTCCATAAATGGATCTCGTGGCTTACTTATCATGCTATCGTCTATGAACATCGAGCTATCTGCCCAACGTCTTCAACACTATCATATAGCCATGATACGAAGTTATAACAAGCATAGTCTGAATAGAACTGGGCTCAACTGGCAGCATAAAGATAATTACAAGGTTTACACCCCGTACCCTTCAACCGTCACTATAGCCTTATGGTAATCATATTACTATCCATGTCAGCCTTTCAGGGATATTCCCCTTAGGTAAGACATACTAGGTTCACAACCTGGTTGTCACTGATAGAATCTAATTCAGATATTATGGCTCCTGGCCATATCTCTCAATCTTGCCTTTCAAACATTCCTTCATAAGTCGTGAGATATTCATTCTTCAAGATGAACATACCTGCAGCCCTTTCAGGCTTGAGGTTATCTACAGACTTACAGAACTTTTATGTGCACTGAGCAGTGTTCTACACCTCATCACTATGCGGCGTCTGCTCACGTTCCAATGGTTGAGTATATCTTTGTGGTTCTTAAACTCTTTTGAGATCTAATTCACTCCCACTGTTTCTCTTGGAAGAAACACTTCCTTGAGAAGACAACATGTTTGGAGACAAACATTTTGCTCCGCGGATAAGTAAATAATATCCAGCTTACTTGCAAAGATATTCCACAAAGTTGCATATGTTGTACTAGGCTCCAAGCCTTTCAGACTCTGCCTATGAAAACTTCAAATCATCGGTTAAGATAGGTTTGACATTATCCTCTTCCATATCTAATATGGAATTTATTCAAACTTTATTCTTTGGAACTCGGTTAAGTATAAGGGCTCTATCCCGAAACGGGTAAGGGATACTTCGCATGGCTTGCGTCACACCTTTATCATATAAAGTGTTGTTTCCATTTTGGGAACACAATCTAATTGCGTATCCCAAAGATGGTATCCTTCAAGGGAAGAATCTTATTCCTTTTCAGATGACTTCTGAAACACCCTATAGATATTAATTGCTTCAATCCAATTGAAGATTAATTTCTAAGCAGCTCATCAATCTCATATTCGTACTAGCTCGAACTTTTCAGGATTTCCGAATTACGCACTTCACTGAGTACATTCAACTATTTCTAAAAATAGTCATAGAGATTAACAAACAATTATTTATGGCATTAATTGTCATAAGCCAACAAACATCGGTATGTTTAGGCTTTAGACAACTTTTCTAGAATTTATAACCTTTTCTTAAAAGGGTATTTTAGTCATCTTTAGATAAGATACGTATTACCCACGTGATTCATAATCACATGGTTCAGACGTCATCAGAATGACATTTGATCACACGAATCCCCTCTATATAGACTATGTCTAGAACGACCACCGATATCAAGGATAACAACCATACAAATATTTAGTTGAGATTTCATCACATATATCAACTATATAGTGACAACAATCTAGTATGTTAGATTCAGTGACCTTTCAAATTTATCGGAATAACATTTATTCTTTACAATTGAATATGTCTACTAAATCAAGCAACTGAAAACATGTTCTTCATAAGAACCGGAACATTATAACATTTATTTAGTTCCCTTATCAGTTTACTAGATCCAGAATATGGTAAGTGTCACAACGTTTACTTCACCTTCCATATCTACATTTAATCTTTCTAATTTAATCACACTCATAAGATATCATATATCTTAGAGTCGACTTTGAACTTAGATAGATTTATCTCAACTCACTTGCCTAGAATAGAAACTTCAATAAGTTCTCTATTTAAGCACATGCCCTCACTTTTCTTTTTAATCCTTTAAGCACTTGTAAATATTTCTTAGTGTAGTCTTCATAAGACTTAAGAAAGATCACAAGAGCTATGTCTTTAATTTCCTTCATTAAAGAAAATCTAAAGTTTAATAAATAGTTTATTTAACCTTTTGAATCGTATTCAAAACATTAACTACTTAATTAACCTTTAAGCAATGATAGAATTAAGTCGATACTTAAATCTTATAATTTTGAAAACAACCTTTCCAAAATTAGATGTGGTCATTCTTATCCAACGTTTGAATTAATTGTCATCGTTTGACTGAATGATCATCTTGGATTGTATCCAATATATGATTAATTCGTTGAAACTTATTTCAAATAATTCAATCATGAGCTTCCGCTTTTATTACTAATTAAAGCCTTGGAGTACTGCATCAAATATGTAGTCTCCTTGTCACTAACTACTATAATGGGATTGCTCATGTCATTGCTTATTTTAAAAGGATTAAAATTTACTCAACCATTTTGAGAACGTTTCTCAAACAGTCATAATTTGGTTTTACTAATCGAGAAAAAAACATAAATATAGAAGTTCGCTAAAAAACTACAATATAAAAATAAAGATAAAAGAGTGTTGTTGTTTATACACGCAAAATCAAAAATGGTCTTTGGTTTATGATTTTGCTCCCACAAGTCAACTACTCCCAATTGACTTTCAAGATTTTTTTATAATTCTTTAGTGGCTGGAATCCTATCTAGTTGACTCGATCCCCGACGTGGGCTGATCGACCGGGTCAATTTCGACAGGTAGGTACTTCTTACCAATCGCATCCAATGCAACTTCCAGAGGTTTGACTAGTCAACTCTTTGACAATTCACATCTTCTATGTGATAGTCAACCTCATGTCTCTAAAATCAGACGGTCCTAACGTGGGCCAATCACCGCAAGATTCTTAGTCGAGTCGTAACCCAAGTATTCATGAGATCTCATAATGATCATATCTCGATAATGACGATATACCCGAGGTAGGTCAACTCCAGACGTGGGCCGATCAGTTGTGGGAGTAATTTTTAAATTAATTCACTTAATTAATTTCGAATTAATTCTCTTAATTAATTTATTACGGTCTCATCAAATATATCTATCTCTATAGACATACATCCTACACATTTATCTAGATCGTGCCTAGTTATGCATCTATCGTATCATATAAAATAAATACAAGCACAAAATAAATAAATACGTAAAGTAACCGGTATGATCATGGACTTTTCCTAGGTGCGGTTTCGAATACAAACTGACGAAACCGCGGGTCACAATCTAAGGGTAGCTGCAACCGCCAATAGGATCTTTAATGCGCCATCTCCAATGGGATCTTTATTCTTCTTTCTTTGGTCTCCATCTTCTGCTCCATTTTTGTTACATTTAATTCTATCTAATAAAAAAAATTACACCCGCCGCACACGGGGGGAGCTAACGGGAATGGGATAAATGCAGAAAATAAACTAGGTCACGTTATTCATAATGGCCTAGGACAATTTTTAAACCAACGAAAAATTAAATCATTCACATCTATCCTATCGGTTAGCGTCTACATGATCAATCGGTCCCTTATAATCATATTATATCTACTATATCTAATCCATACAATAAAATCTTATGAAAAATATAAAATTAAAATTTAAATACTTGCGTCTTAATTAATCAATTAACATTTAATCTATTAAATAATTTTATCCAATCAATTAACAAATGAAAATTTAATTAATTAAATGATTTTAATCTAAATAAAATTGACGATAATTAATTTTAAACGATTTTAATTAATTAGAACTATTCTAAAAATAAATCAAAATTAAAAATTAAATCTATTTTGTTTCTTTCCTTTTGATTCCTAATCAAAAGGGATGCCTTTGGTTTCCTAAACCAAAAGGCATCTCTCTTGGCCCCTTCCAAAATCAAATATTTTTGAAAAGGGCCTAGGCCTATTCCAAACAAAATTTAGAAAAGCCAATATTTTGGTTAATATGACTGGTCACTTTCCAAAATTAAATTTTGGAAGTGGCCTAGGCCGAGGCTTTTTTCCAAATCAAATATTTGGAAAGGGCCTAGGCCTATTCCAAACAAAGTTTCGAAATGCCATTATTATTTTAATGCCATGTGGCACAACTATTTGAACAATTGGTTAGCCACATGACACAACTAAATAAAGGAGGAATTATCAATCACAACTATGAACCATATTTGAATCACAAAATACACAAAACAAAATTTAGGAGATCCGCAAGCATTGACCGTTCAACCGACCCGGCAGCAGGTTGCCCTGCCGCCGACCACCATCCGATCTAGTTTTTTTTTTTTTTCTTTTCATGTATCACTTTTGCGAATAAAAAATCTTTCATCTTTTAATTATGTGATTTAAACGATAAAATTAACTACGCAAAATAACATGCTTATTGCTTAAGCTCGAAACTCGCTCCGATACCACTGTTAGGAAATCTAAGTGGGAATGTAGCGGAATTCAAAATTTTGATTTCCTTTTACCCAAGATCGACTTCGTTTAAGCAATAAACAAATAAGCTAGTAGACGGTGGTTACATTGCTTGATCTATAAGATCGACGCTTTGACCGTCTAAGGAGAGTAGTTTTGCATAGAGCCGCCAAAGTGTTCGGCCTTTACCGCTAGTCCAAACGAACAGCCCGCCGGAATCCCATCACGGATTGCTATTGGAAAACTTCGATTGATAGACCGGCCTTTTTTCCCTCTATCCAACTCTCTATAGGATGCTCTCTATTTTACACAAAAACTATTAGTTCTTGGAATTGTAATATATAAAAGTGCTTGACACCCACCTCTTATTTATAGTGAGAAGTGGTGCCCCATATGGTGTGGAGGAGAAGAAATTCTTTTCCCAATAAAATAAGTAAAATATATTTGATTGATTTATCTCATTAATATTTAATATCCTATATTAAATATTTCCAATATATTGTCAATATCTTATATTGACTATATTTATCTTATTACCATAAATCAATTTACACATGTTTGCAAATATATAGTCTTTAATATGTGGTAATCTTATTAATTAAACTTCACAATCTAAGTGTATCTTATACACATTAATCCTGCGCCCCATATAGCTTTTTATTGGCTTCCAGAATATTCTTTAATTAATACAATGCTATGATTAATTAATTTACAAAATACATGTATATCATATATATATATATATATATATATATTTCGAAATTATATGTATCAATATACATATTTAATTAATCAACATAATTAATATCTTGTATTATATTTATTCATAATAAATAAATACCACCATATTAATTTACCACTATAACCTTTATAGTACGAGATAAACTTTCCTTATTTGGTTATCATCCATAACGATATTTTAATCCGGCTAGATGTTCTTATGTGTGTGACCCGCTAGGCTTCCGAATATGTTGGTCGTAGACACAAAGTGCAATTTACGAAAATGCCCCTCATGCCTAACGATCACGGGATAGTGTCTAGCAACACAACGTGACCCCCAATCATCGGAAGAGTCAAATGCAATGACTACTACCTTTCATGGGAAACAGTTACCGTGTAAATTACAATCCTATCGCTGTAATACATTCATACGGTCGTTAGTCGAGTGTCAAAACATCAACGACCGTATCTTATAATCTGGATATCAAGCTCTCTCTCGAAGTAACTAATTTACTTCCACTTTGCAAAGATTCACGAGAGTAAGAAATTCCTTATAAGAAGGCCCTTTTGGATATTCACCCTACTGATAGGGTTCGCGATTCCCAGACGACCAAACATATATACTCCGCATTCTTCAGTATCATACCCAATCACTACCGCATGATTGACCCGTGGCCAGGTGAAACCTCAATAGTGTCAAAGCATGACAATACACACCGTGATGCCCTAAAGACTCCGGTCCAAAGGATAATTACACAACCGTCACATAGTGTGACACTTAACATGTGTAAGTGGGTCAGTCTAACGTACGCATTCTCTAATACACGTCCACGTACAGTCCAAGTGTCTATACACTTCAATAGACGAGATCTATCGCTGCCCTTAAAGACCGAAGACATCTAATACGTGCTAGTCTGTTTATACTATCAATGCCCTGTTTAATAGTTCATTAGCCTAGAGACATTTAAGTATCAAACTTATTAAAGTGATTAGAGATCTCATCAACCATAATCGCCTATCATGGTTCCTCTATCACAGTTTAATACTAAGGACGTTATCATATAACAATTCACAATTGGTTCTTTAAAAGAACAAATATATGACAATAGAAAAGTCAATTAATATATGTATAAACATAAAGAAATAGTAGAAACGATCCGACCCGGTCGGAACCGGTCCAACCCGATTGGGTTTAGGACACTGTTTCAACAGGTGTGACCGGTCCAAACAAATCCATATGTAGAAGTTGTAAAGTTCGATAATCAAATCATTGAATTTATAAGAATCCTTTTGATGAATATCCCCGGCGAGATAATCAAAATCCATGCTCGATTCTGCAATTGTTAAAGAAGGAACACAAAGTCCCCTTTCTTGTAACGCAACTCTGGCATTCTATGTTTCCTGCAAACATTTTAAAGAATACTGTATTGACATTTTAAATTGAGAGCTGGTTTCTCTTTTTCAAAAGGGAACACTCACCTTCAATGGGAGTGGAATTGCAAAAAACACCATGTTGAATCCCTAAACACTTGTTAGCAATTTGGTGGTCTCCACTTTCACTATCAGAGCCTTGTGCGTTTTGGCTTTTAAGGGTCTACATGTCTAGTATGTAGTCTGATGCTGCCAGAAAATGGACCAACCTACGTGGCACATTTTCAGTGGCTCAACACTAAGTAGGGAGTGAGAAACGGCGCCGAGTGACCCAGTCTGGCTAGTCACTCCATCTCTCCCGGATCGACCGTACCTATCACCGACCTCCAATCCTTGAGACCAAGTCCGGATTCAGCCCTGACCTGTACGGGTCGGCCAACACTTGTAATCTAACCTACCTTTGACCAACCTTATCGGTTGGGCTAAGTCCCTCTCAGACCTATTATTCTACACCAAGAATCCGAGCTCATGATAGCTCGGCTATTCTCCCTGACCTCTGTAGGTCGGTTCAACAAGTCCGGCTCGGGCCATCTAAGTCGGCCAGAGTCGGTCCCTAATCGTATTCCCCACGTTTATGATAAACATATCACTACGATAGAATCCCGAGCCATAAAGACTCCAATCTCTACCACTTAATACAAATATTCGAATACCGTAATTATCTCTTACAATCAAGGAGATCAAATTATCCTTATCTTTTCCATAGGGAACACGGCAATCCAAGCCCAACAAGGACAAGGCCCACGCCGCCTTAGGGCATAACTCTTCTCTATATAAATCATCCCTAAGGAACTATGAAGACTTGATTCCAATACACCATTGGATACGTAGGCAGCTTGAGAAAACAACATCTCAAGTGCAGTAAAAAACATCCCAAATCTCCCCCTCTCTTTCATCGTTCTTTGTGTTTCTGGAGCACCCTTAGGTTATTACCAAGGGAAGAACCCTAGGAGTTTACCCCGATAATTTTTGGATCGTCATAGTCCTTCGTCTGTTCAGTGATGTATAGTTTGTTGTACTAGTTGTCATCGTTTAGTTGTAAAACCGCTTTTCTTATAAAAAGTGGAATTCTGATAGAAACATTTTAGGGGGAAGGGGCCACAAGGACAAAAAAAATTAATAAATGAGTCTGAAAGGACAAAAGTAACATTTTCATGATTATAAAGGACAAAAATCACAATTGTTACTTTAAAATTATTACTTCACGTGTTAATGTTACTTTATGTTTCACAATTGTTACTTCATATTTTACTCTATTTCACATTTGTTACTTAATATTTGTTACTTCATAATTGTTACTTTTGTCCTGATTAAATTATAGTTTCTTTCTATCCCGGTTTTTAGATAATTTTGTCCTTTTGGATAAAAATCTAAACATTTTATACACAAATTGAATTTCTAGATGAATTCAATTTCTTTATTTAGAGGGGAAAACAAAATTTTATTAATCGCACTTAGTTAAACAAGCACAAATTATATCTTATCCAACATGGAGAATAGCCGAAAGAGTTGTCCACATTGCCACTTATTTATACAAAAGAAAAAAGCATATAAGAAGCAGAAAGAACTTAGGAGGTAAAAGTAAGCAATAGAAGCTATGTTTACAAATTCTTTTCCTACAAAGGGCTCCTCAAGTGGAGACTACCGATGGAATTTGCAAAATTAGTGGTGAAAGCATCCATTACGTTCTTTTGCAATGAGATGCAAAACTCAAGAGCTCCTTCAAATCTTCAGGATAACGAAATCAACATAACAGTTTCTGAATACATTGAAACACATTCTTGCTTTTCCAGATTTCCCCAATCAAAATCTACATTATCATTATACACGTTGTGTTGTGTGGTTCCGTCAATTTCCAACATCCATGGCTGCAAGGCCAGTATTCGGGTGTGTGAGTGCGGTATCCAATTTCCTCTCAGAATTCCGTCGTTGGCATATACCCTATTGTGGATAGCATCTCTAATGGCAGATACAGCTACAAAAAATCCTTCGTTTCCGGCTAGTTTCCTATGAGTTGATCCTACTAGACAAGGCACCATGCAATTTCCAAAGTAATTTTGAGGTATCGGTGGATCAAAACGTTGCCGACAGTTGATATATGCACATAAGTGTTCGAGTTCATCATCTTCCACCTTCTCGTTTACAACATCTAATGATTTCGATAAGCATGTCCAGACGAGTGCACTTGTCACAACGAAAGCTGATACATTATTATTATTATTGATGGAGTTCGTTTTCTTCATCGAAAAAAATCTCTTGAGCTTCATGATATCAGATCAGTGTAAGATGAAGGTGGCTTGTACTTTATCTTCACAAACCGTTGGATTTGGTATTATGTGTGAGCGTTGAGATTTGATTACTTTTATATCGTTGAAGATCTTTCGACCAAGGTGAAACGGGTCTTTCACGACAGATCTGTCGTAGGAAGGCAGAGAAAGAGCTGGAAGCAGCTCTGAGGAATCTCCATTAAGTTTGTTGATCAAAGCACATGATTCACGCGCGCAGTGCGTCGATCTAGTGGTGGTGAAGTGACTATAATCGGCGTGGAGATCGATGTTCGAACTTGTTACGGGCAGAAAAAAGCACATGATTAATTAAAATTAAAAATTGAAGTGCCATCGCTAAAAACATGACGAAAAGTGCATCCAATAGATATACCGAAGTTGGAAAATCACTGTGACCTGTAATAATGTAATATGAGGGAGCCGCAAAGCAGAATCAGTTCCGGAAACACACGTAATATAAGCACAACAAAATAACGTAACTAATTTATAAATAAGGGTCACATCATAATTAATTGAAATATATTTAATTATAAATAATGACGTAAAAATGTTACACCATTGGGATGAATCCCCTCAACTATTAAAAAAGATGTGATCTCTCTGGTGCAACTTAAAAAAAAAAAAGTAGTCATTTGAATAGTTGTTTTATTTAAAAAATAAAGTCGGAAATTCGCTTTAATTTTCTTGCAAAATAGGATAAGGGTTTATCATGAATTAATATTTATTCATTTAACTGATATATATAAAATAGGGGTGTGACGATGCTGGATTTTGTCATGTATAATTTGAGGCCAATTTAATCTAGGGATGATAGAATCAAGGATGGTTTTGGGGGTGATTTTAGGGTTTTATGGCTGAGTCCAAGAATGTATCTTGGATTGCCTACGTATCCTGTGTATTGTCCAGGAATCAAGCCTTACGTAGTTCCTGGAATGATGTATTTATAGGCACATGTCCTTCTCTGCCCTAAATTTGGGGCGGTTTGGTCTATTGACATAATTACCCTTAAATGGGCCTTGCCCTCTTGCCCAAGTAACTCTCTTGGATGGTGGGCCTAGGAGCTGGATCAAGTCCATGGTATCGACTCGATGGACACCGACATGGGTACTCGAGATGGAACACTTGCAAGATCTGCGGGTTGCGGTGGTGATCACAGATTCGTCTCGTATTCGACCCGATCGGATAATATACTTGGACTTTTCCACACGCCACCGGACCAATTAGATAATTCCACGTGGAGGGTGAAATCCCGTATCGTCATAAGCCCCAGATCATCTGGAGCTCTTGAGGTCGTCCGATCTGTCAAAGGTGTATCTCGCCACTTTGTCATCCAATGCTCAATTTAAATCGCCATGCAGACTTACTTCTGTGGAGTCCGACATACGGCCTTTCCATATATGCTTTGCAAACTTTTTTATCTTAGCATTATCTCATCCCTAGACTTATAACGTGTGGCTAAGTTGACATCGACTTCGATGCCGTAGCTGTCGAAGGAATGATGAGATGTCCAACTTGGGACTGTCTCGGTCGAGGTCGACTTCTATGAAGAATTTGACTTGCCCTGACTTTGGAGTACAGCATTCGGATCTCGAATGTCAGTCTAACAGTCTTGAGACTTTGCCTTAGCGCCAGAGATGATGCTTCTTCTTAGGCTTTGCCCTTTTTAACCAAACGTTGTCTTTGGCTTCCATCTGTATAAACATTTAGCCGGTCATTTGGACTTGGCTTATTATTTCCTTGAAAAACTGTCACGTTTTTCCTTCTTTTCTTTTGTCTTTGAAGTAGACCATCTTGCTTTATTGCGGCCTTTGGCCTTATTTGCACATCGCCTCTCTCATGTCGATGCATATATGTCGATATCCGCCTCCAAGTATCATGAGAACCTTAGGTTTGGATCATATTTGGCCGCCTTTGTGACTAGGCTTTTTGTTATAAATGCTGAAATTTTTACAAGTATTTGGTGTCAAACACTTTTGTTGCATGTCGATTCCCATTCCTTTGCTCGCTTTTCTCGAGTATTCAATGTCGACTTCGTTGTTGCCTCCAAAGTATAATCTGATTCATCATCTTCGTTATACTTTCGAGTAGTTCCATTTGTCGACCATATGTAACTTGTCTTCCATGCTTTAGCATTTTTGGACTTTTCTTTGTTGTTGCGTGGTAGAAGAGATGCCCTGGTTGTCTCATTTCGTTTGTCGGAATCGATGCTCTTTCGTTTGTCGATAGATATTTTACTTTACGATGTCCTAGTACTTATCGCCTAATAAGACCGGTAATACGTAAATGTCGCCTCTGGATCTCGGTGTCGTGGTGTTTCTTTGTCGTTCATGACTCATGACACATGACTGCCGAGAGTTTTGGACTTGGTCCGAACTCAATGCCTTAGCCTTTTGGTTCCATGGAACTTTTAGCTTCACTGGCTGTCGATCGAAATGATCATGTTGCCCGGCCTCGATGCCCTAGTAAATTCTCTCTCTTGGGAGTCAGATTACGCCGCTGTCGACTCGGACTTCGATGCCATTGCGTTTTCGTCCTATTAGGACTTGTAAACGCTGGATCGCCGACAATCGAAGGCATCCGACTTGCGGATCCTCGTAGACCGTTGAGTAGATCCTTTACGGAGTGGATCCTCGAGATACGCCAGGCACTAGTCAAAAAGTCGCAATAACCATAGGGATAGTTCCCGAAATAAGAAGGCTCGTCCCGCCATGCTCGGCTAGGAGAGTTCCAAAAAAATAGCTCGACCCGCCAGTTCGGTAGGGTGAGTTCCAAAATAAGATAGCTCGACCCGCCAGTTCGGTAGGGTGAGTTCCAAAATAATATAGCTCCGAGGTAAGATGCCGAGTCGAACTCGGACTTATTACAGATTCACTCATCGGTGAGCTCCAAATATGACGCCTAGTTTTATTTTGCTTCAATTTTTGCAGTATGTTGCTTGTCGCTTTTTGTTGTCTGTCTTTCACGATTCGATCCCTGGGACTTTTGAATTATGAATTTTGAATTCTGACCTTTCCTTTGAATGTTGTTTGTGTTGTTGAATATTTGCCTAGGGTGTAGTCCTTTGGACTTAATTCCCTTGCAAAAGCTGCCTTGTGGGGTGTAGTCCTTTGGACTTAATTCCCCTGTGGCCCCTCAAAGTGTAGTATGAGTACATGACTCATGGTACACTTGGATATGAGTCGACCTAGCACTGTACTGCCTTATCGGCTTGACTTGGCTATCTGGTCGGAGCTCGAATCGACTGTCTTGCCTCGTCGGGCTTCTGACATGGTCGAATTGAAAAATCCCTACTCGACTGTCGCACTTCGTGGTGCTTCTGAACTGGTCGAATAGGGTATCCATCGTGGGATCTTCCAACTGCTTAGCATCGTGGCTTACTGGCAGGTCGGGAGTGATATAAGCTCTGTCAGTGACTTGGCTTTTTTCACTGTTTTATTTCTACTGCATCGTGTCGAGGTGATATAAGCACTGTCAGTGACTTGGCTTTATTCACCATATTATTCCGACTTCGTCGTGTCGAGGATTTGTAGTTGTGGTTGACTTTTGCCTCTTTTATCTTTTAATCACATGGACTTCTTTTGCTTTAAGGCTGGTCGAATTTTTTGCCTTTGCCATTTTGTATCGTGGTAGATTTGCAATGTGAAGGCTGTAAATCATAACAAACACAAAAGCGTCTCGAGGAAAGACATGCTTATTAGAATATTTATGAAATTGTCACATGGACTTATTACAAGACATAAAAATGTAAAACAGAAGTTAATTGAGATAAGGCTTAGCTTATTTGGTGTAGTCTGTTGGTATCATGCTTAGATGGCAAAAGGACTTACGTAAGGTCGCCGAGCTCGAATATTATGCCGAGGCGAACTCGGTCTTATTAAAGATGCGCTCAAGTTGAGCTTCAAATATGGGGCCGAGCCAACCTGCGGTTTTATAAAGATTCGCTCAAGTTGAGCTCTAAATATGATGCCGAGGCCGAGCTCGGTCTTATAAAAGATACGCTCGAGAGAGCTCCAAATATGATGCCGAGCCGAGCTCGGTATTATAAAAGATACGCTCAAGAGAGCTCCAAATATGAGCTCCAAATATGATGCCGAGCCGAGCTCGGTCTTATAAAAGATACGCTCGAGAGAGCTCCAAATATGATGCCGAGCCGAGCTCAGTCTTATAAAAGATGATGCCGAGCCGGATCGGTCTTATAAAGATTCGCTCGAGAGGCTCCAAATATGATGCCGAGCCGAGCTCGGTCTTATAAAAGATACGCTCGAGAGAGCTCCAAATATAATGCCGAGGCCGAGCTCGGTCTTATAAAAGATACGCTCGAGAGAGAGCTCCAAATATGATGCCGAGGCCGAGCTCGGACTTATAAAAGATACGCTCGAGAGAGCTCCAAATATGATGTTGAGGCGAGCTCGGACTTATAAAAGATACGCTCGAGAGAGCTCCAAATATGATGTCGAGGCGAGCTCGGACTTATAAAAGATACGCTCGAGAGAGCTCCAAATATGATGCCGAGGCGAGCTCGGTCTTAAAAAAGATGACGCCGAGCCGAGCTCGGTCTTATAAAAGATACCGCCGAGCCGAGCTCCAAATATGATGCCGAGGCCGAGCTCGGTCTTATAAAAGATATGCTCGAGAGAGCTCCAAATATGATGCCGAGGCGAGCTCGGACTTATTAAAGATTTGCCCATAGGTGAGCTCCAAATACGACTCCGAGTCGAGCTCGGGTTTTGGGCAAGACGAGTCCGTAGAGCTCGAATGCCGGTGCTCGATATCTCGAGTCTTTGTGGTGCAATGTGATTGTGATAAAAAACATTACACATATAATAAAGACTTACAAAGTATATAAGAATTTAAAATAACAATTGTAAGAACCTGGAGAACTAAAGAGCTCGGCTCGCTCTTTGGAGCTCGAGAACTCGCTTCGTGGATAGCTAGATACGGTAGATAACTCGCAGACTTTCGGGCGCCACACAGTGTCTTTCCGTGGCAATCAGACCTCGAAACGGATTCGATCGGCACGAAATTTGAGGGATCGTTCTTCCTTCACTTTCCTTCGATGTGACCGGTGGAAATTTTCTTTCGATGGCTCAATCTCCGGGAATAAGCCGCCGATCTGGCAGCTGCTTTGTCCAGAATCCTGCTGCGTTTTGGTGCCTGCAGAACTTCTTTGCCACGATCGAGTTCAATCGAACTCCGATAGGAATAAAATTTTGAGGGCTTGCTCGGTATTCATAATTCTTGAATCTGACCGGTGGAAATCTTCTTCCAACGGTTCAATTTACGGGAATATTCAGCCGACTTGGAACCTGCAGATTAGGGTTCTGCTGCGTTTCTATAATACAGTAGCAACTTATTTGCGACGATCGGGGACTCAAAACAACTCCGATCAGCATGAAATTTGGTGGGCTTGTTCGACCCTCCTAATCATTGGATATGAACGGTGGAAATCTAGTTCCAACGGTTGAAACTCCGGAAATAATCCATCGATCTGACCGCTTTTTGGGCTGCTGCATTTTTGATACAGCAGCAACTTCTTGGCGACGGACGGGCATGTAACCGGACTCCGATCGGCACAAAATTTTGAGGGTTTGTTCGTCCCTCCATATTATTCACTCTGAACGGTGGGATTTTAATTCCAACGGTTCAAACTCCATAAATTAGCCGCCGATCTCGCTGCGTTTTTGGGTGCTGCGTTTTTTCTTTATTCTGGCGAAGAACTTTCCGGCGACGATCGGCTATCTAAATGGACTCCGATCGTCACGAAATTTGGAGGGCTTGTTCGTACCTCCTTATCCTTGAATCTAAACGGTGGAAATCTTGTTTCAACGGTTCCATTTCCGTCAATCAACCATCGATCAGACTGCGTTTTTGGCATTAAATTGATCACGAACCACCACTCCTTGATCCATCACCGATAGAAGGCCCTCCTTCTAGCGCCAATGACGATGCTGGATTTTGTCATGTATAATTTGAGGCCAATTTAATCTAGGGATGATAGAATCAAGGATGGTTTTGGGGGTGATTTTAGGGTTTTATGGCTGAGTCCAAGAATGTATCTTGGATTGCCTACGTATCCTGTGTATTGTCCAGGAATCAAGCCTTACGTAGTTCCTGGAATGATGTATTTATAGGCACATGTCCTTCTCTCGCCTCTAAATTTGGGGCGGTTTGGTCTATTGACATAATTACCCTTAAATGGGCCTTGCCTCTTGCCCAAGTAACTTTCTTTGGATGGTGGGCTGGGAGCTGGGTCAAGTCCATGGTATCGACTCGATGGACACCAACATGGGTACTCGAGATGGAACACTTGCAAGATCTGGCAGCTGCGGTGGTGATCACCGATTCGTCTCGTATTCGACCCGATGCGGATAATATACTTGGACTTTTCCACATGCCAGCTGGACCAATTAGATAATTCCACGTGGAGGGGTGAAATCCCGTATCGTCAGGGTGAGAGGCCAGAAGGACAAAATAAGATACAAAATGGGAAAAAAAGACAAGAAAAAAAAAAGGTTGAGAAGGACAAAAACGTGTGTGTTACTACATGTGTTACTCCACGTGTAGAGTAACACGTGTAGTGTACACATAGTGAATACGCGCTGCTTTTATCCTTCTCAACCACTATCTTTTTTTCTTGTCATTTTTTCTCATTTTAGATTAAAAACAGTTATCTAGAACCTTTAACCTTATAAAATATAAAAAAGAAATGAAGTATCGGTTTGATTCAATGATCAATAAAACATCACAACTTTAGTTTTTCTTCACAAACCATGTCATGAGCGGGTAGGGCCCCCAGCATGTAAAGGGGTCCATGGACCTACTCAATTTTCCGGACGAACTTACTAATAATATTAAAACTTGTGTATGTATATTATTTTTAACAATTTTTATTATAATCATCTATTTAGTTTAACTGCTTAAAAGCATTACTACTACTTATTCTATGGTTACGGGTTCAAATCCTGGTAGCTGATTTTTTTTTCCCAACATAGGTACAAAAAAAAACCAACAAAAAAAAGTGTTTTTAAAATAATGTTAAGTTCCACTAATTTTTTTTTTAATAATGTTAAGGACTGTGAATAGCGTTCTTTTTTATTTTTTTAATTTTTGAAATGGTATGTCAAACATAGGTTAAGTGTTAGGACTATCAAACAATTATCCTATTATAAGTGTTTTTTTTTTTCAACATAGGTTTTGACTCACGAAAAAAAAAAAAAACCAACAAAAACAAGTGTTATAAAATAATGTTAACTAGTTCCACTCAAAGAAATAACAATAATAATAATGTTAAGGACTATGAATAGCGTTCTTTTTATTTTTTTAATTTTTGAAATGGTATGTCAAACTAGGTTTAGTTTTGATAGGAAAAAAAAAATTTAACAGCAAAACAAATAATTGATATAAGTTTAATTATAAAAAATGATGTAAAAATGTTAGATCCAATAAGTATTTTGGCGTGTTTATCCATAGAGTAATGATACAGGAACAACGGTTGTACCACAACAGTGATACACGGTAACATGCATGGTTCATGGTGTTAGATTTACATTATGAATCCTATCATTTTAGCGAAAAACGAAAAAAAATTACATATATATATATATATATATATATATATATATATATATATATATATATATATATATATATATATCTATCAATCTCCCAAGAGTGATAGGCTGGCTCTGCGATCTTCGGGTTTCGGGAGTTGTTCGGGGATCTTGTGTTGCAATTTTCTGTAGCGGAGGTGTCAGAGTTTTGTATGACCTTGTGGTATTTATGGAAGGCACGCTGCAGTGCGGATTTTGAGAGTGCGCCAGTTTATGTCTCTCGGGATGTCTCGATGTCTAGAGCAGCGGCAGAGGAGTATGCGCATGTGGTATCGGATTCTCAGCATGAGGTAGGTAGTGTCCTTCACCCGGTAGTTTGGAGCTCTCCACCCTTGGGGGATTGCAAGTGTTATACGGACACATCGGTGACGGCTATGGGCTCAGGTGTTGGAGTGATTTTCCGAGACTCGGTGGGATCTATTGTTGCGGGATTAGTGGAGGCAAGTCACCTTGGTCTCGCCTCGGTGATTGTTGAGAGTGATTGTGTACCTTGTGTCCAGAATTCTCTCGTGTGTCGGAGGACCTTTCCGTCTTTGGTTGTTTAGCTCAGGATTGTGCTTTGGCTTCTGCTTCTTTTGCGTCTTGTCAATTTTCTTTTGTAAAGCGTTCTGGTAATGTCCCGGCTCACCTCCTCGCTCGTCATGGAGTTGCGGCAGTGGGCACTATTTCTTGGGGTGTTAATCCTCCACATGTGTGTGTGTGTGTATAAAAACTTGTGAAGCAAAAACCGGTGACACTTCATCGCTGGAGGTTACTGCCTCTTCCGGCAGCTGCAAAGTAAATTGTAGAATTTAGAAGATTCCCTCTGGTGATCTCCGACGAGGTAATTGAAATCCATGCTGGATTCTGCAATTGTCAAAGAAACAGAGTCCCCCTTCATGTAACACAACTCCGGCATTCTATCGGAGGAGGAATCTACATGCCAAATCAAATTTCCGGCAAACGGAAAAAGTGTTTCAGAACAATAGAAAGAGTTGATTTAAGGGAAGCAACGATGATATGAGAGGCATGAGGACTGAGATGGTGGAATTTGTAGAAATGAAGATGCTGACATGGAGGAAGGAGCGACCATTGCAAGTCGTAAAATGTCAGTGGGAGTGTGAACTCAGCTACCACGTCCGGCGGCGGCGCAACTCGACATTTCTCAATCAATATGATTTCGGGATTTGAAGTCATCTTCTTAATCTACAGATATATAGATGAGCTGCTTATGTTAAGATTAAAAGGATGATGGGGTGGTTGTTTTGCTCTTTGAGGCATTTCATCATGCACTTGTGATAGAGTTAGTTAGTTCAAGTTGTAACTGCCAATTCAGCTCATCCTTGCTCTATAAATAGCAATTGAATGTGCAGAATAGTAGCTAGAAGTTTCAATTACATTTTCCCATAATCAGTTTCTGTAAATCATAAAGGATTCGATTTCCCGCCTTTTTACATTTTCGAATTTCATCATCTTCTTCCTCAAGATGGTTTGCAGTTTTAATCGATGATTTTAATGATCTTATCATTTTCTGTTCTTCATGGTTGAATTTCAACAGCTTATAATTAATATGGATGAGTTTCAGATGAATTGGATTTAATGGGTTTTTGCGCATTTATAAGGATTAAAGGATGGTGTTCTCCAACTTGCAAGTGCATGGTCTGTTTGTGTTGATTATTTTATATAGTAATCAATAATTTAATTCTGGGCTCTATGTCTATTAATTTGCTGTTATCTTATATATTTTGGCAGCTATCATTTTAATGTCATTCTTTGTTCTTATTCGCAGAAAGATTTAGGGTTTGATATGATGTTTTTGAAAATCAATACTCGTGACGGCTAGTGGCGGAGCCACATGTTGCATAACAAAAACTTATGAATCCCGATAAATTATTTTTTTACTCTTAGAAACATTTTTAAATCCCGCTGAACAATTTTTATGGATTCGCCACTGGTGACGGCTACAGAAGACGATGATATATCTTCGTAACGGATCAATGGATTAATTTGAAGTTTTGAAAAATCAATATCCGTGACGGCTACGGGACACAATAATAATCACAACGGATCCGAGAATTCTTCCGATTCAATTTCCGTATTATTTTCATTAATTTAACTTAAACGAGATCCTTGTTAAAGTTTCCCACATTGTGAACTTGTGGTTGTATCACCCATCATGTTAAGAGATGGACTTCCCTCACCTCACAACCTAGGTTATGGAGATGAGGCCCATCCTCTTATATGAGTTTGAGACTAGTTTTCTACATGGTATCAGAGTCACCCCTTTATTGTGCAAGTGTTGGGCCTCGTGTTGGCCTTTTTGTTTTTTTGAGGGGTTGTGTTGGCCTTAAGAGTGCCACCCCTTTACCAACAAGGGGCCGCGTGCCACCCCTTTACCAACGACAAGCTGCTTCAAAATCTCCAATCACCATGACTGGGGTGAAAGATCCCTCCCCTTGGAGGCTTGGAAGAAACTCTGGAAGGCCGGGCCCTCATCATCAAGGTCCTTGGCCAAAATGTGAGCTTTAAGGCCCTCCTAACCCGACTTACAAACATCTGGTCAAGGGGTAAACACATCGAGATCATAGACTTGGAGGATGGCTTCTATGTAATCAGATTTGTTTGCAAGGAGGATTATGAGTTTGGGCCTAGTTTTCTACATGGTATCAGAGCCACCCCTTTATTGTGCAAGTGTTGGGCCTCGTGTTGGCCTTTTTTGTTTTTTTAGGGGTTGTGTTGGCCTTAAGAGTGCCACCCCTTTACCAACGAGGGGTCGCGTGCCACCCCTTTACCAACGACAAGCTGCTTCAAAATCTCCAATCACCATGACTGGGGTGAAAGATGTTGGATGTAATATCATCGGATCAATCAGAGATTGACCTGATTACGCAGCGGAAAGTACAAGATCTAGATCTAGACAACCAAAGCACATAAAATAATAGATCTGAACCTACGAGGGATGGTGATTGAGAAGCCACCGTCTTCCGGCGTGTATCTCCAAGCAACACCAAGTGGATGGTGATTCAAGCCGCTTGAGTTCCTCGATATGCTACTGGAATAATCCCGAGGATTATCCCAACTCGAAACCCTTAGTGTTGAAGCCAAAAATTCTAAGCTTCCAACACTACCCAAAAAGTCAAAATTTATGTGTGTGTTTTAGGCTTGGGAGAACTCTCTTTATATAGGAGAGTAATCCTTGTCCTCCAAGGATTTAATAATTAATACATAATCAATTATAATAATCCTATTAAATAAAAGACACTCCTAGAATAATCTAGAACCAATCTAGAATATTTAAGGATCAATCCAATATTTTCCTTAATCAAATATTTAACAAATAAATAATTTAATCACATGTTAAATAATTATCCAAGAAAACTAATTTCATGACAATTAAATAACAAAAGATGTGCCCCATGCCCTAATATATTAGGTCATCTACGCATTTCACACACTTGGGCCGAGTCCACGAAAAATTTCTTTTTCATGTATTTAATTATCTAGTCCAACTAAACAATTAATCCACATATCTATTAAACAGTCCAATCCAACTATTTAATATTAATTGAGGTGAAACAACGAGAAAACATATGCATGTTAGGAGCCACGTCGGGGACTATGGACCCATATTCAGTAGCTACAATAAATTAAATAATATTATCCGTCAGACCGAACAATAATATTCAATCTATTAATTCCGGGATTACACCACCATAAACCCGGCTCAACTCTGCGAATATAGATAACTTATACTCAACTATGAGTTGATAAGGTGTCCATGATATAATCATTACATACGGATAAATCCTCCATAGATCGTCCCATTACGAGTGGGAAGTCTTCGTGAACCCGACTCAGAATATCTTATCCTTATTTACCATTAACCCCCCAGTGATCAATTAGTTCACATATCTGACTAGTAGCTAATTAGTCTAAATATGAACTCGGCCGATCGATCATTTTCTCAGGGCTAACAAATAAGGGGACTGTCTCTCTACTTCCCGAGGGAAGGAATGGATTCCATATCTGTGATAGCACAGACTACTCACTCATCCCATAATAGAGCCAACGAGAAGTGTTGGACCACATACTTCGAAGTGATCCTTACTAACACATCAAACTCTACTCTAGTCTAAGCAGTTGCCTGTGATCACCTCAGGATTGAGATTAATCCATATATGATCATCTTGTGATTTGATAAGACTTCTCAAACATGGAATTATATCGAGAACTCAAATCAAATTGGTCCAGCCCTATATGATTATCATCATATATAAATGCCCCACTAGGTACCTTATTACCGACAGTCCGGATAAGACTGTCACACCTAAAGTGTTTTGGGCGCATTAATAGCAAATTAATCATGAGACCCGTACTCATATTAATAAATGCTACGGACTAAGTTAATTTTAAGTACATCTGACTAACTCAATCCTCTTGTGTATAGCCATACATTGAGTTATGTGATTACATAAACGAGATACTTAGGGTTTTCAGTAGTGTCTTAATTATAAACATAAATGCATATAATAAGATGAATTATTAATTCTGTCCTAAAACAATTAGATAATTGTCTTTCGGGTACTACACCTAACAATCTCCCACTTGCACGAAAGGCAAGTGGATTAATTGTTTTAGAGCACACCCTTTATATCTATATCTACAAAATTCTCCCACTTGCTCAAAACAAGTGAGACATATCCCCAAGATTCATACCCTCCAAGCGCATCTTAGCGATTCATCCTTCCAAGCACGACCGGAGTGTGCCGACGTTGGGTAGGTCAGTGACCCGGCGCGTACTTAGAATCCGAATACCATGTGACTTGGTACACTGATCAGGTAGGTTGGCATCTTGGGTCAATCTTTGGGATCAAACATCGCCTTTCCATCTAATCCGGTGGTACGATCTCAATATGCCTTTGATTCAACACTGAGGACGAAATCGACTTAACGATCATCCTTAATCTGACCTAAAGTCAGAATCAGTGTCATCCCTTATATTCTAGTTCGCACCTGAATATACCAGCATATTATTATTCCTCATTCTCCCGAAGAGACTTGAGGATTCATTAAACATCCTATTTAGTATTCATCCGCTGGTTTAGATAATCATTCCTGAGAGGTAGGGTAGACTACATCATTGAATGCTGCATAAATGCAATAATATCTTAACCAGGTGAATGGATGGGATTGCCAATGATCGATTCTTGTGAATTTTAGCGAATCAAATCTTTAATAATGAATCCCGATGGCATGTCAGACTCCGACTTCAGATAACACACCCATGTTGTTTCCAACTGTTTCAGTGTTACCATTCACAAACACTAATCTGCATACTATTTTACTAATATTGATGCCCAGTCTACGAAAGACTGTTCAACATTATGGTCAAGCCCACATATTAAAATATATGACTTTGAAATGACCTAGAGGTTTGCTTTAATCCCCAAATGATGTAAGCTATGGCAGGCATCCTACCAAAAGGTTCTTTCTGAATAAATTAAGATACCGTTAGTCTCACAAAAAGGTCTTAGGGAATCTGATGAGAGACAAATTGATGATCATTATTACGACATTTTACCCCAATATTGATACCACTTTGAGCATTATTGTACCAATTTAAGTCAATAATTACTTAATTTTATCCAAATATATAAATAGTAGTAATTATATAAATTATCGTATTTTTATAAGTTTTTATAAGTTTTGTACCGGTTTAGTAACCGGAGTGTCGTGTCAGATTTATACGGGTATTTGTGGTATTTTTATTGCAGATTTATGATAAACCAAGACCCCGAGTAACGACATTTTTGAAGTATAATCATATCTTTGGAAGGATATAGAAAGTGTCACTAAGTCAAGTGGTCAAGTGGCTAATCCATTCGATTTAGTGGAACTCGAGAAATATATTCGACGAACGAATGGCCCATCAAAACGGCATTTTCTGAAGAAGAGTCCTTCATAAAAGTTGTAGATCTTCAAATAAGCTTTCCAACGCACTTTGAATCACGTCAATCGGATGTCTACAACTCAAGATATGGCCATTTTACTGAACTGCGATACCGTATAAACGAATTTTGAGAATACGGATCAAGATTTTTGACCCGGATCGATCCGGGACTTCACCGGATCGATCAGGCTGTTTAAATGATGAAATTTCACGTGAATTTCTTCTCTTCTTCCTGCCTCTAACCTCCCCTATATATACCACCCCATTTCCATCCCCTTTCCTTTGCCCATTCTTTCCCATTTCTTTCTTTCTCTCGTCCCCTTTCTCTTCTTCTTCTTCTTTTTTTTTTTTTTTTTTTTGTAGATCATATATATATATATATATATATCTTTATATATATACACACACACACACCTCACATATATATATATGTCTATGTATGAAAATATATATATATATATATATATATATATATATATATATATATATATATATATATATATATATATATATATATATATATATCCTTTCATCTTCTTCCCTTCTTTTATTTTATTTTATTTTCACTTTATATATACATATATATACATGTATGTATATATATGTCTTTTAATATATAAATAAAGTAGTTATAATACCAATTGTAATGGCGGAATAATTATCGAAGATTGTTAAAATCGAAGCATTGTTACACTACATCCGGTGGAAATGACCCCGATTCAACAGTTGTAATCGGTAATATATTCTAATATTATTATGTTTACTATTTCTATTTCTATTTATATATTATATATGTTAACTATGTTAAGCTAAAAATATATCTAGCCAAGATATGAATCTGAATTAGTTAATCTTTTTGGTAAAATGGATGATCGACTCTGGTAATAATGATTAAAACCAATTATAATGAATCTCTTTCTATTTGCACTTAATGAAAGTAAAAATTGAATTAGTCACTCCAATTTTACTAGAAACGTAATCTAATGAATTGACAACTCGCGATTAGAATACGAGATCGTAATAGAAAGACCGGAGGGTAAAATTGGCCGAGTGAAAATGTGACAACGAAATCCGATTTCCTACCCGGGGGCAGATTTGTCCTAGAAAAACAAATTTTATTAAAATTTGTGCTCGAGATCTAATTACGTCAATTTATCTATTTTTATGAAGATTTTAAAATATTGACCGCATGACAAAACGGTAGTGACCCGATCTTTTGGATGACGTAGGATAGTTAAATGAGACATATGACAGTTTCATACGCTCGTGTGAGGAGGAATTGTCTAGCTTAGGAGTACACCGGTTCATACATAATTGACTTCCTTGCATCACGGAAAAGATCTGTCTCATTCAATTTCACTACAAAAAGATATTGATTCAGTAAAGTATTCATGGCTAGATCCAAAAATATATATATTATCTATTTTTATATTTATATATTTATTTACTGTTTTACTAACAATCTAACTAATCTAACGATCTAACCCGATAAAACTGGTAAAACTGCGACTTAGATCGAGTTAATAATAGCTTCTTGGTGTTTAACCACACTTTGAATTATGCCTTCATTTCCCTGAGGATACGACCTGACTCACCAGACTAGCACTACAATTTGACCCGGTACACTGCCGGTAAGGATTGATAGCCTAGAAACAGTCCGTCAGCTTTCTGGCGCCGTTGCCGGAGAAACGACGCTAATTCATTGTGTTCGAATGGTTTCTACTTGTATTAGCTCCAAATTCTCGAGGATAAGTCAACACTCTTCTTATCACATTTCTATTTTTATTTTCCGTTGGTATCTACTTTCTTTTAGTTACCAATTTTCTTCTTCTACCAATTTCGAGTTATTTTCTATTTTCGATAGTAGAAAGTAAACGCGGTTCGTTTATTTTTTTTGGTACCTACCTATTGGTAAGATACTAATTTAAAAATTAAAATTAAAAAAAAAATACACTCGGTAAATACCGAGTGGATTCGGTAATTACCGAGTGAAGAAAAAAAAAAGTGGTTTTTTTATCGATTTCGTGTTATTTTCTATTCGATATTTTCTATTCCACAAGAATTGTCAAATCGAGTTACGAAAATGGTCGAAACCGTTGGTGAAACACCTGAACAAGGGATTGCTCATGCTCAAGGGCATGGCCAAAACCTTAATCAGAATTTACCTGAACCTAATAACCAGAATCAGAATAATAGAAATAATCGAATCGGAATAAGCATACTCGTCGAAACCAAATTAACCCGAGACCTATATGTGATCAGACCGTAAGAAGGTACCAGATTAATAATCCAATTCGTTTACCCAATAAAGGAGCAATTAATTTCGAAATAAAATCTCATCTTTTTGGTTTAATTGACACAAGAGCCCAATTTTTAAGAGAAGATGATGAGGATCCACATCATCATCTCTATCTTTTCGAAGAATTGTGTAATACAGCCAAAAGTCATGGTGCTCATCGGGAATTAACGAGGATGTCTATGTGTTTCTTTTTTCTTTAAAAGGAAGAGCATGAGATTGGTTTCTGTCACTTCCACATCATTCATTGACTAGTTGGGAGGATATTCAAACCGAGTTCTTAAAGCAGTATTTTACTCCTGGTAGAAAATTGGAATTAATAGTCGAGATTGCTAATTTTAGACAAGGATCTGAAGAAACGTTTGGGAATGCGTGGGAAAGATTTAAAAAGCTACTAAGAGCTTGTCCCGATCATGGTTATTCGTTAGAAATGCAAATCCAACTTTTCTGTCGTAAATTAAGGAAAAACTCACATGCAGATATAGATCATGCATGTGGTGGTTCGTTAATGATGAGTGAAGCCCAAATAGTTTACGATGCTATAGAAAAGATTTCCAAAAACAATCGAATGTGGGAAACCGGTTCTAGCACCAGAAAAGTAGCATTTGCAGGAGAAAGTACATCGAATACAGAAGTCCTAGCACACTTGGAGAATTTGAGTAGGAAATTTGACGGCTTATTAGCCAGTAAAACGATAAACTCAGAAAATATCATATCGAATGAATACTCAAGTCATGATAATGTGTCATTAGGGATGGAAGAACCAGAAGGATATTCAAGGGAAAAGGTGAGTTTTTTGCAACAGCATAGGAATTTGAACAACGCGTATTCAAACTCGTTTAATGCTATTAGAAGAGATCACCCTACTTTTCGTTGGTCTGAAAACCCTAGTAAGCAAGGACAACCACCGTATCCAGTTCAATATAAGAATCCATATACTAATAAGGTTTATCAAGGAGATATCTCGAATCAGAACCTACAATCATTACCTAGACCATATCCACAACATACCACTCAAAGTATACCAGTAACTCAAAGTTCAACTCAACCTGCAGAAGGAGTCGAAAAATGGGAAAAACTAATGGAAAATATGATGGGTGTAGTATCTACTCAAGCTAAGAATATGGAAACAATGATGACTTCTATAGGTACAGTCTCTAAGGATTTGAGTTCAATGAAAACATCTATGAGTGGACATGATACCAGAATGAGAACGATAGAAGCCTCATTAAGGAATATGGAAGATTAGTTGAGTAGAGAAGAGGAACGTAAAAACAGTAAACCTCCAGGAGAGCTGCCAAGTAATACTGAAAGAAACCCGAAAGAGGTAACTGCTGTGATTACTAGAAGTGGAAGGATCTATGGAAGTAATAGATTAGAAAACATCAGAATTAATGAAGTAGAGGATGATTTAGGTGGTAAATTTGGCAAGAATGTGGAATCTAAAGATGAACCGGAATTCACCAAAGAGGAAGAGGACATTATTGAAGATTTCCTAAGACAAAACAGATATATTAAACCTGAAAGTGAGGATGAGGAATGGGTCAAGGTTCCTAGAATATTGAAAAATCCAAGACTGAATGATCTAAGGACCTTGTCCAATGAGCAGGTTAAAAAGGAATCAAGTTTGAAAGGGCCAGTTCAAACCGAACCTTATCCGGCTCAACCCAAATTCACCTCGATTCAATCTGATAGGGCAGCACCATATCCAGTGTATATTTTGAAGAAAAAGGTACAGAATGATGACACACAGTGTCCGCAAAAGGCACAATCATTCCAGGAAGCTTTACCATCTTCGTCTAACGACAAGGGTAAGGGAGGTATACATTCTAACCCTACTTTAATTGATCTTGAATTACTCCCCCATTCCCCGAAAAAGGAAATCAAAGAGATGAAGTTGGATAAGAAGTATGCATATTTTCTTGACACTTTTCGGCATTTAACAATTAATAGCCCTTTCATCGATGTTTATAAGGGAGAGCTTAGTTTGGGAATGAATAATGAGCGCGTTGTCTTTAACATTTACAATTCATTGAAATATCCATGCACTACACTAGAATCTTGTTCTTGTGTGAACACTTTGTGTTCCCTTGTTTTGGATCGTACTAACACGCAGGTAATTGAAGAAGATGACTTCAGCAATAATGTGAAAGCTCGCAAACCCAAAGCTCGAAAATCAAAGGAAAAGGTCAAGAATCGTTTGGATTTGTGGAAATTGTCTAACCTCTGTTGGAGACCGGTATTACAGACGGATGTGGTGCATGAGGATGACTCACCACCAGAACATTAGAAAACCGGAGCAGAAAGTCTAGCTATAGACTATAAAACGGGTACTATCCTTCCTATTTACTCATTAAGCATTTATTTCTAGTTGGTTTGTGTGCTTAGTTGCTACATGCTTTGGTGAGTAATTGTTAGAAGTATCCCATTTAGTTTAGTATATTATATTAGTTGCTTAAGTTTGTCGAGCAAATGACGTTAACCAAAAGCGCTACCGGAGGCGACCATAAAAAATGTTAAATATAATAATTACTCATACTTTGGATGATACTTTGCGAATACTTCGGATTGATTTTCATTTTGTTTCACCAAGTCTTAGGATGAATGTTTGATGTCATTAAAAAAATGGAATGATTAGGTGGTTATCCGAAAATCCCGATGGAGAAAAAAGAGAAAATTCAAATCGTCATTTCTTGGACTTAGGTTGTTCGAATGATTTGAAATAACCTCTTGAGGATCTGGGTATAAAAGACTCGAGTTAATACTTTGCCATACGTTACATTTCATGATCTAGTCTGCTTTAAATTTCAAATAACGTGTGACATGTATTAGTTCAAATACTATGGAATTGAGGAGGTCATAACTTTAACCCACCCACCCACCCTTTAATATCATCCGAGTATTTGTTTTGACTTGTTTTAGTGCACCATTGCTTTCCCAACAACTTATTTACACTCACTTTACATTGAGGACAATGTAAGTTCGTAAGTGGGGAGTGGAGTCGTTGGTCTAGCAATGGAATTAATGTTTATTTTGTATCAATAAATCCCTTAGTTTTCGATTTTTTCCGAGCATTATTTAGTTGATTAAAATAAATTGTATAAGGTATATATTTCATGGATTTGAAGGTATAATGATCAATTTGGATGTGTATAACCAACATGAACCGTAAGTGCATTGTAATTCCAAATATATTTGTGTAACATGAATTCCTTCACGTAAAGCCTTTGATATTGAAGCGGAAAATTTTAAACTGTATCCATTCAGTATCCTAGTGGTTTATTCTAGAGAGAATAGCAGTAACTTAGTACCTAACTTTTGAATGTGTACTGTGAATATCTGAAGGTTTGAATGTGATAGGAAGGATATAAGTTAAAGAAGAATACCAAATTAAGATGAACTATTTATATGTCGGTTGTAGCTACCAATGATTTGAGTGCGAGAGGCGTTATCACGAAGCGTCCTATATCACTATAAGGTTTAAAAGCTCCCGGCCGATCGATGATAGTAGTCCACTAGGGTGTTATCACGAAAACGTCCTATTGCCGGGAATGAAGGCATATGCTACAAATGTGAAAAAAAGAAGAAAAGAAAAGAAAAAAATGGAAATATGGTTGAAAACTTAGTTATCTTCTCGACTATCCCCAAAGATAAAAGCGAATGATATGCTTTAGGGATTATCCTAATAAGTACACGGAAGGACTTTGTGTGGAAATGTTACTGCTTATACCTAGGAAAGTCATTAGGACTGTCTGAATGGATATTTGTGCGTTTGCTTGAATTATTCAAGAGAGGATAGTGGAAATTGAAAAGGCTTGTCACACACACACTCTGTTATACATTTATATTGAGGTTAACGTCTGGTTGTAATTCTAATGGTTGCAGCATCTGGTTGTCCCTTATATCTTATATCTTCATGAATTTATCTCTCATTCATTTTGTTTTATCGCTTGTTTTGCTTTCGGGCGACCAAAAGCTAAGTGGGAGTTGTGATGAGAGACAAATTGATGATTATTATTACGACATTTTACCCCAATATTGATACCACTTTGAGCATTATTGTACCAATTTAAGTCAATAATTACTTAATTTTATCCAAATATATAAATAGTGGTTATTATATAAATTATCGTATTTTTATAAGTTTTTATAAGTTTTGTACCGGTTTAGTAACCGGAGTGTCGTGTCAGATTTACACGGGTATTTATGGTATATTTATTGCAGATTTATGATAAACCAAGACCCCGAGTAACGACATTTTTGAAGTATAATCATATCTTTGGAAGGATATAGAAAGTGTCACTAAGTCAAGTGGTCAAGTGGCTAATCGATTCGATTTAGTGGAAATCGAGAAATATTTTCGACAAACGAATGGCCCATCAAAAAGGCATTTTATGAAGAAGAGTCCTTCATGAAGGTTGTAGATCTTCAAATAAGCTTTCCAACGCACTTTGAATCACGTCAATCGGATGTCTACAACTCAAGATATGGCCATTTTACTGAACTGCGATACCGTATAGACGAATTTTGACAATACGGATCAAGATTTTTGACCCGGATCGATCCGGGACTTCACCGGATCGATCCGGCTGTTTAAATGATGAAATTTCACGTGAATTTCTTCTCTTCTTCCTGCCTCTAACCTCCCCTATATATACCACCCCATTTCCATCCCCTTTCCTTTGCCCCTTCTTTCCCATTTCTTTCTTTCTCTCGTCCCCTTTCTCTTCTTCTTCTTTTTTTTTTTTTTTTTTTTTTTTGTAGATCACATATATATATATCTTTATATATATATACACACACACCTCACATATATATATATGTCTATGTATGAAAATATATATGATATATCTATATATCTCCTTTCATCTTCTTCCCTTCTTTTATTTTATTTTCGGGCCCTTATATATACAAATGTCTATGTATGTATATATATGTTTTTTTTATATATAAATAAAGTAGTTATAGTACCGTTGTAATGGCGGAATAATTATCGAAGATTGTTAAAATCGAAGCATTGTTACACTACATCCGGTGGAAATGACCCCGATTCAACAGTTGTAATCGGTAATATATTCTAATATTATTATGTTTACTATTTCTATTTCTATTTATATATTATATATGTTAACTATGTTAAGCTAAAAATATATCTAGCCAAGATATGAATCAATTAGTTAATCTTTTTTGGTAAAATGGATGATCGACTCGGTAATAATGATTAAAACCAATTATAATGAATCTCTTTCTATTTGCACTTAATGAAAGTAAAAATTTAATTAGCCACTCGAATTTTACTAGAAACGTAATCTGATGAATTGACAACTCGCGATTAGAATACGAGATCGTAATAGAAAGACCGGAGGGTAAAATTGGCCGAGTGAAAATGTGACAACGGAATCCGATTTCCTACCCGGGGGCAGATTTGTCCTAGAAAAACAAATCTTATTAAAATTTGTGCTCGAGATCTAATTACGTCAATTTATCTATTTTTATGAAGATTTTAAAATATTGACCGCATGACAAAACGGTAGTGACCCGATCTTTTGGATGACGTAGGATAGTTAAATGAGACATATGACAGTTTCATACGCTCGTGTGAGGAGGAATTGTCTAGCTTAGGAGTACACCGGTTCATACATAATTGACTTCCTTGCATCAAGGAAAAGATCTGCTCTCATTCAATTTCACTACAAAAGATATTGATTCAATTAAAGTATTCTTGGCTAGATCCAAAAATATATATATTATCTATTTTTATATTTATATATTTATTTTGTTTTACTAACAATCTAACTAATCTAACGATTAACCCGATAAAATCGGTAAAAGCTGCGACTTAGATCGAGTTAATAATAGCCTCTTGGTGTTTAATCACACTTTGAATTATGCCTTCATTTCCCTGAGGATACGACCTGACTCACCAGACTAGCACTACAATTTGACCCGGTGCACTGCCGTTAAGGATTGATAGCCTAGAAACAGTCCGTCAGAATCACCCCTATTTTCTGTTTTGTAACGAATCTGTTATTTGTTCTTAGCTAAAACCCTTATGTTCTGAATGAATTCAGATTCCGTTGTTCGGCAAGGAAGTCTTAGGGAATCACCCATATTTCCCGCTTTTTGACGAAATTAAGCAAGACTGAGTGGTAAGAGAGATCACGGTCTGGTTAACTCTCTACCTTTTAGGGAATTACACCTAAATTACTCAGCTTTGCGGTGAAAGTTAGACTTTCTTATTCATTCGACTCTTCTCCGTGTAGTTCCAATTACTCCCACTGGACCTGATATACTCAGGTGGTTCTACAAGAGTTTCAACAGAACTGGAGTATCAAACTCCATTCACAGGGTTATGGCTTATAAACCAACCTTCAGTCCACGAAGGACTATAGGTCATCAATCTACCCTATAGACCATAAGGTCCTTCAATGGGTAATGGACAAACCATGCTCCCACTGCGTTCGGGGTGGAGTGATATACTGATCTAGTTTAGTAGTTTTTATTAGTGTTATCACCAACTGCCGGTGTTGGATGTGGACTGAACAAATCAGTTAGTAACATCTTGAGTACAAATACTTCAAGATCTAAGGTTGTTATTTATAGACTCTATCAGACCGAGTTTGACAGTATCACCGTCATTCTCTGATTTTACGAGTTTTATAACTAACCTTTACTCAATGCATTAAGATATTTCACGACCTGAACGTGTACGCAAAATTTCTAGTCCTACCTTCAAGCACTAAATGCTTAATGTCTATATTTACGGAAGTGGGGTGAACCGAATTCACTCCTTATCCACAAATGCATAGGCATCTTTTAGGTAGACTTCTCGGTTTTTCATTTCAACCGTTATTTTGCAACCAATATCTTAAATGAGTTCAGCAGCGTATCGTAGCACATCAATATCTATATAAGGCAAATTTATGGTGTATCCTTTAGTGAAAACATTTCACTGGGAGGAAGGCCGAGCATCAGTTCTGAAGACTACGCAATAACTTATTTCTGAGTATGGAATACTCTATCTTTGGTGAATTCAGAGATTTCCTCCAAATATTTTGGATAAACTTACCGGAGTCTTGAATAGTTGTCAGACAAGATGTCACTACTTCAAAAAACTCCCACTAGCTTGTACCTTTCATATGACCCTGAAGGTTGTTATGAACAAGCTATGTTACTTCTTTAAATCTATTACCCTTTCCTGATTGAAAGGAAACTTAGGCATTGTTCCTTTGAGGCAGTGTTCCTTTGACTAGGAGATAGGAATCACCCTAAGCCAGTCTTCAGATCTTGTCTTTAGGGAATATGCACTAATTAATAGAATAGAGAGAAGCGTTTATCGAAATACGGAAACCATTTGCGTTTATATATTTTAAGATGCGTTACTAATACATTTTCAGCAATGCTTAGTGGTTCCGACTTTATCAAACAAAAGTCCGAGTCTTAGGATCGTGCTACGAATGTTATATTTATCGTCAATAAGACAAACAAATTATCATATTGAAAATGAATACGTTCGTTCCAACGAATCCGAAAACAGAAAATGAATTTTCTGTGATACTCACGAATTGAATTCGAGATTCATTTCCTTATATCACTCCCACTAGTCTGTCTGAAATAACTGCCCGTTGTCTATTTTATTTATCGTTTAATGCAAAGCTACCTGGTTCTTGTAAAGAACTTTAGCTTTCGAGAAAATTGCTAATGATGCATTGGTCAGTGATCCGAAATCACTTTCATTATCCTTTAATTTCCAAATAATTTTCCGGTTTAGCCTTAAAACTACTTAGTTTAGATGACTAACACGTATAAACATTCTTTCCCATTCTCAACTTTCCTTAAATGGAAACAGTCTTGAACTAGCAGTTCGTTCGAGTAGACACTACTCTTGAACTGTGGGATGTTCAGTGTTACTTGCTTGGACTATCAATTTTTCTAATCGACAAATCATAAGACCAAAGCTCCCACTAGTTTATCGGTTCCAAATACCGTCTAACTAGCAACACTTTGTATTTATGATTTTTCAAAGATTAGAACATCACCTAGGACTAAGCTCCCACTAGTTATCAGTTCCAAATACTGTCTAACTAGCAATGATGTGTTCATGATGTTTCAAAGATTATAAAATCTCCAGAACTAAGCTCCCACTAGTTTATCAGTTTCAAATAATGTCTAACTAGAAATGCTTTTATTCTTGTTTTTCCAATGAATGGAGAAAGTCCTGTGCAGTCTATTACACATTTGTAATAATTCAGAAAAACAACAGATCATAAGACTAAGGCTCCCACAAGTTTATCGGTTCCAAATACCGTCTAACTAGCAACGCCTTATGTATATGATTTCCAATTTTTCAATTTAGAAATTTGTTGTGTAATTACACTTTTAAAGTTCATTTAAATTCACTAAATGAATTTTATATGATAGTCCTATGTCATCTTTTGTAAACTAAGTATGGTCGTCTCTCGTTCAACACGAGCGATATCCGTGACATACCTATACTATGTCACTTAAGTTTTCAAAGGCTCAAGGGAAAAATCTCTTCCAAAAAATTAACTGCATTTGTTGATAATTACAACGTTCTTGTTACTCTCCATGTTGAAAATAAAATTTATGTTTTGATGATAATTCATCGTAATTATTCTAAGTATTACCTTAACCTCATTGATGAAGTGCTGAAGCTAGCTGTGAAAAGCTAAAAGATGTCTAGAACTGAATGTTTAGGCTTTACTAGAGTCTTATATTTGTATAGGTTACATCAGACAAGCACTGTAATAGTTAGTGTGTCATAAAACTGAAAACTGGAAGTCATTTAGAAAACTGGAAATCATCAAGGTAAACAAACTGACTCAGACTACACCTATATGAAACTGAAAAAGATAAGTTCGCTGAGGGACACAGACTCAGTTGTCTTATCTAGAAGATTGAAGAACTGAGGGTCACAGACTCAGTTATAGAAGATGAAGAACTAAGGGCTCAAACTCAGTTATGAAGACTACGTCGAGACTGTAAAGTTAGATTTCAGGCAAGATTGTGGTGACCTGAACTGACTTTATGGATCTTGTATTAAGACCTAAGAATAATAAGGACAATGAATTCTTAGAAGATAATGAGTTATGGTGTACTATAATTAAGTCAATTATAATCAGATGAAAAACTGGAGTACTGATATTTAAAGAAGAGTAAAATCTCAGTTAATGCTCCAAGTCAGTCAAGAAACTAACAAGTGATAATCTCAGTATAAAACTGATAAGGAAACTCAGTTTTATATGTCAGTCCTCCAACAAACTGATAGTACAACCGAACGTTATAAAGGAAGAAATTTTATTGGATGAAATACTGACATAACAGAACGGTCATAAAATATATCCGTTACAAAATAGACGTTGATACAATTCAAATTCATGCCAAATGAACGTTGGACCTCACACTATAAATAGAGAACCTTGCACCAAGGATCAAGATACCAAGATTTAAAAAGAATTAACGTGTGCATTAATCATTCGAATTGCTATCATCTCTGTGCTATAACAAGATCATATCAAGAATTTCTTCAAGTTTTCAAGCTACAAAGAATTTATCAAGGATCAGACACTTTGAAGAACCAAAAACAAGAATCAATTCATTGATTCTCAATCCATCCTTGATTCTATATCAAAGGATTAGACTGTGAAGCAAACCAGGAAGGTTTTGTCAAGGACAGTTGTTACAGGCAGTTGGGCAGACAATGTTTGTGGTGGTAGCTGGTGAAGAGGCAATTCAACCCTCTAAGGACCAGTGTTCAAACAATTGAAGAGCAGCAATCCTTCCTGTTCTACAAGTGTTTAGATAGTGAAGCTAGGGATTAGTCAAGGACTATTGTTTAGGACTTTTTGTAACAGTTCAACTCAAGAAGTTCTAGTGGAATTTTCCTCCGCACCACAGGGGAAGAGAGGACGTACATGATTACACCACCTGGAACCTCTATAATATTTGCCTTATTTACTTTACGCATTTATTTACTCAGCATCTACTTACAACATTTTGATAATTGATTGTTATACACTTCACAGTTCACAAACTGACATTCATTAGAATTCAGTTTACCACACTCAGTTTTCATAAAAAAATAACAAGATCAAGAAAAAGGCTAGAATAATATCTCTTTGCCGGGTTGACTCGAGTTTGATTAAGTCGCTTTGACTTAAACTCACCCTCGATCGACTTAACTCCACACAAGTTTTAACTGAACCATAAATTTTTTAAAACTCAGCTGAAGAAAAGTTTTTGGTGACAAGTTTTTTCACCCTCCCTCTAAACATGTGTTAGCCTTTCCAAGGGACCAACAATTGGTATCGGAGCAGTGTTTCTTTGACAAGATATCACTTGCTCTATATCTCCTCTAGTTGTTCTCATTTGAAAGCTCAGCTCCAGTTAATTTACTATCAGTCTTCACTCACTTACAATGGATAACCATTAATATGCGAGACAGATGCTTATGTGCAACATGGACAGATTTGACGAATATAAACGTCGTATGTAGACTTTTCTAGCAGCTACTCATGATGAAATGATGGATGTACTCACTGATGGACCAATCCAGATCACTCACATGCAAACTGTTGGTGGACAGCAAGTTCGAGTTGTAAAGACCAAATCCGAATGGACTAGTTATGATCGCAAGCGAAACAATCTCAACAATGTTGCTATGGATTTTATCCTCAGAACTCTTGACAGCAACATGTACTTAAAGGTGAAAGAATGCACAACTGTCAAGGAAATGTGGGACAAACTACAACTTGTTTGTGAAAGAACATATTCAATCAAGGAAAACAAAATTTCTGTTGCAAAACAAAAGTTTGAGAATTTCAAGATGAAATCTGGAGAAACCATTGACCAAATGGAAACAAGATTCATATCATGGATGAATTAGATCTACTCAAGATTGAGTACTCAAAGAAAGTTATCAACACAAGAATCTTGAAGGCATTACCAATGTGCTGGAAAATGAAAGTCACTGCTATGGAAGAATATAGAAGACTTAACATAGAGGATTCATTCAAAATCTTCTCAGACTTGAAAGCTTATGAATTCAGTGAAGATTTTACAAATACAACTGCAATAATCAAAGCTCTGGAGGAACCAAAGACCACAACACTTGCAGCAGCATCAAATGACATTCAAGAAAACTCATCAAGCAATCTTCATGAATTGGATGAGATGGAAGAACATATAGCTCTATTGATGAATAGAATTCTAAGAATGAAGAGTGGACACCTAGTCACTCAGAAGTTCATCAAGAGAACTCCTGAGAAAAGAAAAGATGATGAATATCTCTGTTTCAACTGCAAGAAACTTGGACATTATAAAGCTGAATGTCCATAACTGACCAAGAAGACTCCACCAAGAAGAGTTGGTAGAAGAGCACTCCTTGCTGGAGATGAGTCAGATTATGAAGCTGGTACTGAAAGACTATCAAATGACACAGCTTTAATGGCACACATGGAAGATCCAAATGAGGTATGTGAATCCAATTCTAATTATTCCTCAGCTCAAATTTCCATACAAAATTCATGTTCTTCGACTGCTGACTCCAATCCAAAAATCTAGAATTAGAAGAAACTCTTGACGAATTGATGAATCAGCTAGTAACTATTCAAGCTGGTTATGAATCAATTAAAGCTAAGAAAGAGAATCTAATTTTTGATGTTGAAAGATTGAAGTCTGAACTAAAAATGTTGAAACTGACTAAAACTGATAAAGAAAAGATTCAACATCGACCCTCTCGCATCAAAGACAACAATCGAATCATTTGCTCAATCAAGTTCAGCTACTGGATTCAAATCAGGAAAACCATATGGAGACAAGACGGGTTTAGGATTTGATACACATCAATCTTCTAAGAATGGAACAAGCAAATCTACCGAACCTAGTACCAAAACTGGTATTAAGTTTGTAGCTGAAAAACTTCCTCAAACTAAGAAAATTGCAGAGCCAGTAAAGCCAGTATCACATAGGATAAATCAGTTTTCCAAGAAAACAACTGGATTTACCAACAAGGGTAAACCAAATGGTAAATCAGCTGTATCTCAAGAAAACCGAACTGGGAAATCAACTACCAGGTCCATAAAAACCAATCAAGTCAAGAACCAGAAAAATTACAATCAAAGTAAATCCAAGAATGTTAAACATTCAAAGATTCACACATTCAGGGGGAAAGGAAGATTATATCCCACTGATGATGATTGGAATTTTACTGCAACTACTAATAAAACTGATAATGATAATTATTCCAGACAGAGAACTTATCACAAGTTTCAGTCCAAAAACCAGCAGAGAGCTAATCTCAGTCCTCAAAGAAAAGCCCCCAGCATTTCAAGGTCACCTCAGACACTCGGTACAAAAGGAATGATGGTTATTATTCAGGTTTTAATAGAAAGCATGATGGAAACAAATTTCAGCCAAAATATCTGAGAGATCATATAAATAAGACACAATCCAAACATAGACACTTTGGGAGTGTGGCTTACATATATGAAACCAAGTGCAACAATATCCGAAGAATTCCTAAAGGATATATCCCCAGAGTTGTACTGACAACTGACCCCCATGGACTCAAACTGAGTTGGCTACCTAAAATTATTTAATTTTTATTGTAGGATATATGGTACTTTGACAGTGGTTGCTCTAGGCACATGACAATTAGTAAAGACTGTCTCAGTAATTTTATTGCAAAAGACGGACCAAAGGTTAATTTTGGAAGTAAAGACAAACCTGGATACACCAAAGGTTATGGCACCTTAATCAGGAATGGACTTACAATCAAGAATGTATCTTATGTAGAAGGATTACACTACAATCTACTCAGCACCAGTCAATTCTGTGATATGGGATACAAAGTTACTTTTGACAAACTTGTTTGCTTGTACATACCAAATCAAAAGAGAATCGGACAACGGCCGGCTATTGGCACATACCAAATCGAAATCGAAATATCTTAACTTTGATGACATCAACACACTTGTTAAGAAACCGTTAGTCATCGGACTACCGGAAATCTCATATAAGAAGGACAGCTTATGTGATGCTTGCCAACAAGGAAAGCAAACAAAAGCAAGTTTCAAGACCAAGTCTCAGCATTCAACAACCAGACATCTGGAACTACTACACATGGATTTATTTGGACCTATTACATCAATTAGTATCAGTGGAAAGAAGTATACATTGGTGGTAGTAGATGATTTTTCAAGGTACACTTGGGTAATCTTCTTAATGAATAAAATTGAAACCAAGCAAAGACTTACAGAATTACACAAGAGACTTCAAAATCAAAAAAGAGTATTAGTTGTGAAGATAAGATTAGATAAGGGAACTGAATTCCTCAATAGTGTGATTATTGAATATTGTGAAGAAAATGGTGTTTTACACCAACTTGCTACCACAGGAACACCTCAACATAATGGTGTAGCTGAAAGAAGAAATAGAACACTTAAAGAAGCAGGAAGGACTATGATCTGTGAAGCAAAACTACCTGAAAGATATTGGGCAGAAGCAGTTAACACAGCTTGTTACACACTGAATAGAGCTCTCATGAACTAAAGGCATGAGAAGACTCCTTATGAAATTTGGAATGGAAGAAAACCAAATGTTTCCTACTTTCATGCTTTTGGAAGCAAATGTTTCATACACAACAATGGGAAGGATCAACTTCATGTTTTTCAGCCTAAAGCTGATGAAGGAATTTTTTTAGGATACTCAAGTGTCAGCAAAGCTTTTAGAGTACTAAATAAAAGGACACTCAAGCATGAAGAATCAATTCACGTGGTATTTGATGAACCAAACTTCCCTGGTGAAACAACTGAAGAAAGACCAGAACCAGTTTCTCAGTCTCAATTACCAGTCTCACCAGAATCAATTGTTGTTGACATTGGAAGACTACAAATTTCAGAATGTTCAGATCCAGATCAGTCTCAGTTTCCAACTACTCAACAAACCACACCTGAACTATATGTTTTAGATCCAACTGAAGAAATTCAAGAACCAACTCTTGAAGAACTAGTCGAACAAAATATAGATCCTTTGATGCAAACACCCATGTATCAATGGATGAGAGATCACCCTGAAGAACAAGTTATTGGTGACACTCAAACTGGCGTTCGGACAAGACATCAACTAGATGCATGATTGCATGTTTTCTATCTCAATCTGAACCTAAGGAAATAGAAGAAGCTTTGAAAGATCCAGATTGGATATTAGCTATGCAAGAAGAATTGAATGAGTTTGAAAGAAATCAAGTATAGGAATTGGTAGAAAGACCAGCTCTTGTAAATATCATTGAAACCAAATGAGTTTTCAGAAACAAACTTCATGAAGATGGGAATATCATCAGAAACAAAGCTAAACTTGTAGATAAAGGATACTCTCAAGAAGAAGGCATAGACTTTGATGAAACCTACGCAACAGTTGCAAGATTAGAAGCAGTCAGACTATTTCTTGCCTTTGCAGCTCATAAGAAATTCAAAGTTTACCAGATTGATGTTAAAAGCGCATTCTTGAATGGAATTCTTGAAGAAGAAGTATATGTTCAACAACCACCTGGATTTGAAATCAAAGATCAAGCTGACAAAGTTTTCAGACTAAGGAAAACTCTTTATGGACTAAAACAAGCACCAAGAGCTTGGTATGAAACTCTATCTCAGTTTCTAGTAGATAATGGATTCATCAAAGGGACTATAGACAAAACATTGTTCAGAATGAAAAATGATGAAAATACTCTACTTGTCCAAATTTATGTTGATGAAATCATTTTTGGATCATAAGATGAACAATTATGTGAGAAATTTGCAAGTTTGATGAAAAGCAAATTCCAAATGAGTATGATGGGAGAATTGAATTACTTTCTTGGATTACAAGTTAAACAATTGGATGATGGAATTTTCATTCACCAAACCAAGTATACAAGTGAACTTATCAAAAAGTTTGGTATGGAAAAATCAACTGGAATTTCTACACCAATGGGGACCAACATCAAATTGGATGAAGGCAAAGAAGGCAAGGATGTTGATCAAACACTTTGCAGAAGGATGATTGGAAGCTTACTCTATCTTACAGCAAGTAGGCTAGATATATCATTTACTGTTGGTGTATGTGTATGATTTCAGTCAAAACCAAAGGAAAGCCATATCACAGTTGTGAAAAGAACATTAAAATATCTGAAAGATACAGATGGAGTTGGAATTTGGTATTCAAAAGAAGGAGAATTCAAGCTAATATCTTATTCAAACTCAGATTATCTTTGGATTCAAAGTGAATGAAAAAAGCACATCGTGTACATGTCGGTTACTAGAAATAGACTTGTGTCATGGTTTAGCAAAAAGCAAAACTCAATCTCAACATCTACAGCTGAAGCTGAATACATAGCAGCTGGAAGTTGTTGTGCTCAAGTGTTATGGATTAGACATCAATTAAGAGATTATGGGATAGAAGAAGGAATGATTCCCATAATGTGTGATAACATAAGTGCAATTGCAATCACTGATAATCCAGTTTTACACTCAAGGACAAAGCACATTGATGTGCGTCACCACTTTATAAGAGATCATGAAGAGAAAAAGGATATCACAGTTCTTTATGTACCTACTGAAGATCAGTTGGCAGATATCTTTACAAAGCCATTGGACAAAGACAAATTTGCCAAACTAAGAACTGAATTAGGGATAATCAAAGTCGATTGAAATCGCTTAAGCGAGAATTCGTCAAGGGGATTAATCTTTGTTATGTTGGGTGCGCTCACTTAACAGATTAGTCATTGACATCAACAATTTCAAACTGATCAACTAAAACTGAAACTGACAGACTTTACTAAAACTGACTAATTTGACGAAAACTGAAAGTTATATCTTCAGTCTAAGTTTCTATCCCAGTCAACTTAAGTCAAAGGTTGACAAGAAAAAAGCGACAGCAGTTATATCGCATTAAATTACTGCAGTTCTTTTTGTCAGAATATTGCGCGTACACCCCACGACTGTCAGAATAGTGCATACATTGGTTACCCAAACCATCATGGAATTTGAAAAGTTGTACTACTCAACCGCCAATATATCCTACCTATTTATTCAACCCTTGTTCACACTATTTCCAATAAAAAATTCAAATTCTTCATCTCTCTCCTAAAAACAGAATCAGACTCTTCAAAATCCTTTCTTTTCAAAAATCAATTTTTGTGTTCACACCCAGATATGGCCACTTCAGACTCAGCACAAGAAAGATCAATTGTAAGATGTTTATACCCAGCAACCTCAAGTATGACAGTACCGACTGAGGGGGAACAACAACAACACCTGACAACTGAAGATACAAGGAAAAACACTCTTGCTGATAATACTTCTCAATTACAACATCAATCAGTTCAACAATCAGCCCCAGTTTTTGAAGCTGATAAAATTGTCAGACTAATGAAGATGAAGCTTAAACTAGAGGATTCTCGTGATGCTAGTCTACAGACTGAAGAGAAGTTACTCTTGGAGAAATTGGAAATCGGAGATTTATATTCTCTATTTCCTATATCAGAGTTTCTTGAAAACTGTTTCAAGAGGTTTACTGAACTAGCTCAAAGGAGAGAATCAGCCACATCATCTGCTTCCAAAGAAAGTTCAAAGAAAAATGATGATGATGAAGATGATCATACAAGAAAAGAAGCTAATGTGACTACATTTTTGCATTCAGAAATTCAACCTCAACCTCTAGCTACACAAACTGTAAGTCAGCAAGAAGAGTTACCAGTTGGGAATCAGACAACTGACACTCAGCAAGAAGCTGATGGAACTGATAATCGACAAATGATTATTATTGAAGACATCACTCAGCCCAAGGATCAACCTGAAACGACATATGATCCTTCTGAAATCCTAACAAAGGATGAGTTGGCCAAAGTTCATGAAAACTTGAAGATTGTGCTCAGTCACAATGATGCACAAAATGGCCTTCTATCAAATATTTCTGGATATCTCGATTACAGAACGAGAACAGATGTCTCAGTTCATGCAAGACTAGAGATGATCCACAAATACAGTTCAAGTTCTGCTTCAGAAATTCTGTTGCTAAAACAGAAACTAGAAGACTCAACCGCAGTAGATCGGGAAACTCATGCTCAGGCTTATTGGCACATGAATCAGCATATCTACGGGTTAGAAACTCAGCTTAAGGAAGTATTTACTTCTCAGCAACGTATATCAGCCGACCAACATGCAACACATGCCTTGGTAGATCAGCTATATGATGCCAAAAAGGGGGAAGCTGAAGAAGAAAAGCTGAAGTTACTTAAAGAGATGAAGCGACTTGAAGAAGAATTGCAAAGATACAAATCAGATCCTAAGTTCTTAAGGAAAGAGCTAACTGATGAGCAGCTCATTGTGAAATACTGTCAACCTGGAGAAAGAGAGCTACTCTTACAAAGGATCTATGGATGAAGTTTATCAACGATCACAATCCTATTAAAGCCAAGTACAAGAACAGGACAATTAAAGAATCCTTGAACTACTTTTTATCTGATGTATTCTCAAAATAGAAAATGGCACAATATAAGAAGAATCAGAGGATTGATGACAAATTGAAGATTAAAGACAAGACTGAACAAATGAAAGCTGATGTAGTCGAATTTGAAAAATACTACTTGAAAGAATCAGACTTACCGAATCTACTTCTATGGAGAAGATGGAAAGAAGGAAGTCAAGTTGACTACAACAAGACATTTTCAAAGGAAGACACCAAGCTAGAAAATGAATATTGTCTGTATGACAAAGAGAAAATGTTTATTTCAGTTAAGAAAAAACTTAGTCTTTAATCACAGTTGTTTGGACTAAATGTTACTTTTCCAGTTTTTGTTCATTCTAATGAAATCCAGTTTTCCAGTTTACATTGTTTTACATTGTTTTGATCTTTAAGCTTTTCTTTTAGGGAGAGTTTTGGCATCATAAAAAATGGGAAAATTGTTGGAAATAAATTTATGTTTTGATGATAATTCATCGTAATTATTCTAAGTATTACCTTAACCTCATTGATGAAGTCTTTGAAAATTAATTGTTATAGTGAAAAGCTAAAAGATGTCTAGAATCGAATGTTTAGGCTTTACTAGAGTATGATATTTGTATAGGTTAAATCGACAAGCAATCGTAATAGTTAGTGTGTGTCGTAAAAGCGAAAGCGGAAGTCATTTAGAAAATCGAAATCATCAAGGTAAACAAACCGACTCGAGACTACACCTATATGAAATCAAGAAGATAAGTTCGCTGAGGACACAGAGCCTCGGTTGGCTTATCTATAAGATTGAAGAACTGAGGGTCACAGACTCAGTTATAGAAGATGAAGAACTGAGGGCTCAAACTCAGTTATGAAGACTACGTCGAGACTGTAAAGTTAGATTTCAGGCAAGATTGTGGTGACCTGAACTGACTTTATGGATCTTGTATGAAGACCTAAGAATAATAAGGACAATGAATTCTTAGAAGATAATGAGTTATGGTGTACTCTAATTAAGTCAATTATAATCAGATGAAAAACTGGAGTACTGATATTTAAAGAAGAGTAAAATCTCAGTTAATGCTCCAAGTCAGTCAAGAAACTGACAAGTGATAATCTCAGTATAAACCTGATAAGGAAACTCAGTTTTATATGTCAGTCATCCAACAAACTGATAGTACAATCTAACGTTATAAAGGAAGGAATTTTATTGGATGAAATACTGACACAATAGAACGGTCAGAAAATATATCCGTTACAAAATAGACGTTGATACAATTCGAATTCAAGCCAAATGAACGTTGGACCTCACACTATAAATAGAGAACATTGCACCAAGGATCAAGATACAGAGATTTAAAAATAATTAACGTGTGCATTAATCATTCGAATTGCTATCATCTCTGTGCTATAACAAGATCATATCAAGAATTTCTTCAAGTGTTCAAGCTACAAAGAATTTATCAAGGATCAGACACTTTGAAGAACCACAAACAAGAATCAATTCATTGATTCTCAATCCAACCTTTATTCTATATCAAAGGATTAGACTGTGAAGCAAACCAGGAAGGTTTTGTCAAGGACAGTTGTTACAGGCACTCGGCCAGACTGTGTTTGTGGTGGTAGCTGGTGAAGATGCAATTCAACCCTCTAAGGACCAGTGTTGAAACAATTGAAGAGCAGCAATCCTACCTGTTCTACATGTGTTTAGAAAGTGAAGCTAGGGATTAGTCAAGGACTATTGTTTAGGACTTTTTGTAACAGTTCACCTCAAGAAGTTCTAGTGGAATTTTCCTCCGCACCACAGGGGAAGAGAGGACGTACATGATTACACCACTTGGAACCTCTATAATATTTGCCTTATTTACTTTACGCATTTATTTACTCAAAGATCTACTTACAACATTTTGATAATTGATTGTTATACACTTCACAGATTCTGGCCCGACATTCATCGTAATTCGATTTACCACACTCGATTTTCATAAAAGAATAACAATATCAAGAAAAAGGCTAGAATAATATCCATTTGCCGGTTGACTCGCTTTTGATTAAGTCGCTTTGACTTAAACTCACTTTCGATCAACTTAATCGACACAAGTTTTAACTGAACCATAATTTGTTTAAAACCCAGCTTAAGAAAAGTCTTTGGTGACAAGTTTATTCACCCCCCCTCTAAACTTGTGTTAGCCTTTCCAAGGGACCAACACTCCACATTTTTTATGAAGTCATATTACTAACAGTTTAGTAGCCTAGAGATTTAGCTGTAAATAAAATGACAAAAAATTCAATTCAAAAGTAAATTTTCACTACTAGATTTTTATTTTAGGAATAATAAACTTGTTTAAAGTCTATCCTACCATTCCAAGGATTTAATCTCACTCCTCAGTGCCGCCGCAGGGTCAGTCAAAGAGGTGACGATTAAACTGAGACAATCTCTCTCAATGATTAAGCTTCGAGAATCGAACATCTCACGGGAATCAGACATCCCGGGCCTTACTTCATTGATTACCTTCCTTTTATAGCCTAGATATTTCAAAAATATCCATAAAGAGTGTGACCTACTATATCAGATCTCAAAGTACGCCCCGAGTATGCCGCCGCAGGGTCGGTCAGTGACTCAACGAGTACCCGAAATCCTATCCTTTCGGAGGCCAAGCCTTGAATTTGGATAGGGGTGACCACCACCCGCAGGGGGCCGGAATCAAAGCGGCTCGAGGCGTCACCCTTCTCTCACGTGGTTGCACCTATAGTAGAGGCCGTGGGGTTAGCTGTCGCCTTCCCGCTCCCACTCAATATTTTGAAAAAGTGGTGGGTTTACTAATTACGGTTTCGGTCTTGACAATAAGAAACAATAAATCAAAGTACTCCGAACAGGGTCGGTTATGTAGGCAAGCCTACGCCGTCTTATTCGTTGGAACATATGTGACAGTTCTGGATAATCCGGCAAGAGAAGCCCCGTTTAGCCCGAGGGCTTATCGGCTATGCTACGTCTTGTCAAACCACTGTAACGTACATCACACGTGGAAGGGGAGTCGATTGAGCCGAAGCTCGGTTGAACTCGCCCAACCATGGTTAGACCATTTCCGAACCCATGTACAATGATTTTCCGATTTCTAAATTGTCAACCAAAGCGTAATCTCGTTTCTATATAAGGTAGGTTCACCGAAAACTCAACGATTTATCTAAGTGGGATTCACCGAGAATCCATCACTAAAATGTAACGATTGACAAAACCCGGTCCCTCGGTTTTTATAATTAGTTACTTAATTAATTAACTACCACATATTAATTAAAGAAGCTTTTTATCTAATTATACGAGTTATACATGTCTAATTTATTCGAAATAAACTAGCTACAAATATGCATTGGAGTGGAATCATGATATGATGCATGCCATGGCAATTTTCCGGTTTCTATCACATAATTTCGATCATACACGAAAAAATAACGGAAAAATTAAACACCGAGATGGATCGTTGGTACCCCCATACCTAACCTAAAAAAACACAACCCCTAACTAGGGTTTACTATTTTCTAATGCTGCTGCTGCTGTGATTTATCGATGATCGGACATCCAATCAAACCTTGATCGTGACGAAACTTTATGGACCTGTTCTTCACTCCTCCTACTTCAATTGTAACGGTTGGATCTTTGTTTCAACGGTCCCATTTTCTCCAGAAATCCGCCGATCTAACTGCTGCATCTGTTTATAACTTCGGCGCAATAGTGTCTTCCTAGGGACTATCGGGCATTGAGACAAATCCCGATCGACCTGAAATTTTTAGGTATTGTTCATAACTCCATGGTAGTCAATCTGAACGGTCGGATCTTCATTTCAACGGTCCAATATCTTCCAGAAATTCGACGAACTCACAGCTAGGGTTTTAATGCCTACTGTGCTTTTCTGTTACAGACGCAAATTTGAGGGAATGTTCTTCAACTTTTATTCTTCATTCTGACCAGAGGGATTGTCGTTTCAACGGCTCAAACTTTGGGAAAAAATAAAAATGAAACAGCAACAAAACAAATCTACTTCCAGGAAATTAAAATTACAAAATTTCCTATACTCATATAAACGAATTTATATGAGTTTACAATAGATCTAACGAGTAAACAGTATCAACCCCAATCCATCTCTTCAACCAAGACAATCATAAAGGCATACATACATGATATTTTCGATTCATAAAAAAAAATAAAGCAATCTACACATGCTATTCCACTCCTTAGATCTAAAATTCATACTTTGATTGATAGATCAAAGGCTCTGATACCACTTGTAGGATGTAATATCGTCGGATCAATCATAGATTGACCCGATTACGCAGCGGAAAGTACAAGATCTAGATCTATCAACCAAAATACATAAATAAATAGATCTAATCCTACGAGGGGATTTAGATTGCTTATCGGTTTATTGTGAATAAACGTCTAGAACAATTCGAGATCCAAGATCCAAGAATTGAGAAGCCACCGTCTTCCGGCGTGTATCTCCAAGAAACACCAAGTGGATGGTGATTCAAGCCGCTTGACCTCATTGATATGCTACCGGAATAATCTTGAGGATTATCCCAACTCGAAACCCTTAGTATTAAAGCCGAAAATTCTAAGCTTCCAACACTACCCAAAAAGTCAAAATGTATGTGTGTGTTTTAGGCTTGGGAGAACTCTCTTTATATAGGAGAGTAATCATTGTCCTCCAAGGATTTAATAATTAATACAAAATCAATTATAATAATCCTATTAAATAAAAGATACTCCTAAAATAATCTAGAACCAATCTAGAATATTTAAGGATCAATCCAATATTTTTCTTAATCAAATATTTAACAAATAAATAATTTAATCACATGTAAAATAATTATCCAAGAAAACTAATTTCTAGACAACTAAATAACAAAAGATGCGCCCCATGCCCTAATATATTAGGTCATCCACGCATTTCACACACTTGGGCCGAGTCCACGAAAAATTTCTTTTCCATGTATTTAATTATCTAGTCCAACTAAACAATTAATCAACATATCAATTAAACAGTCCAATCCAACTATTTAATATTAATTAAGGTGAAACGACGAGAAAACATATGCATGTTAGGAGCCACGTCGGGGACCATGGACCCATATTCAGTAGCTACAATAAATTAAATAATATTATCCGTCAGAACGAACAATAATATTCAATATATCAATTCCGAGATTACACCACCATAAACCCGAAAATGAACTCTGCCTAATATGGATAACTTATACTCAACTATGAGTTGATAAGGTGTCCACTGATATAATCATTACATACGGATAAATCCTCCAAAGACTATCCATTCTGAGTGGGAAGTCTCCGTGAACCCGACTCAGAATATCTTATCCTTATTTACCATTAACCCCCAAGTGATCAATTAGTTCACATATCTGACTAGTAGCTAATTAGTCTAAATATGAACTCGGCCGATCGATCATTTTCTCAGGGCTAACAAATAAGGGGACTGTCTCTCTACTTCCCGAGGGAAGGAATGGATTTCATATCTGTGATAGCATAGACTACTCACTCATCCCAGAATAGATCCAACGGGAAGTGTTGGACCACATACTTCGAAGTGATCCTTACTAACGCATCAAACTCTACTCTAGTCTAAGTAGTTGCCTGTGATCACCTCAGGATTGAGATTTATCCATATATGATCATCTTGTGATTCGATAAGACTTCTCAAACACGGAATTATATCGAGAACTCAAATCAAATGGGTCCAGCCCTATATGATTATCATCATATATAAATGCCCCACTAGGTACCCTATTACCGGCAGTCCGGATAAGACTGTCACACCTAAAGTGTTTTGGGCGCATTAATAGCAAATTAATCATGAGACCCGTACTCAGATTAATAAATGCTACGGACTAAGTTAATTTTAAGTACATCTCACTAACTCAATCCTCTTGTGTATAGCCATACACTGAGTTATGTGATTACATAAACGAGGTACTTAGGGTTTTCAGTAGTGTCTTAATTATAAACATAAATGCATATAATAAGATGAATTATTAATTCTGTCCTAAAACAATTAGATAATTGTCTTTCGGGCACTACACCTAACAAAAGATCCATCCCCTTGGAGACTTGGAAGAAACTCTGGAAGGCCGGGCCCTCATTATCAAGGTCCTTGGCCGAAATGTGAGCTTTAAGGCCCTCCTTACCCGACTTACATACATGTGCTCAAGGGGTAAACACATCGAGATTATAGACTTGGAGGATGGCTTCTATGTAATTAGATTCGTTTGCAAGGAGGATTATGACTTCGTCCTTGAAAACGGACCGTGGCAAATCCAAAACCACTATATCACGATATCCAAATGGAGACCCTCTTTCCATCCCTTGAGCGACGTCATCCAGTCTACTTTGATTCGGGTTGGTATTCCGTGAGTTCCAATTGAGTATTTTGAAAAAGAGACGCTGCTTCATCTGGGGAATTGTATTGGCGTTGCTAGAAAAGTTGATGCTACTTCTCATTGCAGCCAAAGAGGTAAGTATGCTCATGTGTGTGTTGAAGTGGAGCTCGATAAACCTCTCCCTGTTGCGGTCATGCTTAATGATAAAATTTACAAGATCGAGTATGAAGGTTTGCATATGGTTTGTTTTGAATGCGACGTCTATGATTACAAAACAAAGGATTGCCCCAGAAAACGAAGGACATGGATACCTCGCATGAACATTCCTCTGTAAGTGCCAATCTACCCACTGATTCTAGCCCATTTGGTCCTTGGTTGCTTTCCACAAACCGTAAAAGGAGGCCAAATACCCAACGTGCTGCACCACAAATGGCAAACCCGACTGCAGATGCTAATGCCAAAGAACCCACACCTCACGTCATGCAACAATCTGGTCCAGCTGCCCCCCCAGAACACCCCCATAAATGGGCAACCTCCCAACCGCTTTTCCATTCTTGTTGACGAAGAAAACACAGCACCAGTAGAGACCTCAGTCATTACTTTGCAGCAACAATTCAACAACATACATTAGTTCAACGCCAGGCCCGCTTTTCGGCAGGTTACATGTGGAGACCACAACACAAATACTCGGGGTCGAGGACGTGGAGGCTCCTCTCGTGTCTCGAACCAAGATAGGGCACCGGCTCCCCAAAGAAAAAAAAAAGAAATGGTTGTTCCCGGAATTGACTCGTTCCCACCCCTTCCAGTTTGCTTCTCAGGATTCCCCCAGGAAAACCTCATTCTATTTGGTCGCGTTACATATAAGTACATAATAAAATAAGGTGGGTTCGATTGGCACCACCAAATTATTCTTGGCACCCTTTTTGTTATTATTTTTCATTTATTTTTTAATTTTTGCACCACGAAATCACTTTTTGGCAACACGTTACGTGTGTCAGATTCACTGATGTTTTTGTTCGCTCAAAACGTCAGTGGGTCTGACGTTTTCACGTGTGACACATTTATAACTGTAAAATCAGTGTCAGTGATGTTGGAATGGAACACAAACGTCAGTTCCAGTGACGCTCGTATCGAGAACGGACGTCAGTTCCACAGACGTTTGTGTTGTGCGAATAATAAAAATATTCAATGTGATTCCAAAAGTAATTTATAGGGTGTCAAAAGTGATCGTCGCGGTTAATGTTTTTGAGGAAAAGAAAAAGGCAAACGAAAAACAAAAGGGTGAATGGTGATCGATTGAAATGAGTTCATTCTTTGGTTATTTAAAGATTCTAAAAAGATGTTCTATTGTTTTAAAAAAAAAGTTTTTCTATTGAAAACGTAAATAAATAAAGTGTGTTTTTAAATCAAAAAACAGTGGTGGGTTCGAACTCCACTGTATGCATGTGTCAGTAATTGTCCACCAAATGGGTGGATGCAGGATTTCGGGTAAGAGGGTATTAAAATTTTTAAAGACAAATAAAAAATTTAAGGGGGGCAAACTATGCATCGTAAAAATTTTAGTATATTTGAACGGGGCAGTTGCCTCCTTGATTGTATCGATGAAAAAAATATGTTGAAAAGCATGGTTTAGATTTTGTTGTTTGGGCCTCAATTTTATTTCAGATGTAATTTATAATATAGTTGGTCCACGTAAGGTCCATGAAATTTTATATATATTGTTGGTCCCTTGAAAAGGCTTTGGTTAAGTTTAGGGGGGAGGGGGGTGAATAAACTTAACACTTAAAACTTTTGGAGTTAATAAACTCAAAGAACTTCAATGAGCTCTCCGATGCTTCAGATGAGTCTCACGATTGTTGAGTTTATCAAATTTTTGCAGCGAAAATATATAAAAAATTAAGCCTTATCACTTGTTGTTAAATATGATACCAAGTATTAGATACTCAGTAGTGTATGTGTGTGAATTCAGTTGCTACATTCAGTAGATTGATGTGTTAGATAAACTAAGTGCAGAATATAAATGCAGAAAGTAAGTAGGCATATTTTATAGTGGTTCCAGGTGGTGTAATCTTGTCAGTCCACTCTTCTCCTGTGATGTTGGAGCTAATTCACTAGAGATTCTTGATGTAGCTGTTACAAAAATCCCTATGTTGCTTGTCCTTCACCAATAACTATGGCTTCACAAACTGAAGACTTGGAACAGGTAGGATTGCTACTCCAAAGTCTTCCACTGGTCCTTGAAGGGTAGGATTGCCTCTTCACCTGCTCTACCACAACCAACAATATTTCACACCCAAAGATGCTTCACTGTCTTTAGTAGATTTCTTGTAAAAGAAAGATTGAATCAAGTAAGTGATTCAGCTTGATCAGGATGATATGATCAGCAGCTTGATGTCTTCAAGTGTGTAAACTTGATGCAGCTTGAATGCAGATTACACTTGAAGAATTGTTCTGGATCAGTAGCCTTATGCTCGAGAGGTCACCGGGTGTTTTTCTTGATCGAAATCGAAGCTCGTGGATTATCTCATTTTTTCTCTTAATGTTCATCACTTGTATCTAAATTAGGAGTCCTCTATTTATAGGTAGGAATCCTTGTGACATATGTTTGAAATTCAAACATAGCCGTTTCAGATTTGTCTCCATCTTGACTTGCTTTTTCTCGATCGTTCTAGGACTCGACATCATCATATTTTTTTGACATTCTGACATCTCATCCACCCTTTGACTTGTATTCATTGGATAAAAGTCTGAATCTTTCCAACGTCCATTTGATCATAACCATTGATTTGTTTGATAAAATCAGAGGTTGTTAGCTGTCCCTTTCTTTGTAATCTTCCAATGTAGCCTTTGATTAAATCGAAATATGTGTCCAGCAGGTTCCTGAGAACATAAGTCTGCTGATATACACATCTGTAAGCTGATCCTTATTTTGCTATGTTTAAAAACACTTCAGCTGATTGTCTTTTATCTAACTTTTATTTATGAAGTTAGATTACACCTTTTTGCATATAACTAAGTTCCAATCACCACTTAACTTGTGGAACTTAGACCTTGTACACAAGGTATATGTAATCAGTTTAGGTCATCACACACTTCCCTAAATTCTGATTTCATATCCTTGACTTTAATTACTAAGTGTGATCCCTTAGCCTTCAATAACTGAGTTTGAGCCCTCACCTTCGGCGCCTTCGATCCGTCTTGAGAGTTCCCCGACTAGTCTACAATGACTTAGCTACCCTCTTGATCTAGACTAGTCTGCTGATGTAAGTCAGCTGACCTTTTACAGTGCTTGTTTGATCAAACCTATACAAGATCAAACTCTAATAAACCTATACATCTGATCTAGACATCTTTTTGCCTTTGCTCTATAACAGCTAGTTTGGCACCCATCACTAAAACTTAAAAATAAGTTCAACAATTTCCCCTTTTTTGGTGATGATGCCAATACCCTCCTAGCAACAAAGCAAAAAGATTAAAACAAAAACAGAACAAATGTGGTCATATCTCATTATAATCAGTTGTTCAAAAGTATTACAGTCTAGATACAGCAAATGATAAAACAGATAAAGTGTGCTGATCTACTGTCTTCTTTCTCTTTCTTCCCTTGCCTTTTCTGCTTGCTCTTGATAGGCTCTTATCTTTCTGATCATTTCTCTCATCCATTCATTTTCAATCAGAGAGAAATCAATATGAGGATTCACTTGTTTCCACCAATGCCATGCTTCAGGTAGAGTAAGGTTGATTTGATGTACTCTAAATCCTAAACGCATGTATACTTCCATGAATTCATTAAGTGACTCCTTTTCATTTGTAGTAGGTAAACTTCTTCCACCTCTACCACCTCTTCCACCTCTGTGTGCAGCCCTCATGGATTTAACCCTTGATTCCCAAAACTTGAGTCCAAGAAAAGATTTGAGTCCCTAATGAAAATCTTTATCATGATAAGGTCTGCTTTTGCTGTTGTAGACCTTCTTGTATTCTCTGAGAAGATCATCAGTAAGTGGAAGTCTGCCAGGTGCAGGCTCCCTAAGAGCATTAGTGTCATCTTCCCATATTTTCTTAGCAAAGATTCTGGCAGCCTCTTTTGCTACTGATGTTTGGCTCTCTTCCCCCTTATTAACATCATCAACAAAACGGGACAGCAGGCCATGTACACTCTCCTGTGTGAGCACTAGGTTGTTCAGTTTACCCTCCATAATTTCAGTCCTTGTGTCAACAGCTGTGATCCTTCTTGCAATATTTGCACCAGTAGAGTTATCCTCTCAGTGATTTTAGGATCTAGTATGCAGAGAGTTGCGGTGTTCCAAAGAGATTCACCACAAAGAGGCTTAGGTGTCTCAGCAAGCTTATCAAGTTTCTGGTGAATGGATGTAAATTGTTCTTTTAGAAACTTTTCCTTCAGTGTATTTCCTTTCTTTATCCCCTTTACATCCAGAGCAAGGTCAGCAAGAGCATACTGAGTAGAGGTTATATTGGAAGCAACAGTTTCAGTGGTTCTTCCTCTATTCTCAACTAAATTCATTAAGTCTTCAAATCTCTGCTCTTGCCTGTCAAGTTGAGTTCTTAAATTTGCATTGTCATTTCTGACAGTCCTCAACTCATCCAAAACATGTGCTGGTACCCCACCAGCCATTACTCCATCAGCTCTATCAGCAGGTTCTTCTACATTGTATTGTTGCCTCTGTCTGCTGATAACCAAGGCATAGCTCATATCCCTTCCAGCAGGGTTAGTTCTTTGGAATTCCTCTAGAATAGGATCAATAGCAGGCTCTTCAACAATGGTACAAATGCCTGTTGAGGTTCATCATCAATAGGTTCTTCCTCAGGCACTTGAAACTCCTCATCACTGTAGTCATAGTCCACCACCGCTTCTCTCCATCATCAATAACAAAGCAATGGTCTGACCATCTTTCCCTTCAGTGACCTTTCCTCCAGTAGGCTCCACTACAGCAGCCTGTTCTTCAACAACAGTAGGGGTTTCCTCCAAACCCAAAGATAGTTCCAACCTTTGTCCAGGTGTTGTTTGAGACTCAGCAACCTATACCTCCTGTTCCAACCTTTGTTCAGGTGCTGTTTGAACCTCAGCAGCCTGAACCTCCAGTTCCAACCTTTGTCCAGTGGCTGTTTGTACCTAAGCAACTTGTACCACCTGTTCCATCCTTTGTTCAGGTGCTGTTTGTGCCACAATAACCTGTACAGGGAATAAATCCATATTTTCTTTTTGAAATTCCTTAATATCAGAAATCCTTCTTAGAAAATTTGCAACCTTGGTTAGAGTGTCCTTAGTGTCAATCCAATCTTGATATTGAATTGAATCCTTAGAACTGACATTAGGCTCACTAAGATCTGTAACCCTTTCTTCATCTGAATCCACAGTCTGCTGATCATCAGTATGCTCAGCAGGTTCAACAACAAATAAAGTGTCAATCTCACCAACCATCCATGGTGAGATACTCCAGATCCTCATTCATTTGTTCAGTTTGTTGCATCTCGTTGGATCATCGTATCGAGACCACGAGACTTCGCTTCTACTCTTGGTTCAATAATCATAGCAGTCCCACTGACTCCTCCTGGACCAGAGGGGTAATTACCTCCAGAATCAGATGATGATGAGTCATCATTGTCATCTCTTGGGTCCCTAAATTTGATACCCTCTTCCTTTTGTTGTTCATCAAACAGATCCATCGTTCTTGATTGCAATAAAGAGGTATGAATCAGATCTAGCAAATTTTTCACTCCCAATTTTTCAAAAGCCGATTCTTCAAAATCTATCATTGGTTCTACAGCTGGCTTTTGTCTCTTTTAGAATCCAAACTTCCATTGGAAATAATCAGCCACTTGCTGGAGTTTAGGATCAACAAACTCCTCTTTCTTCTTTTTCTCATGTCTCTCAAATGGCATGGGTAGTTTTCTGGGAGCTGGTTCAGTACCTTGCTGACCTCCAAAGATCTCAACAAGTAAGTTTAGAGTTTCTTCCATAGATGCCTCTAGGTCAGTAGGTTGCTCAGGTTGTATGTTAGTCCCTACTACCTCCATATGTACTACACTTGGTTCCCCCTGACTAATATGCTCACCAGCAGGGTTAGCAACAGATTGCTCTTCCCCCTGAACTATTGCAGAACTTGTAGGATCTTGTACCAACTTTTCCACTTCCACAGCAGGTGTAGACTTAGTAGTCTTCTATGGCTCTTTAGGAAGTTGCTCAACAACAACTTGTGCAGTTTCAGTAGGCTCAGCATCCTTTACTGGGAGGATTCAACAACTTCAACAACATGCTCAGTTTCAGTAGTCTGCTGTGATTCTTCTGTAGGTTGCTCATCAACAACCTCTACATCCTCAGTAGGCTTGATAATTTTTAAGGGCTCAGCCTCAATAGCCTCTCCTTTTTCTTCTTCTTTTTCTTGTTGCCTTTGAGCCTCCAAAGTTTTCAATTGCTTCCCTTTGCCATGTTTCCTTTTCTTGGCAATCTCTTTCATTCTTTTGGATAGTTGTTCAGCTTCAATCTCAGTAGACTTCCTCTTCTCTCAAGCTTCCTTCTTTCTCTTCAAAGATTTCTCACAATGCTTTTCTTTTTTGCAACAAAGTAGGTCTCAGAACCTCAATTTCTCGAACCTCAGTGAGACTCAATCTCTGCTGTTTTCTTTCTTGTCTTTCTAGGCTTTAGTAATTCTATGATTTTTCTTGTGTCAGCAGCCTTTCTCTTTTTAGTAACCTTCTTAGGTGCATCAGGCTTAACAACTTGCTTAACCTGCTCACCACCAGCATCATCATCTCTACCATCATTATCACTATGTGTGGCCTCATCATCCACATCTTCATTATCATCCAAACCAGGGATAGGATAGTCAATTTCTTTCTTGTATCTGGATTTATTTAACTTTTCAGGTGCAACATCAACAATTCCCAAATGATTCAGCAGGGCCTGAACCATCAATCCCAAGGGTAAAGCATTGGATTTCCTTGTCCCGTCTTTTTCTTCTTTTGCTACCTTCTTCATGTAGTGGACAAAGAATCCAGCCCAATCAAACTTCATGCTTCTGCAAATGATCATCAGCAGTTCTATTTTGGGTCCTGATAAAGTATGCATGCTTCCAATGAGTCCTAAGATATTATTTGCAATAATCTTGCTCAGCAGGTTGTATTCATAACCAATATGCTTCACAATAATGCCTGGAATTGATTTGATGGCATTATTGGTCTTGATTCTATCAACAAAATCCATTTTTGACAGTCCCATTTCCTCAGGATTTGTTGGACCATCGATAATTGGTGCAAAACCAAAAACTTCCCTCAGCAGGTTTGAGGAAACTTCAATCTCCTGGGCATTTACTGTTGTGGTGAATGCCTCTCTACCTTCTCTTATTACAGTATTTCTCCAGAAGCTAACAACATTTGTGTATGATATTGTTTCCAATCTTATATTGAGCACATTTTCCAAACCTTCATGTCTTCTTATTCTTCGACCAATATTGATAGCTAATTCTGTTTGGTTAGCATCCACAACAAAGCCTCTCACACTTTGACTTGTTCCTATTTGAACATCAACCTTTTCTGCCATTGTTTTAAGAAAGAGATGAAGAAGATAGCTCTCAAATCTGTGTTCACACAGTGTAAATGCAGAGATAATCAATCTGAGGTTTTTGAAAGTAACTTCTGTGTAAGGGTCTATATATATAGACAGATGCAGTTGTAACTGTCAGAGCATGTAAAGTGATATTAACCATGATTAAAGTTGGAATAAATGGGATCTTGACACGTGGCCCATTACTTATCCATAAATGTTTGTAACCATTCGATCATCTAACCGCAGTTATAAAGATAAGATGAATATCCCGCCATTTGCTTTTTGCCTTTTGTAAGTTTGACTGTGTAACGTTTCCTTCAAGAGCGACCTTGTCATCGCTAGACTTGGCTCAAGACATCTTGATAGAAAGTCTCAAAGACTTCTTTGACGATGCACTACTCACGATGCTTAAATCCTTTTGTGTTGTCCAATTGATAATACAAGATGAAGTTTAATACCAATAACTGATCTGTCAAGTGAGCTCACCCAACATGACAAAGACCAATCCCATTGGCAACTTCATTTGCTCAATTTTCCAAACATAAGTACATGGAATTGTTGATACCAATGACTAATCTGCTAAGTGAGGTCACCCAACATAGCAAAGACTAATCCCCTTGGTGAATTCTAGTACACTGATGATCAAAGATGTATCAGTCAACTTTTATAATTCCAAGTTCAGTCCTTAGTTTAGCAAATCTTTCACTATCCCGTGGTTTAGTGAAAATATCAGCAAGTTGATATTCAGTAGGGATATAAAGAACCACCACATCTTTCTTTTCAACATGATCTCTTATAAAATGATGTCTCACATCAATATGCTTGGTTCTTGAGTGCAAAACATGATTTTATGTGATTGCAATTGCACTTGTGTTGTCACACATAATTGTAATTTCTCTTTCTTCAATTCCATAATCCTTTAATTGTTGTCTTAACCACAGTATTTGTGCACAGCAACTTCCAGTAGTAATATATTCAGCTTCAGCAGTGGAAGTTGATATTGAATTCTGTTTCTTGCTAAATCTGGAAACTAGTCTATTTCCCATTAATTGGCAGGTTCCTGTGGTGCTTTTTCTATCAATCTTGCATCCAGCATAATCTGAATCTGAGTAGGATATAACCTTGAAACTTCCATCTTTTGAATACCATATCCCTACTCCCAAAGTCTCTTTTAGGTACTTGAGAACTCTTTTGACTGCACCTAAATGACATTCTTTAGGTTTTGATTGAAATCTTGCATAAACACCTACAACAAAGGATATATCAGGTCTACTGGCAGTAAGGTACAACAGACTGCCTATCATCATTCTGAATAAAGTCTGATCAACATCTTTGCCATCTTTGTCTTTATCCAATCTAATATTTGTGCTCATAGGAGTTGATACCTTGGTGCTGTTTTCCATACCAAATTTCTTCAGTAACTCCTTGGTATACTTGGTTTGATGAATGAAGATTCCATCTTTCATCTGTTTGACTTGCAATCCTAAAAAGTAGTTCATTTCTCCTATCATACTCATTTGGAATTTACTCTTTATTAGATTTGCAAACTTCTCACATAGCAATTCATTTTCAGAACAAAAAATTATGTCATCAACATAAATTTGTACCAGCAGGGTGCTGTTTCCTTCATTGTTTCTGAAAAGAGTCTTGTCAATGGTGCCTTTTGTAAGACCATTGCCCACCAAGAATTGAGATAGAGTCTCATACCATGCTCTTGGTGCTTGTTTCAGACCATAAAATGCTTTGTTGAGCCTATACACTTTGTCTTCTTGATCTTTAACTTCAAATACATGAGGTTGCTGAACATACACCTCCTCTTCCAGAATGCTATTCAAGAATGCACTTTTGACATCCATCTGATATACTTTGAAGTTTTTATAAGCAGCATGTGCCAGGAATAATCTGATAGCTTCCAATCTTGCAACATGGGCATATGTCTCATCAAAATCTATTCCTTCTGCTTGAGAATATCCTGTTGCTACTAGTATGGCCTTATTCCTCACAATGGTACCAGATTCATCAAGTTTGTTTCTGTATACCCATTTTTTACCAATTATATTTGCATGATTAGGCCTTTCCACTAATGTCCAAACTTGAATTCTTTCAAATTCATTCAATTCTTCTTGCATAGCAATTATCCAATCTGGATCTGAAATTGCTTCTTCAATAACTTTAGGTTCCATTTGAGATAGAGAACATGTAAATATTGCTTCTAATTGTCTTCTAGTCCTCACACCTTGCTGTATGTTGCCAATGACTTGCTCAGCAGGGTGATCCCTTAACCATTATGGATTCTAGTTGGATTGATTCTCAGGAACCTCATCTTCAGTAGGGTCTGCTGTTTCTTCCACATGGGGTTCATCAGATCCTTGAACTACCTCAATTGTTGCATCAGTAGTGTTACTAGCAGGGTGTTGAGCAGGGGCAGAATCAGAAACCTTTAAGTCATTGAATCTTTCCAAAACTTCAACACATTCTGGATCAGTGACTTGTTGATTCTCAGTAGGTTCATAAACTTCATCTTCCATTCCAGTGAACTTAGGTTCATCAAATACAACATGTATTGTTTCTTCATGTTTCAGTGTCCTTTTGTTCAAGACCACATGCCTTTGCTAATCAAGAATATCCCAAGAAAATTCCTTCATCTGATTTTGGTTGGAATGTCTTCAATTGTTCCTTATGATTCATGATAAAACATTTGCTTCCAAATGGATGGAAATAGGATTTATTAGGTTTTCTTCCATTCCAAATCTCATAAGGTGTCTTCAGCAGCTTCTTGTTCACTGAAGTTCTGTTTTGTGTATAGCATGCTGTATTAACTGCTTCAGCCCAATATCTTTCAGGTAGCAATGCTTCACAAATCATAGTTCTTCCTGCTTCTTTTAATGTTCTATTTCTTCTTTAAGCAACCCTATTTTGCTGAGGTGTACCAGCAGCAGCCAGTTGATGTAGTACACCATTTTGTTCACAATATTCTCTTATAACTTTATTGAGAAATTTAGTACCCTTATCTGATCTTATCTTTACTACTGTCAAACTTTTCTCATTTTGCAATCTCTTCAAAAGTTCAGGCATCTTTTGAAGTGTCTCACTTTTCTTGTTCATGAATATCACCCAAGTGTACCTTGAATAATCATCCACAACCACTAAGGTGTACTTCTTTCCTGTTACACTTGTTGGTGTTACTGGTCCAAAAAGATCCATGTGCATCAGCTCCAAAACTCTTTTTGTTGATTGTTTAGTTTTTGACTTGAAGCTTGACTTTGTCTGTTTACCTTGCTGACATGCATCACATATAGCATCCTTCCTGAATGTGATCTCAGGTAAACCAATCACCAGTTTCTTCTTCACCAACTGATTGATATCATCAAAATTTAGATGATTCAACTTCTTATGCCATAACCAATTATGTTCTGACTTGGTATGCACAATCAGGCAAGTTTCTGGAACAACAGCCAATCCCCAACATACATGTTTTGTTGTCTTCTTCCAGCCAACACAACTTGATCACCTCTTTCACTAATGACAATACAAGTGTTTTTGTCAAAAGTGACCTTGTATCCTATGTCACAGAATTGTTCAGTGCTCAGTAGGTTGTAGTCCAGTCCTTCCATATATGCAACATTACTGATTGTTAATCCATTTCTCACAAGTGTGCCACATCCTCTTGTGTATCCAGGTGTATTCTTGTTGCCAAAATTCACTCTTGGACCATCCTTTGCCACAAAACTTGACAAACAGTGCTTATTCTTTGTCATGTCTGGAACATCCACTGTCAAAATACCAGACACCCTACAAAACAAAGTTAATGCATTTTAGGTACCTAAACCTGTTTGGGTCCATAATGGTCAGTGGTAAGCATGACCCTTGGAAAGTTTCCATAAGGTCTTCTTTGAAAGGTATCATACTTTGGTTCATACATGTACTTTACACATCCATAAGGTCTAACAATTGGTTGTGTAGGATTCACATATGCTTTTTGGCCTTTTGGAATATAATGTTGTTTAAAGTGATTTCTTTTGTTAGAAGCACTAGGATAACCATAGGTTTGCTGTCTGTTAGGGACAGCCCTGTAATATGGAGTCAGCTGAGGTCTTGTATAAGTCCTCTGCTGAGCCCTCTGCTGATTCCATTGCTTAGGTTTTACCCTAGCAGCATGGTTATATCTGTTGTTTCTAGCAAGATGTGCAGAATATTCCAATCATCATCGGTGAGGAAATGCCTACCTTTCCCCGAGATAATTATCCCTTGAATGATTAACATTTTTGGATTCACGATTCTTATTCTTGGAATATTTCTGGTTTTTCCTTTTTTTGTGGTCCAGCAGACTTGGTAGCAGGTCTGCTATCACAGTCCGTAAGGCACATCACCCTATTTTTAGATTCATTATTTTTATTAGGAGCTGTTGACTTCCTTGACTTCTGATTTTTCTTCCTTGAAGCTTTCTCAGTAGGCTTTACTACCTCAGCAACCCTTTTGGGAGTTGGATCTTGTGTAGGCACAAACTTAGGACCAATTATGGTACTAGGTGCAGTGACCTTACTAGATCCACTCTTATTGGATTGTTGAGTTCCAAATCAAAGCCCCGTTCTATCACTATAAGGCTTTCCAGATTTGAATGCAGTGGAGGAACAAGATGGTTCAGCAGACTCTTCAGCTACTGAATGTTCAGCAGGCTTATGTTGATTCTGTCTGACTTCTTTTTCCTTTCCTTTGAGAATTCTTAATTCAGCATTTAATCTTTCAACTTCTAATTGAAGAGCTTCTTTTTCAGCCTTCAATAATCTCATAAATAGATTGTATTATCCTCAGTTGATTAAGGATGGCATCCAAAGTTTCTTCATTGTCAGAATTTTTTGGATTTGAACCACAGGTTCATTCACAATCACTTCCAGAGGAGTGTTAATAGATACAGAATTGTATACCTCCTCTGTTTCATCCATATTTGCCATTAAAGCATAATCTTCCATATCAGCAACAAGTGCAGTATCATCAGATTCATTTCCCTTTTCTGATTCTACTTCATATCCTGATTCATCTTCAGCAACCATAGCCTTCTTGCCATGTCTTCTTTGTTGACTTTTGGTCTTCAGTAGGTCTGGACATTCAGGTCTCAAATGTCCAGGCTTCTTGCAATTAAAGCAAAGATAATCAGGTTCCTTTTTCTGTTTTAATTCAGGACAATCAGGTTTGAAGTGTCCTAGTTTCTTGCAATGATAGCACAAGTAATCATTATCTTTCTTTGATTATTCCTTCTTCTTTTCACTGAATTTCTTTATGAAATTCCTTGGAGAACCCTTTCCAGTTTTCATCATTCTGATTTTCTTGCTCAGTAGGGAAATCTACTCTTGCAACTCATCCAGTAGATCATCTTGAGCTCCTGATGTCTCTTCTTGATGTGAAGCAGCCAATGCAGTGGTCTTTGGCTCTTCTTTTTCAGTCTCAGGCACAAGTTTTTTGCTAAATTCATAGGCCTTAAGATCTGAAAACAATTTGAAGGTGTCTTCTTCATGCAAACTCCTCATTTCTTCTATGTCAGTCACCTTCATCTCCGAAACTTCTTTTGCAGGTAATGCTTCCAAGATTTTTGAGTTGATTTCATCTTGTGAGTACTTCACACTCAGTAAGGTGAGTTCATTCATGATTGCATTGAATCTTGATTCCATTTGTTCAATGGTTTCATTTGGTTTCATCTTGAACTCCTGGAACTTCTTCTTTGCCACACTGATCTTGTTCTTTTTGATTGCATCAATGCCTTCACAGATTAATTGTAACTTGTCCCATAATTCCTTTGCAGTCTTGCAATCATTCACCTTCATATACATATTGCTATCCAAGGTTCTGTATATGATATCAATAGCAATATTGTTGAGATTTGCTCTTTTTCTATCTTCAACAGTCCATTCCTTTTTTGGTTTTGGAATGTATTGTGTCTCATCTCCCACTGTCACTGACTTGGTAATCTCTAGTGGTCCATCTGTCAGCACATCCATCATTTCATCATGTGTTGCAGCTAGATAAGCCTGCATACGATGTTTATACTCATCAAAATGATCTAAAGAACACATCAACATTGTTCTAGCATACTGGTTGTTATCCATGATGCAAAGCTTTGAAAATCAGTAACTTGAAAAAGTTTCAAAGTATTTTCACAATCACAACAAGTAGAATTAGTTCAGAACAGAAGCACTGCTCCGATACCAATTGTTGGTCCCTTGAAAAGGCTTTGGTTAAGTTTAGGGGGTGAATAAACTTAACACTTAAAAATTTTGGAGTTAACAAACTCAAGAACTTCAAAGACTCTTTGATGCTTCATAGATCTGGCGACACTCGATAGTCTGGCCGACTGTTGAGTTTACTGAATTTGTACACCGAAAATATATCAAAAATTAAGCCTTATCACTTGTTGTTAAATATGATACCAAGTATTAGATACTCAGTAGTGTATATGTGTGAATTAAGTTGCTAGATTCAGTAGATTGATGTGTTAGATAAACTAAGTGCAGAATATAAATGTAGAAAGTAAGTAGGCAGATTTTATAGTGGTTCCAGGTGGTGTAATCTTGTCAGTCCACTCTTCTCCTGTGATGTTGGAGGTAATTCACTAGAGATTCTTGATGTAGATGTTACAAAAATCCCTAAGTTGCTTGTCCTTCACCAATAACTATGGCTTCACAAACTGAACACTTGGAACATGTAGGATTGCTGCTCCAAAGTCTTCCACTGGTCCTTGAAGGGTAGGATTGCCTCTTCACCAGCTCTACCACAACCAACAATCTTTCACACCCAAAGATGCTTCACTGTCTTCAGTAGATTTCTTGTAAAAGAAATATTGAATCAAGTAAGTGATTCACTTTTCGACAGCCTTGATCAGATGATATGATCGCAGACTTGATGTCTTCAAGTGTGTAAACTTGATGCAGCTTGAATGCAGATTACACTTGAAGAATTGTACTGGATCAGTAGCCTTATGCTCAGTAGGGTCAGCAGGGTGTTTTTCTTTATCAGAAATCGAAGCTCAGGATTATTTGTATTTTTCTCTTAATGTTCATCACTTGTATCTGAATTAGGAGTCCTCTATTTATAGGTAGGAATCCTTGTGACATATGTTTGAAATTCAAACATAGCCATTTCAGATTTGTCTCCATCTTGACTTGCTTTTACTCGATCGTTTCTAGGGTGACTTTTTGTCAATTTCTTTTTGACAGTCTACAGTCTGTCCACCCTTTGACTTGTATTCATTGGATAAAGGTCTGAATCTTTCCAACGTCCATTTGATCTTAACCATTGATTTTTTTGATAAAATCAGAGGTTGTTAGCTGTCCCTTTCTTTGTGATCTTCCAGTGTAGCCTTTGATTAAATCGAAATATGTGTCCAGCAGGTTCCTGAGAACATAAGTCTGCTAATATACACATATGTAAGCTGATCCTTATTTTGCTATGTTTAAAAACACTTCAGCTTACTGTCTTTTATCTAACTTTTATTTATGAAGTTAGATTACACCTTTTTGCATATAACTAAGTTCCAATCACCACTTAACTTGTGGAACTTAGACCTTGTACACAAGTTATATGTAATCAGTTTAGGTCATCACAGACTTCCCTAAATTCTGATTCCATATCCTTGACTTTAATTACTAAGTTTGATCCTTTAGCCTTCAATAACTGAGTTTGAGCCTTCACCTTGATCTTCTTCGGGTTCCCGACTAGTCTCTGACTCACTACTACCCTACTAATCTAGACTAGTCTGGCGATGTAAGTCACCGACCTTTTACTGATGCTTGTTTGATCAAACCTATACAAGATCAAAATCTAATAAACCTATACATCTAATCTAGACATCTTTTTGCCTTTGCACTATAACTAATAGTCCGGCACTCATCACTAAAACTTAAAAATAAGTCCAGCATATATATATATATATATATATATATATATATATATATATATATATATATTGAGCCCAATTTTCAAAGACTTCTTTAAGAGTCATTATGGTAATTCAAATATTGGTATATTGCGGTATCTGTATTTATTTTACGTTCCTAGCTGAATTAGTTGAAGCAAATTTTTCACTGTGTGCAAGAAAAAGAATGATTGAATCGAGACAGCCACAAAGTGCTGCATATAGCCACCAATAAAGTCAAGGGCAAAATATAGTTTATGATTAATAAAGTTATTGCTGCTCCACACCAGGGCAAAAGAAATAACATAAGGTTTTTAGTTGTTAATTTTGCCAAGGGATGGAACGCCTTGAAGAATTTTCCCAAGTATTAAACTTGGAGAGAAAATGAAGTTGTGCTTCTCGATCACTTTTTTTTATTCAGGAGTTGATTTGAATTTTGCACCTTCAACGCACTTGGTGGATATTTCTATTGTTACATAAGGACAAATTTAGCTCGAACTTATGCGAGACTAGTGCTTGCTCATGAAGCTTGATGAAGTTTATAGAATGCTACATTGCACTACACTATACTCAGCAGGCTTTTGTGTCTACCCAATGCTCAGTAGGCTGCTGTGTGTCAGCAGACTACACTCAGCATCCCCTTCCTTCTATGTTGTAACACCCCCCTCAAGCTGAGAGTGGTACATGAACAGCTTGGACTCGGCATTTCCTTCAGGTACTTGAACTTTGGAAGATCTTTGAAATTCCTAATTTTTCTAGTAGATAGGAGAAAATAGGTGCATCCAAGGCCTTGGTGAGAATGTCAGCTACTTGTTCTTTGGTGTTGACTGGAAGAAGTTTGACAAGTCCTGATTTGACTTTGTCTCTTACAACAGGGCAGTGAATTTCAATATGTTTTGTTCTTTCATGAAATACTGGGTTATGAGCAATATGCATGGCACTGGCATTGTCACAAAATAACACAACATGCAAATGAACCGGAATCTGCAAATCCTGGAGTATATAGATCTGTCACTGAATTTCACAAACTGCATTTTCCATAGCCCCGTACTCAGCCTTTGAAGAGCCTCCAGCTATAGTTGTTTGTTTCTTGGCCTTCCACGAGATCGGAGCATCTCTTAGAAATATTATATAGCCTGATACTGATCTTCTTGTTTCAGGACTACCAGCCTAATCACTGTCCGTAAAACCTTTGAGTACAAGATTGTTGTCTGATGGGAATAGGATTCCTTGACCAGGATAAGTCTTCAAATATCTCAGCAGCCTATAAGCAACCTTCATATGACTTTCTGTAGGTGTGTCTAGAAATTGACTCAGCTGCTGAACTGCATAGGCAATATCTGGTCTGGTGAAGGTAAGATAGTAAGTTTGCCCACTGATCGCATGCAAAGCACTTACTAGCAATAGGACTAGATCTGTCGTAGTAGAGTCTGACAAGTCAAGGACGATCCCACAGAGAATCGTAAGAATGTCAAATTATCAAGACTGAGCTTGTCACAATTAACGGTCTACGACCAACTATAATCTATATAGTAGTAAAATTGGTGCCACAAACTAACAAGGTTACGCTATTTCTCACAATGCAAAAAAGTGTTCCTAATGTATTAGTTCAATTACGAGTAATTAGTTATTCCTCCACACAAGCAATAGCCTCCCCATTGGTGAATTTTAATTCATTATTCAACTATGGGTACAACTCCTAACCCTATCTTCTCCGACCATGGTAGTAGACAATCTATACGCAAGCTACCCTCCTTAATTGGTCAGTAATATCCCCTACGCATAAAGAACTAGAGCTGTCGGTATCGAGCGCTAACTTATACCGCTAACCCGCCTAGACAGCTGTCGAAACTGATCAACACTTTCCTAGGGTCCATCAAGACAATGCCCAAACTAGCACTTCACTATCAGTACTTCATGCTAATTTACGATGACATGCAACTAGTTGATCAGGCTACTAACATGTAAATTAAATCTATCGATCAACATAGCTGGTGCCGATTATCATGAACTAGTAATTTACTAGGTATTCAGATCTAGCGATATAGACCGTCGCAGATCAGAAGAACGCAACCACTATTTCATGATTTCTTCACCAACGAATTAGATCTATTACACATGAGGTAAAATAAACTAACTACTAAATAATTAAACTAATAAGCAATTAACACATACTTGTAAATTTTGTGGTACATTGAATTCTGAGGTGAGGCCTCTTATTTATAGCTACATAAACCGACTTAGAAACACCTAGTTCTACCCCTCATCCACGAAAATGCGTTTCGGAAGATTCTGGACCCTCGGTAAGTCGGTGTCCACTATCTGTAAACCGGGGGTACTTTCGTCCTTTTTCTTCTGCCAACTTAGCTTGGAATGTTTTGGAATACCTTAGGCCCAATCCTTTCATTCAGTCCACTCCAGATTCGTCCATGATGCTCCGCCCCAATATTTCAGTATCCCGAAATGATATGATATTCAACTCAAAGATATTCAACTCCATAAGATGCCGCTTGTCCCGTGCATAGACTATTTGAACTGTCATCAACTACCCCCTACTAGCCTTTTGCTCGTCCTCGAGTAGAGTATCAAGGCGGAATGTACCTCCAAGAACAATCTCCATCAACCACCACATATTCAATCAAGATTTCTGGCAGAAACATACATTAAGCAACAATCAATAAGCTCCCCATTAATCACTACTTACTATGCATCAATGTGTCGTGTGATGAATCAGTCGTGATAGTGCGTTCATGAGGAGAATCAAGTTGTATTAACCCCATAATCTTAACTTACCTGCACATGCAAGGGTTCGTATTTATAGGTCGAAACAACTATTTTTAGCTCATAATGGATATAATGTTTATGCCATAGAATAGACTATTTGAACTGTCATCAACTACCCCCTACTAGCCTTTTGCTCGTCCTCGAGTAGAGTATCAAGGCGGAATGTACCTCCAAGAACAATCTCCATCAACCACCACATATTCAATCAAGATTTCTGGCAGAAACATACATTAAGCAACAATCAATAAGCTCCCCATTAATCACTACTTACTATGCATCAATGTGTCGTGTGATGAATCAGTCGTGATAGTGCGTTCATGAGGAGAATCAAGTTGTATTAACCCCATAATCTTAACTTACCTGCACATGCACTCGCTCATCTTGCCTTCAGACTTGGTTACACAACATGGTACCTTAATTGGGCCGGGCGGACTCGGGGATTGCGTCTCGCTCTTAAGTCCTCATTTGTTTCTTTTTATGTGAGGGTCGTGCCCTTTTTACACGAGTTTTCTTCACTCAGTGCCTTTATTGCATATTTTTTCAATTTTTTTCTCAATTTTTTTCTCTTTTTTTCTATTCTAGCAGATTTTCTCACTTTTTCTCTCTTTCTCTCACAAGTCCGTTTTGTCCCTGTTACCTCTTGTGGAATTCAAGTTGCCTCCCTTGTCTTACAACAATTTGTTAAAGTATATAGACAGACAAATAATGATTCCCGGTTAAAACAACTCATGATCTAATCTTAAACACATCTCACTCAGATTATGTGCTCAAATATTGATTGCAATAATAGAATAGAAATTAATAAGTTACTACTTCATGCAACATAACATACGCTCTTTCTTTCATACTAAATTGAATATGCTATAGCTAACTTCAAATTGAGCTTGGTCTCATTTTCTACCGATTCCTTACTCGAAAACGTGCAATAAGCAAGCTAAAAACAGTGTTAAATCTTTCAAAAATTTCCTTTTTTTATCAATTATCCAGCTAAGATGCCTACCCCCCACTTATTATAGATAATGTCCCCAATGACTAATAATAAATAAAAAGAAAGGTACTTAGCTCTGGAATTGGTCAGCTGAGTCAACGCGAATCCCGGAGCAGAATCATTTGCTCCTAAGTCATTCCTCTTCCAAGTTGTTACCTGCTTTCCAAAATATTTCTGAAAATTGTGAGTAACATGTGAAGGGCAATAAGAAAATAAGTGGCGGTAATTGTGCATACCGGAGGGATGCGCAAAAATGATTTTAGCCACTTTATTCTTTTATTGGCCTAAGCAAGATGCAAAAACTTTTACGAGGGTATCACGTGAGAATCGTGAAGAAAAAACCACATATATCTCTAGCCAGATGACCGAAGACACATGTGATGAAAAAAACATTGCGATTGTCATGCTACTTTATTGACTCAAAATAACATAAAATAAACAAAAGCAATAAATAAGGGTTTAGAAATAGTTCTGAGTTTATAGTCGCCAGCTCGACTGTACTAATAGGGCTCCTTTATTTGTATTTCTGGATCTGTCAACATAAAGACTTCCAGCTCAGGCTTATATTTGTGCTCTAGGTGATGCTTCAGCCTGTGGCCGTTTAGAGTATTCATTTCTAACTTCACACGCACTTCTAACTTCACACGCACCTAAATTGACAACTTTTGTGACTACTTGTGGCCCATACCATCTAGACTTCAACTTCCCAGGAAAAGACGAAGACACGAATTATATACCAACACCTTATCTCCAACTTGAAATATGCGGTTAAGAATCTTCTTATCGTGCAGACGCTTTGTTCTTTCCTTGTAAATCTTTGCATTCTCATATGCTTAAAGTCTAAACTTTTCCAGTTTATTCAACTCTAGCATTTTCTTCTCACCGGCTAAATTCTCATCCATGTTTAGAAATCTTTTCCAAAACTATCACATATGGTGACATCCTAATCGTGGTCCTATAAGCTGTTCTGTATGCCCAAAGAGCGTCATCTAATTTCAAAGACCAATCTTTCCTCGTGGGATTCACAGTCTTCTCTTAGATCCTCTTTATCTCTCTATTCGTGACTTCGACTTGTCTAGTCGTCTGGGGGTGATATGCTGCTGCAATCTTATGTCTAACCCCATATCTCAACATTAATTTCTCAAACAACCTATTACAGAAATGACTATCTCCGTCACTAATTATAGCTCTGGGCACTCAAAACATTGTCAAAATGTTTTTCTTAAGAAACCTCAGGACAACCCTTGCATCATTAGTAGGTGAGACCACTGCCTCCACCCATTTGGAAACATAATCGACTACTACCAGGATGTAACGATTTGATTCTGATGATGTGAAAGGCCCAACAAAATCAATTCCCCAAACATCGAATAACTCCACTTCTAAGATACTATGCAGTGGCATCTCACTCCGCTTGTAAATGTTACCGGTCATTTGACAGTAATGACAGGCTCTTGTAAACTCATAATCAGATTTATAAATTGTTGGCCAATAGAATCCACACTGCAGTACCTTTGCTGATGTCTTGTCTGGCCTATAGTGACCTCTAGCTTCCCTAGAATGACATAGGCTCAAAATACTTGGAATCTCATCGTCATGGACGCATCTCCTAACAATGGCATCAGGGCACATCTTATATAGGTAGGGATCGTCCCAATGATAATGCTTCAGATCCGTAAATAACTTCTTCTTATCTACGTTTGTGAATTCCGATGGTAGGTACCTTCCTGCTAGATAATTGACAATGTTAGCAAACCAAGGGTATACCTTGCCTACTCCTGATGTATGATGCCGGGGCTTAGATTCAACTCGAGATACCACTGAGACGGAAAAAAGTTGTTCATCCGGAAACCTCTCTCTGATATCAGTCGGTTGCTCTTCTTCTAACAAAGTTAATATCGACAGGTGATCAGCCACCTGGTTCTCAGATCCTTTTTTATATTTAATCTCAACATCAAACTCTTGTAAGAGTAGAATCCATCTCAACAATCTTATCTTGGAGTCTGCTTGGTTAAAAGGTATTTCAGAGCTGCATGGTCAGTGAATACAGTGACTTTCGATCCTATCAGGTATGGTCGAAACTTGTCAAATGCAAAGATGGCAGCTAAGAGTTCCTTCTCTGTGGTCACATAATTCCTCTAGGCACTGTTAAGAGTACGACTGGAATAATAGATAGGATTAAAGATTTTATCATCCCTTTGTCCCAGTGCTGCTTCAACTGCCGTGTCGCTTGCATCACACATAAGCTCAAAATGTTTGTTCCAATCTGAGGCTAATAGAATTGGGTCGGTTATAAGCATTTGCTTTAATGTGTTTAATGCTTGTTTGCATTCTTCTCCAAATACAAAAGGCATTTCTTTTGCAAGTAGTTCCGTCAAAGGTCTAGAAACATTAGAGAATTCCTTGATAAACCTCCTCACAAATCCTGCGTGGCCGAGAAAGGCTCGCAACGTCTTTAAGTTTGTTGGAGGGGGTAACTTCTCTATTACCTCGATCTTTGCCTTATCGACCTCCATTCCTTTCCTTGAAATCTTATGTCCCAACAATATTCCTTCTGTTAGCATGAAATGGCATTTCTCCCAATTAAGTACAAGGTTGGTCTCTTCACATCTCCTCAGCACTCTACACAAATTTTCGAAGCATTTATCAAAGCTATCTCCAAATACCGAAAAATCATCCATGAAAATTTCTAGAAAGTCCTCCACCATGTCCGTAAATAATGACATTTGGAATGTTGCTGGTGCATTACAAAGTCCAAAATAGACATGTGAAAGTGGTCTTCTCTCAGTCCTCAGGGGCAATATGGAACTGATAGTAACCAGAATATCCATCTAAGAAACAATAAAGCGCATGACCTCTTAATCTCTCTAGCATCTGGTCAATGAATGGTAGGAGAAAATGATCTTTACGAGTTGCGTCATTCCATTTCGGGAAATAAATGCAAATTCAATGTCCAGTAATTAGTCTCACAGGGATTAACTCATCAAACTCATTAGGTTGTACAGTGAATCCTCCTTTCTTGGGCACCACATGAATCGGGCTTACCCGTTCACTGTCTGCAATAGGGAAAATGATTCCCATTTCCAACATCCTTATAATTTCTTCCTTCACAACATCCTTCAGTTGTGGCGTCAACCTCCTTTGTGGTTGTGCTACTGCTTTCTTCTCGAGATCTACAGAGATCTTATGCATGCACATTGATGGGCTTAATCCTCTAATATCTGAAATTGTCCACCCAAACGCTCCCTTTGTGCTCTCTTAGTACACTTAAAAGTTTCTCTTCCTTTAAAGGTGATAACAATGAAGAAATTATGAGGGGAAGAGTATCATCTTGTAAGTATACGTACTTCAGGTGAGATGGTTACGTTTAAAGGATTACTAATCTCCAAACAATTCTTCTGCCGCTCTGTATAATATTTTTCTGGTCCGATTCTTGAACAAAGAAGCTCCAGCCGAGTTGGTAAGGCGCCTGTTCTCCTAGCAGCTGGACGCGGGTTCGAACCCTTGACCTACCGGTTGCTGTAACAGATTTTCAACACTACACCATCGCCTTTATTGTGATGATGGTCCTCAAAAATTATTTAAATACAACACAACCGCCGATTTGAATATAAATCTAATTACTAGGAAATTAAATTACAACAAATAAATTACATAATTTCTTATACCCGGAAAAATTTGGGTTTACAATAGATCTAACGCTAAACAAGTACCAACCACAATCCATCTCGTCAAACAAGAACATTCAACCACGCATATATATAATAAACGTATAAAAGACGCAATATTTATTCAATTCCACTCCTTATTAATTAATTATGCAATAAATATCACAAAATCGCTTTAACCTTTCTCTGATACAACATGTTGGATATATAGAAACCCGAATCCGAATCCGATCCATAATTGGATCGTCAGATCTGATTCACAGCACCGATCGAGACACTCGATCATGCAAAGCGGAAGCTTCGAATCAAATTCGCATGCGATTTTACCACGATTTAATTCACATAATAAATTAATTAACTACAAGAAAGTTGAAGATTTACCCAACAGAAGAAGGAGCCGCAATCGACAAAAGAGAAGCCATGGTCTTCCGGATTTTATCTCCAATCGACGATTGGTGGACGTCGATTCGGCATTCGAACCTCCACGAATATGCTCCAAGAAACTTCTTCCCAAGGGCTAAGATGAGAAAACAAATTTTCTCTCTTTTCCCAAAAACTGGCGTCAGTTTTTCTTTCACAAATGGCATTGGATTCAATCTATTTTGTGTTGGGAGAATAACCAAATAGTTTGAGAGTTTATCTTATACACACATATTTAACTTTTCCTTTAAGGAAAATAAAAACTTTTATCCAATAAGAAAACTAATTTCTTTTTTATAATTATTTAACAGATAAATAATTATATTATCATTAAGAGAAAATTTCTTTTCCCAAAATCAAAATAAAATGGTGCCATTTTTATGTCATTTGGGATAATAGAAAATGTCTTTTCTATATTACATATTATTTATCGAATAAATAATATCTGCATATTCATTAAATAGACCAACTAGTTAATTTATTCTCGCGTTCTAAAATACGAGCATTCACTCGCGTGTTAGGAGCCAACCCGGGGACCATGGACCTATAACCAGTAGCTACAATAAATTGAATAAAATATTCATCGAACAGAATATTTCTACTCAACTTATTAATTCCAGAATTACGCCACCATAAATCAGAAACTGAAGTCTATCGATTATAAATATAACTTATTCTCAAAGCGTCGAGTCAATAGGTGTCCATTGATATAATCATTACATACAGACTAACCCTCCATAGACTATCCGTAACAAAGCGGGATTATTTACATAAACCTTCTTCATTACATCTCATCCTTATTTACCATTAACCCACTAATGATCAAATTAGTTCATAACCAATATGAACTCGGTCGATCGATCAGTTTCTGGGATCAACAAATAAAGGGATTGTCTTTCAACTTACTATGGAAATGAATGGATTCCATATCTGTGAGACACACACTTCTCACTCATTCCACAATAGTGCCAACGTGAAAGTGATTCGGACCGCGGCTCTTAGCGATCCTTAACGAACACATCAAACCCTATCTTGATACAAGCAGGCGTCTGCAATCACTTCAGGATTAAGGTTAATCCATATATGATCATCTTGTGATTTAATAAGATTTCTCAATCACGGAATTATATGAGAATTGTAGATTAAATCGGTCCAGTCCTATATGACTCTCATCATATATAAATGCCCCACTTAGACAACCAATGTCGACGGTCCGAATAAGACGGTCACACCATAAAGTGTTCTAGGCGCATTAATGGTGGTTTAAACCATAGACCCCATACTTTGATTAAGTTCACCACGGACTAATAGTTCAAGTGTATAACCATAAACTTAATCCTCACGTGTGACACACACTAAGTTATATGGCTACATATGTTACAACTTGAGGTTTTCAGTAGTGTATAATATATAAGCACAAAGCAAATAATAAGATGAAATTAAATGTATCATTTATTAAATATAAAAAAAATTACATAAATTGTCTTTCGGGCGCTACTTCCAACACTTATATCGCCAATATAGTTATAACAAACTCCACATCCCAAGATAGAATATATCACTAGATATTATCTAATCTATTACAACCAATCACTAGTGTCCAGCTGGTACTACTAGATTTTACTCTTTTACAGCCCCTCTCAAATGAATATGTGGATTAGTGACTTTGAGTTTGTGTCTAAAGGTCTCAAATGGTGAAATTGGCTATGCCTTTGTTAAACTCCTAGATCTGTTGAAGGCACATAACTCACCATCAGCTCTTTATTCAGCACCGTATTCATTATGAAATCTATATCTATCTCAATGTGCTTTGTTCTTGCATGATACACTGGATTTTGAGCCAAGAAGTTTGCTCCAATGTTATCACACCATAGTACATGAATAGCAGGTAAATTGAACTTCATCTCAGTTAATAACTGTTTGATCCATTTCACCTCTGCAGCTAGATTTTCCAATGACCTGTATTCAGACTCACAACTATACCTGGATACCACAGTCTGCTTTTTGGAGCTCCAAGATATGAGTGAGTCTCCTAGGTATACACAGTATCCACTAGTTGATTTCCTATCAATGGGACACAGCCCATTTTGCATCAGGAAAACCAAGATTTTCAAGTGTGTTGGAAGGTCTGAACAACAGTCCCACGCCAGTTTTCCGTGAATGTATCACAGCAATCTTTTTAACCCTTGCCAGTTTTGAAATAGTGTCCTAAACCCAATCGGGTTGGACCGGATCCGACCGGGTCGGATCATTTCTACTATTTCTTTATGTTTGTACATATATTAAATGGCTCTTCTGTTGTCAAATATATGTTCTTTTAAAGAACCAATTATGAATTGTTATATGATTACGTCCTTAGTATTAAACTGTGATAGAGAAACCATGATAGGCAATTATGGTTGATGAGATCTCAAATCACTTTAATAAGTTTGATACTTAAATGTCTCTAGGCTGATGTACTATTAAACAGGGCATTGATAGTATGAACAGGCTTGCACGTATTAGATGTCTTCTATCTTTAGGGCAGGGATAGATCTCATCTATCGAAGTGTAGAGACACTTGGACTGTACGTGGACACGGTTAAGTGTCCCACTATGTGGCGGTTGTGTAATTATCCTTTGGACCGGAGTCTTCATGGCATCACGGTGTGAATTGTCATGCTTTGACACTATTGAGGTTTCCCCTAGCCACGGGGCGATCATGCGGTAGTGATTGGGTGTGATACTGAAGCATGCGGAGTATACATGATTGGTCGTCCGGGAATCGCGTATCCTATGATTGGCATTGAATATCCGAAATGGCCTTCTAATAAGGAATGTCTAGCTCTCGTGAATCTTTGCAAAGTGGGAGTAAACAATTTACTTCGAGAGAGCATGATATCCAGATTATAAGATACGGTCATTGATGTTTTGACACTCGACTAACGACCGTATGGATATTATTACAGCGATAGGATTGTAAGTTACACGGTAACTGTTTCACATGAAAGGTAGTAGTCATTGCATTTGACTCTTCCGATGATTGGGGTCACGAGTGTGTTGCTGACGCTATCTCGTGATCGTTAGGCATGAAGGGCATTTTCATAAATTGCACTTTGTGTCTACGGCCAACATATTCGTGAAGCCTATCGGGTCACACACATATATGAACATCTAGTCGGATTAAAATGTGGTTATAGATGATAACCAAATAAGGAAAGTTTATCTCGAGACTATAAAGGTTATAGTGGTAAATTAATATGGTGGTAATTATTTATTATGAATAAATTAAATACAATATATTAATAATATTATATTAATTAAAGAATATTCCGGATGCCAATTTATTGGCGTATGTGGCGCAACTTATTAGTGTATAAGATACACTTGGATTATGCAATTTAATTAATGGTATTACCATATATTAATATTAGATATTAATATATAAATATATATATATACATATTGGCATGAATTGTATATGTATGTGATACGTGTACATTCACGTGTCTAAGGGATGCATATTTAAGTGGTGCATATGTTTATATATATAAATGGATTTATATGTGTAATATATATGTGATATATATATATATATATATATATATATATATATATATATATATATATATATATATATATATATATATACATATTTAATTAATTTATGGTAATAAGATAAATATAGTCAATATAAGATATTGACAATATCTTGGAAATATTCAATAAAATATATTGACAATATCCTAGATTTAGTTAATATAAGATATTATAATAAATGAGATAAATCAACCAATTATATTTTTCTTATTTTACTGGGAAAATGTTTTCTTCTCCTCCACACTTCTTTGGGCGCCACTTTCCCTATAAATAGGAAGTGGGTGTCAACCTCTTTTGTACAACACAATTCCAAGAACTAATAGTTCTTGTGTAAAATAGAGAACATCATGAGTTGGAGAGAGGGAAAAGCCCGGTCTAGCAACCGGAGTTTTCCAATAGCAATCCATGATGGGATTCCATGTGCTGTACATGTGGACTAGCGATAGAGGCCGAACACTTGGGCGGCTCTATGCAGAACTACTCTCCTTAGACGGTCAAAGTGTCGATCTTTTAGATCAACCAAGGCAACCACCGTCTACTACTTGTTTGTTTATTGCTTAAACGATGTCGATCTTGGGTAAAAGGAAATCAAAATTTTGAATTCCGCTGTGTTCCCGCGTAGATTTCCTAACAGTGGTATCGGAGCGAGCTTCGAGCTTAAGCAATAAGCATGTTATTTGGCGTAGTTAATTTTATCGTTTAAATCACATAATTAAAAGATGAAAGATTTTTGATTCGCAAATCGATACACGAAAAGAAAAAATAAATAAATGGGCAGCTTTTGGGGTGCTCGGCCGATCGGCGGCGGCGGCTCCCCCTTGGAGCAGTCGACGTCGGCTGGTGCATCTTTTTGGTGGATCCCTAAATTTTGTTTTGTGTATTTTGTGTTTCAATATTGTTCATAGTTGTGATTAAAATCTCCTTTGTTTAGTTGTGTCATGTGGCTAACCAATGGTTCAAATAGTTTGGGCCATTGGGATGCCACATGGCATTAAAATAATAATGGTCTTTCCAAACTTTGTTTGGAATAGGCCTAGGCCATTTCCAAATATTTGATTTTGAAAAAGGCTTAGCTGCAAAGCCACTTCCAAAATTTTGATTTTGAAAAATGGCGTGCCTAAACCAAAATTATTTGGCCTTTCCAAATATTTGATTTGGAATAGCTCAGCCTCTTTTCAAATATTTGATTTGTAAAAGGCCTAGGCCTAGGACACTTCCAAAATTTTAATTTTGGAAAGTGGCCCGGCCTAAACTAAATTTGGTTTAGGAATATGCCTTTTGGTTTAGGAAACCAAAGGCATCCTTTTGATTAGGAATCAAAAGGAAATAAACAAAAGAAACTTAATTTTAATTTTGATTTATTTTTAGAATAGTTCTAATTAATTAAAATTAAAATTAAAATTGTTTAAAATTAATCGTTAATTTTATTTCGATTAAAATCATTTAATTAATTAAATGTTAATTAGTTAATTGATTGGATAAAATTATTTAATAGACTAAATGTTAATTGATTAATTAAGACGCAAGTAGTTAAAATTTTAATTTTATCTTTTTCATAAGATGTTATTGTATGGATTAGATATAGTAGATATAATATGATTATATAGACCCCGATTGATCATGAAATCGACCGATAGGATAGATGTGAATGATTTAATTTTTCTGTTGGTTTTAAAATTGTCCTAGGCCGTTATGAAGAACATGACCTAGTTTATTTTCTGCATTTATCCCATTCCCATTGGCTCACTCTCTGCAAAGCGGAGGGTGTATTTATTTTATTAGATAGAATTAAATGTAACAAGAATGGAGCAGAAGATGGAGACCAAAGGAAGAAGAATAAAGATCCCATTGGAGAATGACACATTAAAGATCCTATTGGCGGTTGTAGCTACCCTTAGATTGTGACCCGCGGTTTCGTCAGTTTGTATTCGAAACCGCACCTAGGAAAAGTCCATGATCATACGGTTACTTTACGCATTTATTTATTTTCTGCTTATATTTATTTTATATGATACGATAGATGCATGACTAAGCACGATGTAGATAAATGTGTAGGATATATATCTATAGAGATAGATATGATTGATGAGACCAAAATTAAAATTTATTAAGTGAATTAAATACTTCCACAACAAAAATCAAGTCGAAATATTGTCTCCCAATATTATAACGACGGTGAAGAGCCTATGTTCGGATCCAACTGATCGACCACAGCCGGGAGTTGACCTACCTCGGGTATATCGTCGTTATTGAGATATGATCGTATGACATCTCGTGAATATTGGGTTATGACTTGACTAGAGTCTGTCGGTGATTGGCCACCGTCAGGGCCGTCTGACTTTAGAGACAAGGGGTTGGCTAACACATAGTGATGTGCATCGTCAAAGACTTGACTAGTCAACCACTGAGAATCACATAGAGATGTGAATGGTAAGGTGTTACCGACCTTTCGAAATTATCTTGGTTGATCGACCACCGCCGGGAATCGAGGTAACTAGATTGGATCTCAGCCACTAAAGAATTTTGGAAAATTCTTGAAAGTCAATTGGAAGTAGTTGACTAGTGGGAGCAAAATCATAAACCAAAAGACCATTTTTGATTTTACGTGTATTAACAACAACACTCTTTTATTTTCATTTTTATGTTGTAGTTTTAGCAAACTTTATATTTATGTTTTTTTTCTCGATTAGTAAAAACCAAATTATGACTGTTAATTTTGAGAAACGTTCTCAAATATGGTTAAGTAATTTTAATCCTTTTAAAATAAGCAATGACATGAGTAATCCCGTTATAGTAGTTAGAGACAAGGAGATTACATAATTGATGCAGTGCTCCGAGACTTTAATTATTAATGAAAGCGGAAGCTCATGATATGATTAAATCATTTGAAATATGTTTCAACGAATTAGTCATATATTGGATACGATCCAAGATGATCATTCAGTCATACGATGACAATTAATTCAAACGTTGGATAAGAAATACAACATCGAATTTTGGAAAGGTTGTTTTCAAAATTGTAAGATTTAAGTATCGACTTAATTCGACATTGCTTAAAGGTTAATTAAATAGTTAATGTTTTAAATACGATTTAAAAGGTTAAATAAACTATTTAATAAACTTTAGAATTTCTTTATGAAAGGAAATTAAAGACATGACTCTTGTGATCTTTCTTAAGTCTTATGAAGACTACAATAAGAAACATTTTCAAATGCTTAAAGGATTAAAAAGGAAAGTTAGGGCATGTGCTTAAATAGAGAACTTATTGAAGTTTCTATTCTAGGCAAGTGAGTTGAGATAAATCTATCTAAGTTCAAGTCAACTCTTAGATATATGATATCTTGCGAGTGTGATTAGATTAGAAAGATTAAATGTAGATATGGAAGGTGAAACAAATGTTGTGACACTTACCATATTCTGGATCTTTTAAACTGATAAGGGAACTAAATAAATATTATTATGTTCCGGTTCTTATGAAGGACAAAAGTTCAGTTATTTGTTAGGATTTAGCAGACATATTCAATTGTAAAGAATAAATGTTATTCCGATAAAGTTGGAAGGTCACTGAATCTAACATACTAGATTGATGTCACTATATAGTTGATATATGTGATGAGATCTCAACTAAATATTTATTTGGCTGTTATCCTTAATATTTGTGGTTGTTCTAGACATAGTTGAAGAGAGTTTGAGAAAGTAAATATTAACCAATATATTTCCACACCCCCCCTCAAACTGGGTTGTATATGTTTATACAGCCAAGTTTGCTACTCAGTCTGCTGAACATAAGTGGTGGTATGGCCTTGGTGAGAATATCGACATTCAGTCTGTCCCACGAGGAACATACTGGAGGTGAATAATTTTGGCATCAATCTTCTCCTTCAGGAAGTGTCTGTCAATGTCCACATGTTTAGTTTTATCATGGTGGACTGGATCCTCTGCCATGCATAAGGCTGAATTATTGTCACAGCAGAGAATGATAGGGTGCTTTGAATAGGTTCTGTGAAGTTCGATAAGTACCCTTTTTATCCATAGAGCTTCACAAATACCCAAAACTAGTGCCCTGAGTTCAGCTTCAACACTGCTTCTAGAGACAGTAGGTTGTTTCTTGCTCCTCCAGGTGACAAGATTTCCCATACATAAGAACAATGGCATGTAGTAGACCTTCATCTATGTGACACCAAATTGAATCGAAAGATCGGTGTAAACCTTGATAGATCTCTCAAGAGACTTGGTGAAATGTAAGCCTTGGCCGAGAGTGGACTTCAGTACCTCAAGATCTGTTCACAACATCCCAATGTTGCTCAAGTAGGGCAATGCATGAACCAAGCTAACTAGATCGACTCTATATATGCAATATCAGTCTTGTATGGGACGAGATAAATGAGTTTCCTACAAGTCTTTGATATTGATCCTTCTCGACAAAGAATGTCACCATGCAAAGCAAGGTATTATCGGGTCTACTAGGATACAACGAGTTTGCATCCCATCATGCCGCTTTTTCAAAGAGTCCAAAGACACTTCTCTCATGAGAGATGATATACCTGGGCTGCCTTAGCTATTTCCATGCCAAGAAAGTACTTGAGGTAGCCCAAATCTTTAACTTGAAATACTTTTGCCAGCAGGGTCTTCAATTGTTGGATCTCAGCAGGGTCATCACCAGTAATGATGATGTCATCCACATAGACAATAAGAATGGATCTTTTCTGGTTTGTTGTTTTGATAAACATGGTGTGATCTGTGTTGCATTGACGATATCCAGCAGCTTTAACCACAGTAGTAAGTTTGCCAAACCAGGCTCTAGGGGACTACTTTAGGCCATATAGAGATTTCCTCAATTTGCAAAAACCCTTGAGTGTGAGTGTTGGCAAAACCAGGAGGCACATTCATATAGACTTCCTCAGTAAGGTCACCATTTAGGAAAGCATTCTTAATATCCAATTGGTGAAGAGGCCACTCAAGTTGGAAAGCAAGTGAGATCAAGACTGACATAGTGTTGAGCTTTGCCACAGTGCAAAGGTCTCTTTGTAGTCAAGACCATATGTTTGAGTGAATCCCTTGCAACCACCTCGGCTTTGTATTTGTCAATAGTACCACCAAAGATTGTACTTGATAGTGAATGACCATTTGCAATCGATCGCCTTCTTTCCATGTGGGAGAGAGGTGAGATCCCAAGTATGGTTGTCAAGGAGAGCGATCATTTCGGTTTTGACAAAGACAGACTTCCACTTATCATGTTGGAGAGCTTCCTGTATATTCTTAGGAATAGAGTGAGAATCCAAGTCCTGTGTAAACATGGCAAAAACAGGTGATAACTGATCATAAAATAGATAATTATGAATAGAATGATCGATGGTGCAAGATCTCTTTCCTTCCCGATAGCAATAGGTCTATCATCAATGTCGCAGTCACCGAGAGTCGATGGGTTCTTTGAGTGTCGAGAGGCTCTGGGTCACAGGCTCTGGGTCGATGAACTCGGTTCGAGGAGGTTCTTTGAGTATCGAGAGGTTCTTTGAGAGTCGATGGGGTTCTTGAGGCTGAGAGTTTGCTTGAGGAACGGATTTAGGTCAATTTCAATCAGGTTTTCATCAGTGACTGCCTCAGTAGGCTTGCTGTAGTAGGGAGTCCTTTCAAAAAAAATTACATCCATAGAATTGTAAAATCTTTTTTCAGAAGGAGAGTAACATTTGTAACCTTTCCTGTCCTTTGCATATCCTAGGAAAATGCACTTGTGGGCTTTGGGATCAAGTTTGCTTCATGTTGGGCATGGATATAAACAAACACAAAGCAACCAAAGATTTTTGGGGTAATTGGGAAATAAGATGAGGGCAGGAGTGTGTGGTCAGAAGGGTTTGGATAGGAGTTTTGAAGCCTAACACTCTGCTGGGAAGTCTGTTGATTAAGTATGTGGCAGTTAATATAGCTTCACCCCACATATACTTTGGAACATGTGTGGTGAACATGATTGATCTAGCCATCTCCAAAGAGTGCCTGTTCTTTCTCTCAAGAACCCTATTTTGTTGAGGTGTTTCCACACAATCAGCGATATGGACAATCCCTTATTCATCAAGAAATTAATGAGGTTAGATTCATAGTATTCAAGTGCATTATCGCCTTTAAGATCTTGATCTTAGTGTCAAATTGAGTAGAGATCATGTTGTAGAATTCTGAAAATCTGCTTGCAACTTGATTTATCCTTCATTAAAAACAACCATGTGTTTCTCGGTATGATCATCAATGAAAGTGACAAACCACCTTTTTCTGTTATACTTTTTACTCTTGACGGTCCCCATACATCACTATGAATTAAAGGAAAGGTGTGGAAGGCAAATAAGGTAGTTTGGCATACAGATTTGGTAAGTTTGGCAAATTGACAAATATCACATTGAAGATCATTGACATTACATCCTTTAAATAATTCAGAATTACAGACTTTCAAATAACCAAAATTGGATGTCCTAGTCTATAATGCCATAACATGATATTATCTAAGGTTTGAGAACAGTGTTGAGGCGATTCGGTCTTACTGTGTCCTGCTTCAAAGAGGTCGACCACATACACCCTAAGCGAGGGTTTAGCCCTCCCAATCACTTCCTCGTGAAGAAGGGTCTGGAAAGTGCACTGATTTTTATTAAAAACAACAGTCAATTCAAATCTTTTGCAAGTCTAATTGACAGATATGAGATTGCGATCTAATTTTGGAACAAATAGGACATCATTTAGACATATCTTATTAGTGAGTTTAACATTTCCAAAACCTTTTGAGCGAGAGATAGATCCATCAAGCCAGCCTTAACATTGTGAATTTGATGACATGGCATAAGGTGAGTTATGAGGTTTTATTGCCGATCATATGGGATGAGGCCCCAAAATCAACAATCCATGTTTCATTACTAATAGAAGAGTAAAATTTACCTCCACACTAGCCTGAGTAGCCGTGTCAAGAGAGGGACTACCTTCTTTTGTTGGGTGAGGAAAGCTTTGAATGCAAAGCAAGCGAGCATTCAACTTGTTATCATTCTCCTCTTCATTGACATGCCCGCCTCTGACTCTCTCCTGGTAGGCTTAAAGGATTTAGGCATGCCATGTAGCTTCCAAAGAAGTGTCCTTGCTTTGTGATTTGTGCGCTTGCGGTGCTCACGAGAACAAATTTCCAGCTTCTATCGAGAGCCTTCCCGACACCTCAAGAACCTCGGTGAGGCTTCCCGACAAAAAGCACAGGTAGCACTCTCAAAGCAGGTTGTCGGTAGGGGAGTTCAACAAATCACTTTCCTCCTCGCTTTCCTCATGTTTGACTTCAGCAAACATGGATTTGAGATTGGGGAGAGGTTTTGTGGCAAGGATTCTTCCTCTAACATCATCAAGAGTGGGATCCAGTCCAGTCAGAAACTTGAATACTCTCTTTTTCTCAATAATGTCCTTATAAAGGGCAGCATCCTTGACATCATTCCAGAGTGAGTTTCCAAGATATCTAGGTGTTGCCATGCCCTGAGCAGCTTGGTTGAAGTATTGAGTTACGAGATATATCTCCTTGTCTCAGCAGCTTTGGATCTGAGCTTCAAGTTCATACACTTCGATGTATTGTCTTTCTTGGAGTGAGATCCTGCATTATCCTGCATTTCCTTTGCGAGATATCATACATCATAAAGTTCTCACTAATCTCTTTTGTCATTGATCTTGTGAGAATGGTCATGACTTGATTATTAGTAGTGTCTCATGCTTCAAATCCTGGGTCATCTTCAGCAGGGGCAGGTTTAGAGCCGGACAGATATCCCATCTTACCTTGTCCAGAGATGTACATTTTCATAGACCTTGACCATAGCAAGTAGTTATTGCCATCAAGTCTATGATTAGTATAAGATGAAGATTCAGTGACCCCAGTCTGCTGAGGCAGCTGGGACTCAACTGAGGGTGAGGAAGCTTCAGATAATGAAGACATCTTGATTCAGCAGGGTACTGAGAATTTGCAGCGGATTCAGGAGTTTAAGTCTCTGATACCATGAAGAGAGTTTGAGAAAGTAAATATTAACCAATATATTTCCACAATAGTCTCTCTGGAAGGGAAGCGTGCAACTAAACGTCATTCTGATGATGTTGAACCATGTGATTATGAATCGTGTGGGTGATACGTATCTTATCTAAAGATGACTAAAATACCCTTTTAAGAAAAGGTTAAAAATCTAGAAAATTTGTCTAAAGCCTAAACATACCGATGTTTGTTGGCTTGTGAAAATTAATACCACAAATAATTGTTTATTAATCTCTATGACTATTTTAGAAATAGTTGAATGTATTTATTGAAGTACGACAATTCGGAAAGCCCGAAAAGTTTGAGCTAGTACGAATATGAGATTGACGAGCTACTTAGGAAATAATCTTCAATTGGATTGAAGTAATTAATACCTGAAGGGTGTTTCAGAAGTCGTCTGAAAAGGAATAAGATTCTCCCTTGAAGGATACCATCTTTGGGATACGCAAATAGATTGTGTTCCCAAAATGGAAACAACACTTTATATGATAAAGGTGTGACGCAAGCCATGCAAAGTATCCCTTACCAGTTTCGGAATAATGCCCTTATACTTAACCGAGTTCCGAAGAATAAAGATTGAATAAATTCCATATTAGATATGGAAAAGGATAATGTCGAATCTATCTTAATCGATGATTTGAAGTTTTCATAGGCAAAGTCAGAAAGGCTTAGAGCCTAGTACGACATATGCAACTTTGTGGAATATCTTAGCAAGTACGCTGGATATTGTTTACTTGTCCGTGGAGAAAAATGTTTGTCTCCAAACATGTTGTCCTCTAAAGGAAGTGTTTCTTCCAAGAGAAACAACGGGAGTGAATCAGATCTCAAAAGAGTTTGAGAACCACAAAGATATATTAAACCATGGGAACGTGAGCAGACGCCACATAGCGATGAGGTGTAGAATATTGCTTAGTGCACACAAAAGTTCTGTAAGTCTGTAGATAACTTCAAGCCTGAAAGGGCTGCAGGTACGTTCATCTTGAAGAATGAATATCTCACGACTCATGAAGGAATGTTTGAAAGGCAAGATTGAGAGATATGGCCAGGAGCCATAATATTTGAATTAGATTCCATCAGTGACAACCAGGTTGTGAACCTAGTCTGTCTTTCCTAGAGGGAATGTCCCTGTAAGGCTGAGCCCAGTTCTATTCAGACAATGCTTGTTATAACTTCGTATCATGGCTATATGATAGTGTTGAAGACGTTGGGCAGAAAGCTCGATGTTGATAGACGATAACATGATATGTGAGCCCACGAGATCCATTTATGGACTCAAACAAGTTTCTCTAGACAATTTCTTTGTTTGATAATCAAAGGAGTTTGATTTAGTCAAAAGAAGGATATGCCCCATGTGCAATATGGATAGTAGGAGCGTGTTACGATTTTTGAGTAAGGTATTGGATGTCTCTCTCGAGAATTATCACCCCATGTCATAGTCAATTAATGTTTGGTAGTTCAAGGACTTTACGAAAGCACTTGGATTACCAGCTCTTATTTTAGAAATAAGAATCTATAGCGATAGATTTAACTGCTGTTAGATTATAGTTTACCTATATAGATGTGATGCTAAAAGAGTTTAGCATAGATCGTGGCAGGGATACTGCTGGCCAGTGTTCTCAAGATCTATCTATATTAGGACATTAGTCCTAATGATAAGGTGAAAAATGATGCTTATGGAAGGTTCCCTTTGCTACTTCAATAAGAACCATCATAAAGGTAATGCCGGATCTTCATAGTCCATGAATAGTCTTGAGCAAGTATGAAAGTAAATCTGGAGAATGTCGAGAATATCCTTAAACAAGTGAATGATGGTTTCCTAGTTTATCGAAACTTGGAATCAGATAAATATAGTTATACATACATATATCCTGAGTCTTATGAATGCGAGTGGGACCTACTGTCTGGGTTTGCAATCATTTTGATTAAGTGATACAGTGAGCTGGAAATGTTCTAGCCTATGGGTCACTATAAACTCTACAACTTAGCCAAAACAACAGTAGTGCCTTAGAGGCGCAGTGGGAGCAGTACATGGATCTTGAAGGTTCATTCCTAAACCTTGCACGGTTCTTCCACCATTTCTATATAGTTGATATAGTAAGTGGATTCATTGCTTGAAGCAAGGACCAGGGTCTCGTCAGAGATTCGTGTGTGTGTTGAGGCGGTTCCCTTGACTTGGTCATTTGGAACATGATATGAAGATAGTCTGAGTCCCCATGGATAGCGATCTGTTTATGGCTAGGGCTAGTTGCGAGTATTGCATGAGATTCTTGTGTTTCAACTTGGTCTTGTGTGTGCGAGTGATTGGTTTTAGGCCAAGTGGGAGATTGTTGAAATAGTGTCCTAAACCCAATCGGGTTGAACCAGATCCGACCGGGTCGGATCATTTCTACTATTTCTTTATGTTTGTACATATATTAAATAGCTCTTCTGTTGTCATATATGTTGGTCCCTTGAAAAGGCTTTGGTTAAGTTTAGAAGGGGGTGAATAAACTTAACACTTAAAACTTTGGAGTTAACAAATTCTGCAACTTCAAAGAATCACGATACTTGAGAGTCTGCGATACTTCAGAGTCTCTTTGAGACTTCATGAGCTCACCGATAAACGATGAGTCTCATCGATAGTTGAGTTTGCTGAATTTGTGCAGCGGAATTATATCAAAATTAAGCCTTAATACTTGTTGTTAAATATGATACTAAGTATTAGATACTCAGTAGTGCAAGTGTGTGATTTCAGTTGCTAGATTCAGTAGGTTGATGTGCAAAATAAACTAAGTGCAGAAATTAAATGCTGAAAGTAAGTAGGCAGATTTTATAGTGGTTCCAGGTGGTGTAATCCTGTCAGTCCACTCTTCTCCTGTGATGTTGGAGGAAATTCACTAGAGATCTTTGATGTAGCTGTTACAAAGATTCCTAAGTTGTTTGTCCTTCACCAATAACTATGGCTTCACAAACTGAAAACTGGGAACAGGTAGGATTGCTGCTCCTGAGTCTTCCACTGGTCCTTGAAGGGTAGGATTGCCTCTTCACCACTTCTCCACCACAAACAACAGCCTTTCACACCCAACAGATGCTTCACTGCTCTTCAAGAGTTCTTTATAGAATAAAGATTGAATCAAGTAAATGATTCGATTCGGCAAAGCAGCTTGATTAGGATGATATAATCAAAGCTTGCGCCTTCAAGTGTGTAATCTTTATGTAGCTTGAATACGTAATGCACTTGGAGAAATTCACTAGATCAAGACTTTATGCTCGTGAAGTTCAAGGGTGTTTTTCAACTCGAGTTATCTCTTAAAGTTTATCCAAAATTCATCATCTTATTTCGAGTAGAAAGTCCTCTATTTATAGGCAAGAATGCATGTGACTTGTATTTGAAATTCAAATGTAACTTGCTCCTTGTTTTTGTTCCATCCGATTTGCATTCTCATCACTATTCATAGGATCGACATCGCTCGTAATTCCTTTTGACAATCTGAGTATGTCCACCCCTTTGACTTGTATCCAATGGATAAAAATATGAATCATCCCAACGTTCTTTTAATCTCAGCCTTTGATTTCCTTGATAAGTCAGAGGTAGTTGGATGTCCTTATCCATGTAATCTTCCAATAATCTTGAATTAATCGAGGTATTATAACAGCAGGTTCATCAGTCTGCTGAGATACATATCAGTCTGCTGAACTCAAATTTTCTGTGTATAAAATACAATGTAGCTGATTTCTTTTATCTAACTTTTATTTGTGAAGTTAGATTACACCTTTTTAATTATAACCAAGTTCCAAACATCATCCAACTTATGGAACTTAGACCTTCTACACAAGGTATATGTGATGATTTTAGGTCATCATGGACTTGCCTAAATTCTCGATCCCATATCCTTGACTTAAATTACTAAGTTTGATCCCTTAGCCTTCAGAATCGAGCTTGAACCCTCACCTTCGCCTTCGCTTCGCCAAAGATGTTCATGACTAGTCTAATCGACCTATCTACCATATCGACCTAGACTAGTCTCACGACGTAAGTCACCGACCATTACAAAGGCTTGTTTGATCAAACCTATTTATGAATCAAACTCTAATCAACCTATACAATTGATCTAGACATCTTTTGCCTTTGCACTATAACAAATAGTATAGCACTCATCATCAAAACATAGAAATAAGTCCAACAATTTCCCTTTTTGGTGATGATGCCACTACCCTCACCTAATCAAAGAAAGCAAAAAGATTAAGACAAAACAGAACAAATATTCATCTTTCATTAAAATCATTTGTTCAAAGCTATTACATCTAGAATCAAAGAAAGACATAATGCGCTTAAAAATATGCCGATCTATCGTCTCTTTCTCTTTCTTGTCTAGCCTTCTCTGCTTTGCTCTTGATAGGCTCGATTTGTTCTATCATATCCCTCATCCACTCATTTTCAATCAAAGTAAAATCAATGTAGGGATTAACTTGTTTCCACCAGCCCCAAGCTTCAGCAGATAAGATTAATATCATTCACTCGAATCCAAACTTCATGTACAGCCCTTGAATTCATCAAGTGAGTCCTTTGCTTTTGTGATAGGCAAGATCCTATCACCTCTCGCCACTTCTTCCACCTCTTCCACCTCTCGCCTCCTCCTCCGTAAGTTGCCCTTAAGGCTCGACTCTTGCTTCCCCAAATTTCAATGCCAAGAAAGAGTTTAGACCTTCATGATATCCCATGTCATGATAAGGTCTCCTTCTTTTATAGTATTCTTTCTTGTATTGACTAAGGAGATCATCAGTAAGTTGAACTCTGCCAAGTGCAAAGTTGCCTGAGAGCATTAATCTCATCCTCCCATCTTTTCTTTGCAAAGAGTCTTGCAGCCACTTTTGCTGTCAGCAAATTGATTGGCCCTCTTCCCCCTTAGTGACATCATCAACAAAATGAGACATTAGGCCATGAATACCCTCCTGTGAGATTACCACTATATTCAATTGACCTTCCATAATTTCAGTTCTTGTATCAATAGCAGTAATCCTTGATTTCAAGGTCTCCTCCAAAGAGATTGATCCTTTCAAGAAGATTAGGATCGTGCATAGCAGTTGTTGTGCAAAGAAGCAGGCTCGATGAGGTTTAGGTGTAGCAGACAAGGTTGTCAAGTTTCGATGGATGGAAATAAGTTGGTCTTTCGAAACTTATCTTTCAATGTATTCCTTGCTTGATTCCCCTTACATCCATCATCATATCATTGACAGCATTTTGAGTGGATGCAAAATTTGAAGCAATCAGACGATGGATTGTCTATTTTCATTTATCAGTTCATCGCTTCTTCAATCTCTCTGTTCTTGTCTGGTCTCGCTTGAGTTCTTAATCATTGCATATCATTTCGATAGTTCTTAACTCATTCACAACTTCAACTGGCACTCCACTGGTCATTCTTCCACCAGTAGTTTCATCAGCAGGCTCCTCCACATTGTAATGTGGCCTCTGATTGCTCATAACCATTGCCCAACTCCTATCCAAATCCAAAGAGGTTAGGTCCTTCATATTCCTCCGAATCACGATCAATGGCGTGTTCCTCAAAAATAGGTACAAATGACATGTGGGATTAACATCAATATTTTCTTCTTCGAGCATCTGAAACTCCTCATCACTAAAGTCAAAGTCCAAAGAAATGCTCATCCTCATTAACAAAGAATCTGGTGACCATCTTTCCTTCAAAGGGTCTTGTCTCAAGTGGGCTCCACTACAGCAAGACCTCTTCAAAGAACAAGGTTTTCTCCAAACCCAAATCAGTTCCAACCTTTGTCCAGTCTTTGTTTGAGACTCAAAGCACTGCACTCCTGTTCCAACTTTGTGTCCAGTCTTTGCTTTGTAACTCAAAGAACCTGCACTCTCCTCTTCAACTCTCTCGTGGATTGGATATAGCCTCATTATCCACTTGAAATCCTTCAGCATGACCAATCTTGGTTAGGATAAGGGCAGATTTATTAAGAGTGCCCTCAAAGTCAAAACCATCTTGATATTCAATAGATGCATCCGAGCCGCACTAGGTTCACCGAAATCGTGAACCTTTTCTTCATCCAAATCCTCACTGCTCAGTTCGGGCCAGTGCAGAGGGATCTACAACATGGAATGTAGAAGGTTCATCAGCTACCCTACCAGTACTCAAATTAATTCCCTCATTGATCAATGCTTCCAGATCATCCATGGTGAGATCCTGCAGATCCTCATCCATCTCACCATCTCTTTGGCCCTCGCAGACTTACCAAGATATCGCTGGGCTGTTGTACAGGTGGTTCTTTTAACATTGCAAATCCCACTAGTTCCTCCTGGTCCAGAGGGGAGATCTCCTCTAGAATCTGATGATGAGGAAGAGTCATCATTGCCATCTCTTGGATCCCTAAACTGTTAGGTGTGATGCCCGAAGGACAATTTTGTAATTGTTTTATTTAATAAATGAAATGATGTTATTATTCATATTTATTATTCTCATATTCACCGATGTGACAATAGTATTTACACTACATAAAACCCTAAAGTATATCGTTTATGTAATCACTTAACTCTCAAGTGTATGGGATATACACAAGAGGGATTGAGTTAGTGAAGATGTACTTAAAATACAATTAGCCCGTAGTGAAGTTAATCGAGAGTATCGGGTCTCTCCTTTAACGTGCTATTAATGCGCCTGCAACACAATAGGTGTGATTGTCTTATCCGGACTTTCGGTTAAGAGAACCTAATGGGGCATTTATATATGATAGATATATCATATAGTATCGGACCGATTTGATTAGAGTTCACGATATAATTCCGTAATCGAAAGTCTTATCGAATCAATGGATGTTCATATTTATGGATATATCTTAATCCTCGAGGTGATAACAATCAACCGCTTGAATCGATTATGAAGTTTGACTTGACGGTTAAGGATTACACTGAGTCTGTGGTCTGAATTACCCCATCTTGGCATTGTACTGGATTGAGTGAGTAGTCTGTGTTATCACAGATACGGAATCCATTCCTTCCATTTATGGAAGTAAATAGACAGTTCCCTTATTTGTTAATCCTAGAAACTGATCGATCGTACGAGTTCATACTACACTGATTAACTACCAGTGAGTTGTATGAATTAATTGATCACTAAGGGGTTAATGGTAAATAAGGATAAGAGATTCTAAAAAGGGTTAACGGTAACTTCCCGATTTAGAATGAATAAATATGGAGGATTAATCCATATGTAATGATTATATCAATGGACGCTTATTATTATTCTCGTGAGGAGATAAATATAATCTTATAATCGGAGGAGTGCAGTCACGGGATTATGGTGGCATATTCCTGTGATTGATTTATCGAATGTAATTATTCTATAATTATTTATTTGATTTATCGGAGTCGCTGATTATTAGTCCATGGTCCCCGACGTGCCTCCTAATATAGCATAGCTATTCTCGGACGTCGAATCCTAATAATATTAATTTAGTTCTTGTTGGACTTTATTAAAACGATATGTGAATTAATTTTTTTAGTGGACTATTAAATTAGTTGGGCTAAATAATTAAATATGTGGAAAAGACATTTTCCATAATCTTGGCCCAATTATTGTGTAATGGAAAAAAATTAATATTGACTAGGTCAATTTAATGATTTTCGCCCCCCTCTTATTTTTATGGAACAAGAAATTATTTTCTTGTGTATTAATAAGACATGTGCATAAAATATTTATTGGATAAATATTTATGGTAAGAAATAAAGATAAATATTATTCTAGATTTGTTCTAGAATATTATGGAATTATCTTTTATTCATTGGATTATTTATTTGCAAAATAAAAATCCTTGGAGGCTAAGTTTTACTCTCCTATATAAAGAGAGTTCTCCCAAGCCTTAACACACATGAAAATTTCGACTATCAACTCTTAGAGAGAAGATAGAATTTTCGTCCAAGGGTGAGTGAGGAGAAATCTTGGAGGTTTTTTTCGGGTAGCATATCGGAAGGGTTCGAGTCGAGAATTCCTTCCACCGGGAGTTGCTTGGATCACACGTACGGAAGATCGTGGTTCTCTTCACATCTTCTTACATACATCCTTTCGCGGTTCTTCAACTTGAATTTTGAGATTCAAGAGGTATGATCGATCTACATCCCCCTTGTAGAATAAATCTAGTTATTTTATTACGTGTATTATATAGATCTAAATCCTTAAAATCGCTTCCGTTGCGGATGATATTACTAACAGTGGTATCGGAGCCAAGGTGATCTATATTTATACGTATAAAATATTAGATCTAGGAGTGGTAAAACATGTAGATTTTTTGTCCCAATTTTTTTAAGGGGCCGACGCATGCATGATTTTTTTTATGTTATGAATGTCTTGGTTGAAGAGATGGATTGGGGTTGGTACTGTTTACTCGTTAGATCTATTGTAGCTCCTTTGTTTAGCAACAATTGAGCATAGGAATTGTATTTATTTTATGTCAATTTTTGAAATTTATTTGTAAAAGTAGCATCTTTTATTGTAATTTTGAATATCCGGGCTGGAAAAGATGAAGATCTTGCTGGAAAATTGAAGATCAAGACGAAACTCAAGGTATGAACGAGGAGAAACGGATAAAATTTTATTAAAAACTGCTACAGGACTTTCTGCGACGCTGAAAAGCGTCGCTATAAGTCCTGTTTAATAAAAAATGCGGCTAGGGTTTTTATTTTGTTGCGGCTGCATCAATTTTTTTTATGACCTAAATTTTTTTTTTTGATTATTAAACTGCCGCATGACACACAAAAAAAAAAAAAAAAAATTTAATATTAATTTTGGAAAATAATTAGTAGCTGCCGCATATAATGAAATAAATATTGGATTAATTATAATAAATAGGATTTATTTAATTAAAAAGACATTTTCTCCTCTCGGGTGTTCGTGGTTCGTGATCCGGCGGTTCGAGTTCAAGATTCGAAGATCAAGACAACAAGTTTGTAATTTATTTTTCCTAGGATAGATTAGATACGGGGGTACCAACAATCCATCTCGGTGTTTAAATTTTCCGCAATTTATTTTTTATGTGTTTGATCATAAAATAGATATAAAATCGGAATTGCCATGACATGCATCATATCATAAATCCACTCCATGCATACATGTAGAATTTTAATTTTGGTAATTAAAATAGGCATGTATACAAACTCGCGTAATTAGTTGAAATTTAATTAATACGTGGTAATTAATAAATTTAGTAACTAATTAAAGATCCGAGGACGGGTTATGAAATCGTTAAGCCTTTCGGTGTGTTTTCTCGGTGAACCGCCTTAAAGCCCAAACGAGATCACGTTTTCAATTCGTAGTGTCTACGAGATTGAATGATGGTAAAATAACAATAAATCTTGGATAAAAATGGTTCGCTTATAGGTTGGGTGGTCAACTGAGCTAGGCTCGACCGACTTAACCCTCCTAGTGTGATGTATGCACGGGGGTCCGGCAAGACTAAGCTACACCGGAGAAAGGAGGGGTGATTCCTTCTTATCTCAATGGGGCTGTCTTGACCCAATTTCGTCCGACTGTCACATATGTTCCAACGAATAGGACGGGTAGGCTTGCCTACGTTACCGACATCATTCGGAATCCTTGGTTCGATGTGCTTTTATGTTAACATCAAAAAGACGTGGTTAGTTAATGTTCGGTAAAAAACTAGTTTTAAAATTTATAAACCGAAACACCCCAAGTATAAGGATCTGTAGTAAAGGATGTTAACGGGTCGTCCTAAGGGAATGGAATGTTTATCGAATTTAAGTATAAACCTATATCGATTATGTCACAATTATCTATCTAAACTAAGGCTGAAACTAACTAAAACATAAACCTAAGAATTAAAACTAAAACAGGAATAAAAACAAGCAGAAAATAAGAAAACAAAAAGACGGACGAGCGTTCACTAAAGTGAACGAGCGTCTGAAAGCTTAATCTAACGGACGAACGCCTGCTATTGCGGACGAGCGTCTGACTATGAATTGAAGCAGAAAAGTGCAGGAAAACAGCAGGAAATTAGGGTTTATAAAACTAGAACTTAAACTAAACTTAATCTAAATGATTTGATTCAAACAATTAAAGGAAAACACAGCGAGGCAACGAATCCACCCATCAACAAACAACCCCCAACTAGATGGTGATCTAAAGACATAGTTTTTAGTAGTGATTTTTCACGAATTCGATCAAATATCTTCAATCAAATTTCTAAGTTTTTGTTTATCTTTTCAAACAAACTAAACATGCAATCAAAACGAAATCACGAGATTGTTTCCAAGCTTTTTACTCAACTAAACATGCTTAATCTCTTACAACATGATTAGATGCATTACTTTGAATGAAATCAAACTTAAATAACATACTTTCATATATTGATTCAAGCATCAATTAAACTTAGATCGTTTCATCAAATCTTAATTCAACAAAACTTAAACAATACAAAACAGATCCAAAGTAATGAAAAACTATGAAATAAACTCACTACACATCAAGTATCGAACTCCTCTAGTTGGTTTTGTTGTTGATGAGCTTCCTCCGTCGACTCACTGCAAGGTTTCTAGCCAACAATCATATTGGAGAAGATTGTCGGATTGGAGATTTGCATCTCTGTGTAAAAGTGGTTTTGGGGCGCAGCTTTTTTGTGAAAATTGCGGCTATGAAAAAGTATCCAATTAGGGTTGGGGCTGCTGCTTTATTTATAGAGTGCTAAGTCGGTTAGGGTTTAAGTCGGCACCGGACGCTCGTTTGAACAACCAGACGCCCGTCCAGAATGCCTGGACGGAGCATGAACGTGCGTTTGGCTTCTGTCTGAAGACTCTGCATGTAAAATACGATTACGACGCCGCATGCATGCCGCTTCATTCATACGCCGCCGTCAAGATCGATGGGCGCCCGTCTGGATTGGACGGGATGCGACGCCTTCGTTGCAATGCTTAGGATCGGATCTCTTTATCTTTATCCATTTTCTTCAAGCCAATTCCAACTCTATCTTGAATAATTCGACTTGACCTTCATTTATCCTCTTTAGCACTCGAAATTCAGCCTCCTAAAGGATAAATAAACATTGCAAAATGTAATAAAACTCAAATAATAATAATTCCATTAATTTAACACATAAAATAATCAATTTTGCAAATAACCATATTAAAATCATCCTTACTAAATAATTACACTTAAACCCTTAATTCTCATGTAAATATGCAAATGTGGGGAAATAGTAATGAAATATAACCCTTAATAATCATATAAATATGGCCTTAACAACACCCCCCACACTTAGCTTTTTGTACGTCCTCGGACAAAACAATCAAAACTATAGCTCAACTTTCATGCAATCCACATAGATCTCTAACTCACGTAACAAAAGATACAACAACTATAGCAAACAATACCATCACCGAGATAGATTCAAAGGTATGTGTGACAAGCCCTTTTCAAATTTAACAAGCCTTTCAAAGAAATATCCTCTCAAAAATCCAATGACTATCCTAGATATAGCGTGAATAGCTCCACTCAAAGCCTTCCCACGCACTCAAGTAGGATAATCCCTACACATATCATGCGGTTCTACTGGGGTATAAGATCTATGATAACAAAGACTTCACTTTATTTTTACTCATCATTTTCAAAATTTTCAAATTTGACGATATCGTCGAATGAGCTTTTACCCATCATAGTAGAGTAGGACATTTCAAGATAATCCCTACCTTACTCAAATCATAAGGTAGCTTTCACGATCGTCGTGAGCTATTGGTCATCATAGTGGTATAGGACATACGTGGTATACCCTACCTCACTCAAATCATAAACCAGCTTTCGACAAACGTATTTATTAATAATTCACTACTTATTCATTCTTTTTTTTAAGACATAAGTTACATCTCACTTATCACATTCAAAATTTATGATATTCACACAAGACACGGGCTAACTAAGGTGTTACTATACTTGACCTTCCTAAGATAAATCACTAAAACAATGAAAGGATATAGTTCAAAAATCTTGCTTCAATATCAAAGGCTCTCGTGAACGTGAAAAATAAATACTAGCTCCATGAAAGTAAAGACATGCTATAATTATCTCACTAAGTCACATACTATCATCGTTAGAAAACTACAACTAGCAAGCATTTAGTTTCAACCACATGCTCGAGACTAACAAAAATTTAAATTTCGTGGAAATTTAACATTCACTCATATTTCAAAGGATATAGCATAAAAACATACCCAATTTACGCCCCACACACTTAAATCACATTATGTCCTCGTAATGTGCGAATATAAAAGAAAAAAAACTTAGTGTTTCAACAAAGGGTTGTCGGATGAAAGTTGGCGGAGAGTCGGGCGGAGCATGAATGTACCGCGACAACTCGAATAGACAACACTTGGACATAAAAGCTTGTGAACTCGCTCAAAAGTATCTCCACACTCGATGCACCATATAATCTCGGGTACACGGGGTATATGAGCAACACATAACACAAAACACTTACCATGAATGTAGGAGGAATAACCATCAACACATAATCAACTAAAGTACTACTTTTAAAACAATAAAACAACCTAAGAAAAAAAACAAATAACTAGGTTGCCTCCTAGAGCGCTCTTTTAATGTCAATAGCTTGACACAGATTTCAAAAGATCAACCCGGATCGGGCCACTTTGGTTTGACTACCGCCACCTCGATGTCGTAATCGGAGCATCAAGCGCGAAATGATTTTCACCACAACAACAAGTCAAGTGTGCTATAAGATCATTAAATTTTTCTCTCCAAACTACACCGACTCTCTTCTTCATGTTCTTGCGGATGATAGACGTAGGTATGCTAACATGCTCAGAGTCTCTCGGAGAAGGTTCCTCACAGGTAGAGGTAGGAATTTCATCATCGACTCAAAGAAATAAGATGGAATCTCTTCACAAATCAGGACATCTCATGCTTTCATCTCTTCTTTGGAAATAAAGAGTCTCAGGATTTTCCTTTGGTTGCCCAAAATATTTCTTAAGTCGATGACCATTCACTTTAAAAGCTTGATTACCATACCCGTTCAAAGTAATTACTCCACTTGGATTAACCTCGAGAATCTCAAAGGGGCGGACCATCTAGACTTGAGTTTACCTAAACAGGTGAAGTCTAGTATTATAGAGTAAAGCCATTTCACCAACTTTGAATTCTCGGTCCTTGATCTTAGCGTCATGGAGTATCTTCATTCTTTCCTTGCTAAGCTTAGCATTCTCGTATGCTCTGAGTCCGAATTAAATCGAGCTCGTTCAATTGTAACAACCGCTTCTCCCCACGAGTTGGCTATCGAAATTTAAGAATTTAATTGCCCGAAAGCTCGTGTTCAAGTTCGACAGTAAAATGACAAGCTTTTCCATAGACCATTTGGAAGGGTGACGTGCCCATCGGGGTTTTAAATGCGATCACGATAAGCCCACAACGCGTCATCCAACTTAAGACTCCAATTAGATCGATTATTGTTCACGGTCTTCTAAAATTCTTTTCAAGCTCTGGTTGCTTACCTCGACTTGGCCATTGGTTTGGGGATGATATGGTGAACCAACTTAGTGTTTGACACCATATTTTTCAAGGATTTTATCAAGCGGCGCATTGCAAAAGTGGGTACCTCATCACTAATGAGTGCTCTCGGACGACCGAATCTGGTAAAGATATTCTTTTGCAAGAATTTCTTCACGACTTTATGATCATTAGTTTGGGTAGCTATGGCTTCAACCCACTTGGAAACATAGTCGACACACGCACGAGGATATATTTATTACCGCATCGAAGATGGAAAGGGTCCCATAAAATCTATGCCCCAAACGTCGAAAACTTCGCATTCAAGAATGGGCTTAAGTGGCATTTCCATCCTACTACTCTGCCCGTCAGCCTCTCGGCACCTATCACAACCTTTACAAAAGGCTTCATCTTCTTTAAACAGAGTCGGCCAAGAGAATCCAGATTGAAGGATCTTTGCAACCGTCTTCGGTGTTCCATAATGACCTCCGGTAGGACCGCTATGGCATTGTTCTAGATATCCCACTCGATCATGCTCCGAACACACCTTGAAGCAATCCGTCTTTCTGGACTCGAACAAATAAGGATCTTCCCATACGAGATATTTAAGATCGAAAAGAACTTTTTCTCTCTCCGATACGTCATGTCCTCTAAATGACCACTCGCTAAATAGTTGACGTAGTTAGCATACCACGGCCTAACCGCTTCAAGCTTCATCAATTGCTCACCGGAAAATCAATGCCTATATCATTGTGATTCTCTGCACCCTCATTTACTAAGCGAGATAAATGATCACCACAATATTCTCACTACCTTTCTTATCTTTAATCACAAGGTCAAACTCTTGTAAAATCGTAATCCATCAAGTAACCTTGGTTTTGCATCCGCTTTGTCCATAAGGTAGCGTGGGCTGCATGATCGGTCCATACAACAACTTGAGACCCTGAAGATAACTTCTAAACTTGTCAATGGCAAAAACAACGGCTAAGAATTCCTTCTCGGTTGTGGTATAATTGCATTGAGCCGGGTTCAAGGTGCGGCTCGCATAATAAATGGGCTGAACCTTTATCAACTCTTTGACCTAATCACTGCGCTTTCACGGCGTAATTAGAGGCATCGCACATCAACTCGAAAGGCTTGGTCCATCGGGTGCAACTAAAATAGGGGCATCGATAAGCTTGTCTTTCGAGACAATTGAAAGCTTCTTTGCACTTCGCATCGAACAATAAATCTACATCATCTTTCAAAAGATTTGATAAAGGCTTGGCGATAGTAGAAAAATCTTTAATGAAACGCTTTGTAAAGCCAACATGACCTAGAAAACCTCGTGCCTCTTTCACTTGCCTTAGGGTACGTCATCCTTTCAATGGCTTCAACCTTAGCATTATCAACTTGAATACCAACATTGGACACCTTATGTCCCAAAACGATTCCTTCGCCTACTAGAAAATTGCATTTTTCCCAGTTAAGCACCAGATTTTTCTCAACACACCGTTGGAGTACCATATCTAGATTCTTTAAGATTTCATCAAAGCTATCGCCGTAGACTGAGAAGTCATCCATGAAGACCTCCATGCATTGCTCCACAAGTCCATAAAAATGGCTAACATGCACCGTTGAAAAGTCGCGGGTGCATTGCATAGGCGAATGGCATTCTCATGGTGCAAAAGTACCGAGATGGACACGTAAAAGTTGTCTTCTCTTGGTCATTAGGATCAATGGCTATCTGGAAGTAGCCAGAATAGCCATCAAGGAAACAATAATACTTATGACCACTCAGTCGTTCAATAAGCTGGTCAATGAAGGGTAGGGGAAAGTGGTCCTTGGCAGTAACCTCATTAAGTCTACGATAGTCAATACTGCACTCAGAGTTCTTCATCACGAGTCGTAAGGCAACTTCCTCCCTTTTTCATTCTTTGTGACCGTGATTCCGCCTTCTCTTGGTACAACTTGAGTAGGGTGACCCACTCGCTATCGGCGATTGCATAGATGATGCCCATGTCAAGCCACTTTATCACTTCTTTCTTGACAACCTCCTGCATATGCGGATTCAGCCTTCTCTCGAGGTTGTCTAACCTTTTAGCTCCTCCTCCGCTCGGATTTTATGCATGCATACATCCGGGCCGATTCCTCGGATATCACCCACTTGCCATCCGAACGCGAGGATATTCTTTTAAGTACTTCTATCACCGTGCTTCTTGCTCAGTCGAGTTTCAAGAAATGATCAAAGGCAATTTATCTCCATCCTTAAGGAAGATATACTTAAGGTGTTTCGAAGCGGTTTGAGCTCTAAATCGAGGTGGTTGCTCAATACTATACTTTAACGGGCCACCTTTCTCTTTATGAGCTTGGAGTGGTTGACTAAAGAATAACTCATCTTCCCGAGGCTCAACCCAAGAAAGGTATCAGATCAAATCATCCATCGGAATCCTCCGGTCAACACTTGCTTCCTTTTTCTTGTGATCGATCATTTTTCTTAACTCTTCATCTTTAAGCTCTTACTGCGCCTCTTCCCAATCATCTACTTCCCAATGAGTAGTCTCTCTCCAAAATTCTACCTCGTCCCAACTACCCATCGTAGCTTCTTCTTCACCAGGATGAAGTCTTCCGACTCGATTCTTTGAGATCATCGTTTGTTGATGGGCATCTCCATGCTTCTAACTCACTAACTGAGCTCGGTGTGAGCGAGTGAAGATGACTCGTCAATGCCTATGGCTTGAAATGAATCGTAAGATGGTCCGCATGATCACCTTGATCTTCAATGTCCATGACTTCAAAAACACCTATCTCTCATCAACTCCTCTCGCTTCTTCTTGAGTAGGCATCTTTTCATCCTCGTAAATTGCTTCAACAAACGATATTTCATCGAGTTATGGTTCTTCCAGACTTGTCCTCGTGTGAAGGTGACGGATGTGTCATCGACTCTAAGAGTAATCTGTCCTTTGCAGAAGTCGATGAGAGCGTTAGAAGTGTCTAAAAAGGTTCGGCCTAGAATTAGAGGCATCTCCTTATCAGGTGGATAGTCTAGAATAACCCAGTCGGTAGGGAAGACTAAATGTTCAACTTGAAGGAGAACATTAGCTACACAACCGGCTGCAGACCGGCTAGATCTGTCTACCATCTGAAGAGAAATCGGGCGTTCCCGCATCCTTTTATCTAACCCGAGCTTTTTGCATACGTTTAATGGCATCACATTAATAGAGGCCCCTGAGTCGCATAAGACATTTTCGAACAAATGGCCTTCGATCTCACAGGAGATTGAAGGTCTGCCAGGGTCACCTCGCTTAACAGCGACTTTCTGTGAAACCATCGCGCAATCTTCGCGTAGCACTTCTTCAGCCATCCCCTGAAGCTTTCTCTTACTCCCACAGAATTCTTTAAGATACTTAGAGCATTTAGGCATTTCAGTTAATACCTCGGCTAAGGGCATACTAACTTGAGTGTCTCTAAGCATCCTCCTCACTCCAGCATACTGCTTGTCATTAGTGAGGGCTTTCTCTTTCCTTTTTGGTGGATAAGGAAGGGCTTTATCATTCCCTGTAGCTTGATTCTTTATCGCCTCATCCTCCTTATCCTTCCATCTTACGAACTTTTCTTCCTTTTTCTTAGTCAGGGGTACCGCCCCTTGACTTTCCTTTCTTTCCTCATCATCAGAATTATTTTCGTCCTCCGAAGAATTGTCACTAAGCTCCTCATCGTTGCTTTCTTCGCCATGTGGTTTCTGACTTCCCCCTCCTGAACTCATGGCGTCAGGAGGGGCTACTCGTTTCCCGACATCTTTCCGGGTCCAGCCTTTTTACCACTACTCAACGTTACTTCATTGAGCTCTTCTTCCTGTCCATACTCCCATTGTGGTGTAATGGCGGTGCAAACATTCACATCGGCTTTTGGGTTTCTCTCGGTATAACTCGGAAGTTTACCGTGAGTCAACTGCTTTTGCAGTGGTCTCGCCATCCGACCAACTTGTCTCTCAATAGCTTTAACGCTAGTAGACAAGGTCTTCACCATGTCTACCAGCTCATTAAATTTGTGTTGAGGGACACATGAGGTGGTATGATTTTGAGTTTGGTTCCATCCACCCTGCGGCCTTTGGGAGTTAGGAGTCATCCTTTGATAGTTTGAGTTGAAAGAATTTGAAATTGAAGGGCCAGGTGGTAACTTGGCTTGATTGAAGTTTTGTCGTTGAAATCCTGAGTAGTTCTGGCTTTGATTGAAGTTTCGGAAGGTTTGGTTTTGATTATCCATTAGATTTATTTCTTCCGTCATCTCCGTCCCTACCTGCATTCCAAGATCGGAAAGTGCGTCGAAGATTGGCCACCGCTTGCTTATCAATTCCATCTCGAGCAACCAACAGCTTTGTATCGGGATCGCTATGCATGCCTTCTTTCTTAACAACATTGGTCTTCTTGGGAGTCGACCACATATTGTTCTTTGCGATGGTCTCACCACTCAGAAAGGCGATCTCATCACCTCCCCTAAGAAGGATCCATGAGTGTGGAGTCAAGATAGTCTCTATTAGGTTGAGAGACACCTCTATAGAAACGATTCCAAAGAACTCATGTCTGTCATATCCGTGATTGGGGCATTTCCTCATCAAGAGATTCAATCTCTCCCAAGCTTTATATGATCTCATCCTCCAACCGCTCAAACGTAGCTATTTCCCGTTTCATCTCCATAATCTTGCCTGGTGAAACCCACTTAAGAGCGAAGGCTTTTTTTGACATCATTCCATGTATGGAGAGAATGATGTGCCAACGATTTAAACCACCGACTTGCTTCACCTTTCAAAGCAAAAGGAAATAGCTTTAACTTGACTATCTCGAATCAACACCAGGATAATGGCACCTTCACGATTTATACGAATGTGGACAAGAAGTCGTGTGGATCTTCCCGAGCGATACCATGGAAAGAGCTATTCGAACTAGAGCAACTACTCCGTTCTTTAGATCAAAGTTCACTCCTCCCATGTCGGGAGGGACGAATAGGTCTATGCCCTTCGAGAAAGTCTTGATTTAGATATGGGGTGTAGGGGTCCTGGTTCAGTTGATTAAGCTGGTTCTGGTGAAATTGTTGAAGTTGTTGATTTATGCCAGCTTGTTGATTCTGCTGTTGCTGCAGAGCTTGCATTTGTTGCAGAATTAGAGCTAATTGAGCTTTAGGGTCTGGATTTGGATTAGGAGGATTTTGAAATGGATCTTGATCTGCCATGGCATCAAGATCAGGAAGAAGTCTCCTTCTTAGGATAGATCGTTCAGGTTCAGGATCGAAGATCAGAAGTCCCTTCTTACTTCTCGTTTGCATAAACCAGATGAAAAGAAAAAGGAAAAAAAAAATCAACCTTAGGGTTGATTAGAACAGGTTTAGAAAAGGTTTGATGGTTTAGAGGGAGAAAAGAAAAGAGAAGAGAAGAGAAGAGAAGTGATGATTGAACAGACTGAACTGGTGTCCAGTGTTAGTGGACGTTCGTTCAGAGCTGAACGCTCGTTCAGATTTATAAACGGTCGTTTGGGGGAACAGGATTAAAGTGGACGGGCGTTCAAGTTATTAAACGCTCGTCCAGACTTCGAAAATCTAACACTAAGGCTTAAAACTTAAAAACGAAATAGAAATAATCAAGGAAACTAAAAAGAACGTACGAAAATAAATAAAGGCTAATCTAAAATTACGAAAAAAAAAAAACAAATCTAAAATTATAGAAACTAATATAACTATCAAAAATTAAAGAAAATAATTGAAGGAAAATAAAATTAAATAAAACAAGGTAAAACGAAAACAAAAATAAACGTAATTCTAAAATTTAGACCTACGAATTAAAATTAGAATCGATATAAAAGTTTATACCTAAAAGAATCCACAACCGTTACGATTCCCGCAACGGCGCCAAAAACTTGTTCGGTAAAAAACTAGTTTTAAAATTTATAAACCGAAACACCCCAAGTATAAGGATCTGTAGTAAAGGATGTTAACGAGTCGTCCTAAGGGAATGGAATGTTTATCGAATTCAAGTATAAACCTATATCGATTATGTCACAATTATCTATCTAAAATAAGGCTGAAACTAACTAAAACCTAAACCTAAGAATTAAAACTAAAACAGGAATAAAAACAAGTAGAAAATAAGAAAACAGAAAGACGGACGAGCGTTCACTAAAGTGAACGAGCGTCTGAAAGCTTAATCTAACGGACGAACGCCTGCTGCTATGACGAGCCGGCCTCGACTATGAATTGAAGCGAGAAAAGTGCAGAAAACAAAGATGAAATTAGGGTTTATAAAACTAGAACTTAAACTAAACTTAATCTAAATGATTTGATTCAAACAATTAAAGAAAAACACAATGCGGCAAACGAATCCACCCATCAACAAACAACCCCAACTAGATGGTGATCTAAAGACATAGTTTTTAGTAGTGATTTTTCACGAATTCGATCAAATATCTTCAATCAAATTTCTAAGGTTTCGTTTATCTTTTCAAACAAACTAAACATGCAATCAAAACGAAATCACGAGATTGTTTCCAAGCTTTTTACTCAACTAAACATGATTAATCTCTTACAACATGATTAGATGCATTACTTTGAATGAAATCAAACTTAAATAACATACTTTCATATATTGATTCAAGCATCAATTAAACATAGATCGTTTCATCAAATCTTAATTCAACAAAACTTAAACAATACAAAACAGATCCAAAGTAATGAAAAACTATGAAATAAACTCACTACACATCAAGTATCGAACTCCTCTAGTTGGTTTTGTTGTTGATGAGCTTCCTCCGTCGACTCACTGCAAGGTTTCTAGCCAACAATCATATTGGAGAAGATTGTCGGATTGGAGATTTGCATCTCTGTGTAAAAGTGGTTTTGGGGCGTAGCTTTTTTGTGAAAATTGCGGCTATGAAAAAGTATCCAATTAGGGTTGGGGCTGCTGCTTTATTTATAGAGTGCTAAGTCGGTTAGGGTTTAAGTCGGCACCGGATGCTCGTTTGAACAACCAGACGCCCGTCCAGAATGCCTGGACGGAGCATGAACGTGCGTTTGGCTTCTGTCTGAAGACTCTGCATGTAAAATACGATTCTGGACACTGCATGGACGCCAGTTCACTTCTGGACGCTCGTCCAAGATCAGTGGACGCCCGTCTAGAATGGACGGGATGCAGACGCTCGTTTGCAATGCTTAGGATCGGATCTCTTTATCTTTATCCATTTTCTTCAAGCCAATTCCAACTCTATCTTGAATAATTCGACTTGACCTTCATTTATCCTCTTTAGCACTCGAAATTCAGCCTCCTAAAGGATAAATAAACATTGCAAAATGTAATAAAACTCAAATAATAATAATTCCATTAATTTAACACATAAAATAATCAATTTTGCAAATAACCATATTAAAATCATCCTTACTAAATAATTACACTTAAACCCTTAATTCTCATGTAAATATGCAAATGTGGGGAAATAATAATGAAATATAACCCTTAATAATCATATAAATATGGCCTTAACAGTTAACCCACCACCACTTCCAAAATATTGAGTGGGAGCGGGGGAGGCGACAGCCAACCCCACGGCCTCTACTATAGATACAAGTAAGTGAGAGAAAGGTGATGCCTCGCGGTGCTTTGATTTCGTCCCCCTATGGATGGTGTTCACCCCTATCAACATTCATGGCTTGGTCTCCGAAAGGATAGGATTTACTGGTACTCGTCGGGTCACCGACCTATCCTACGACGGCACACTCGGGCGTACCTAAGAGATCCGATATAGTAGGTCACACTCATAAAGGATATTTTTGGTAATATCTAGGCTAAAAAAGGAAGGTAGTCAATGAATAAAGTGATGTTCGATTCTCGTGGGATGTTTGATTCTCACAAGTTATTCATTGATGAGATTGTCTCGATTTAACCGTCATCTCTTTGACCTACCCTACGGCGGCACTGAGATGCGAGGTTAAAACCTTGGAATGGTAGAGTAGACTTATTTTTAGTTTACAATTCCTAAAATAATATATAGTAGTGTTAAACTTGAATTAATGTATGTCATTTTATTTTCAGCAAAAATGTATGCTCAAATTTCTGCTTTACTGTCTGAAAAATTAACGGGAAACAACTTTAAGAAATGGAAGAGTAACTTAAACGTGGTACTCACGTATGAGAATATGCAACATGTACTTACTTCAATGCCCTACACCTTTGGCGATCCAAAAATCAGTAAAGCCGAGAGATCGAACAAATGTCGCTGGATCGAAAGCGGATAACCGGGCTCGTGGGATCATCCTGGCGGCGATGTCGGAGGTTATTAGGACCCAGTTGAAGAGTTTGAATCAGAGGAGAAATCATGCGGAAACTTACTACGATGTTTGGATCACCTAGCAACCAAGCAAGACACGATGCCATCAGGTTGGCCGTTAACACGAAATTGAAGAAAGGTCAAGCAGTTAATGGTCATGTTCTGAATATGATAAGTTACTTCAATGACGCCGGTATTCATGGATCAAAGTTCGATGAAGCAACTCAAGTATCAATGATTTTGGAATCGTTGACTCCTGAGTTTATCCCGTTCAAAACTCAGTATCTGATGGGCAAATATGAGTTGACCATGACACAGATGCTGAATGAACTGACTATCCACGAGGGCCTGCTATCGAAAGATAAGGTCCAAGTAGGGGATAAGAAAGCTGAAGCCAATATGGCCGAAGCTAGGTCATCAAACAAGCCTAAGGCCAAACAAAAGAAGAAGGGTAATGTTGCACCCGTGCCCAAGCCAATGAAGAAAAAGACTGCCAAGAAAGTTGACGAGGCCAAGCCAAAGGGCAAATGCTTTTACTGTAAGGAGGTAGGACATTGGCGACGCCATTGTCCCGAATATCTTTGTGATGTGAAAGATGGCAAAGTCAAGGCCGTCGCTGGGAAAGATAAGAAAGGTAATTTGGAATTACTATTCTTGGAATCTTTTAACGTAGCTAAAGATGTGTCCACTTGGATACTTGATACTGGAGCTACTAACCATGTATGTTCTTCATTGCAGATTCTTAGTTCGCACGAGGAGCTGGAAAAGGGTTCTCAAGTGATGCGAGTAGGCACTGGGGCGCTCATTTCGGCTAAAGCAGTGGGAGCTGTGGACTTGCATTTCAATAATAGAATTTTACATTTAGAAAATGTTTATTTTATTCAATTTCGGAGAAATTTGATTTCTTATTCTCGCCTTAGTTGAACAATCATTTTCTGCTTTCAAATTTGAATGGTGAATTTGTTATTTCAAAGAATGGCTTTGAATTGTGTTCAACTATAAATGAAAATGGTTTATATTTTGTAAGACCACATAAAGCTCCCTACTTAATAATCGAAATGTTTAAAATCGCTCATCAAAGATCTGCTAAAAGCGCGAAAGTTTCTCAAGTAAAAGAAGATAAAACATACTTGTGGCATCTAAGGCTTGGCCATATTTCCTTGGAAAGACTCAAAAGACTTGAAAAGGTTAATGTCTTAGGTGAGTCATCTGTTGACACACTTTGCTGTCTGCGATGTTGCTGGAGGGAAAAATGACTAAGTGTCCCTTCTCATCAAAGGGTAATAGAGCCCACAGGAACTCTGAGACTTAGTGCATTCGGACCTTTGTGGTCCGATGAACGTACAAGCTAGGCGGATCGAGTACTTTGTGACTTTCATTGATGATTACTCGAGATTCGGTTATAGAAAGTCCGAGGCTTTTGGAAAGTTCAAGGAGTTCCAAGCGAAACCGAAGGCAACTAGGAAAGTCATTGAAATGCCTTCGCTCGGATCGTGGAGGTGAGTATTTAGATCACGAGTTCATTGACTACTTGGCTGAAAAAGGAATTTGTTTCCAACGTTCGGCGCCTAGGACACCTCAAAGAAAAGCGGAGTTCTTTGAGAGGAGAAAAACAGGACATTGATTAACATGGTTAGATCAATGATGAGCTATGCCTCACTACCTATATCCTTTTGGGGTTATGCTTTAGAAGCGGTTTACATTTTGAATGCAGTACCGTCAAAGTCTGTCGAAAAGACACCCATTGAGATGTGGTCGGGACATCACGAAAGCATGCGTCACTTCCGCATATGGGGTTGTCCTGCACATGTGCTGATGGACAAGACTACCAAGCTACAATCACGTATGAAAGTATGTTTGTTTGTAGGCTATCCAAAAGGTACACGTGGTGGTCTATTTTACGATCCGGAAGATAACAAAGTTCTAGTCTCGACTAACGCTACGTATTTGGAGGAAAGTTATATGAAAGACCACAGACCTCGAAGTACAATTGTACTAGAGGAATTACTCTCCGATGACATCAGGCCTATTGTGGCTGCTGATGTTCCTATAAACAACACTAATAATACAACATCACTTCCGACATTCTGTTCCACCCCAGACGTCTCATGCGAGAGTGGTTCGGCCACCGGCTCGATGCGGCATGGATTTAGAGGCAATCGTAGTCGCCTCGATGGGGTGGAAGATGATCCTCCGACCTATAAGAAGGCCTTCTTTGGATCACGATAAGGATAAATGGATTGACGCAAATGAATCAAGAGATGTAGTCTATGTACTCTAACTCGGTGCGAAAGCGTGTAGAACTTCCTCGGGTGAAAGGCCCATTGGATGTAAATGGCTCTGGCGAAAGAGAGGAGTAGATGGGAAGGTTGAAACCTTCAAAGCACGGCCGGTAGCCAAAGGTTACACACAAATGAGAAGGTATAGACTACGAGGAAACCTTCTCACCTGTGGCCATGATGAAAACCATCCGCATCCTCCTTTCGATTCTTTGCATGTCCGATCATGAAATCGGCAAATGGATGTTAAGACAACATTTTTTAAACGGCTTTCTTGACGAGGAAATCTATATGCGACAACGGAGGGATTTATTGAAGAAGGTCGAGAGCATATGGTGTGCAAGTTGCTCAGATCCATTTATGGGTTGAAGCAAGCATCTCGTTCCTGGTATCATAGATTCGATCACACGATCAAGTCTTATGATTTCAAACAACACTTTGCTGAATCTTGTGTGTACAAGAAGGTTATCAAAGATAGTGTTGTATTTCTAGTGATGTACGTTGATGACATACTCCTAATTGGCAACGATAAGGGGATGATGTCCGACGTGAAAAGTTGGTTGACCACACAATTCCAAATGAAAGATTTGGGAGAAGCGAGTTATGTTCTAGGGATCCAAATTATAAGGGATCGCAAGAACAGAATGTTAGCTCTATCTGCAAGCAACTTATATAGATAAGGTGCTGGCACGCTTCAGTATGGAGAACGCAAAGAAGGGTTTTCTACCAACCCGTCATTGCGTTTACCTCTCTAAGACTCAGGGGCCTCAAACCCCTGAAGAGGCTGAAGCTATGGGAAGAGTGCCATATGCCTCGGCTGTTGGTAGTCTTATGTATGCTATGAGGTGTACGAGACCTGACATTTGTTACGGCGTTGGATTAGTCAGCCGTTTTCAGTCAAATCCAGGGCAACCGCACTGGACAGCAGTAAAGAATCTCATCAAATATTTGAAGAGAACCAGAAATTATATGCTCGTCTATTCGAGTGGGAGTTTGGAGCTAGCGGGGTACACGATTCGACTTTCATCGAGGCGAGAGATGATTCTAAATCTACCTCCGTTCGAGTGTTTACGCTTGGTGGCGGTCTGATAGAATGGAGAAGCCAAAAGAAATCCAAAGACACCCGATTCAACAATGGAAGCCGAGTTCATAGCGGCCTCGGAGGCGGCTAAAGCGATTTAGTTAAGAAAGTTCATCGGATTAGGCGTTGTCCCGAATCTTTGAAGATCCTATTACTCTCTATTGTGATAACAATGGGGCCATTGCCAACTCTAGGGAACCTCGAAAGCACATTAATTCAAGCATATAGAGAGAAAATACTTTGGTGATCAACGATTTTGTCGATAGAGGGACATTTCCGTCAAGAAAATCGCCTCCGCCGATAATCCTGTGATCCATTCACCAAGACGTTGTCGATTGAAGCTTTTAGTCGACACTTGGAGACTATAGGTATTAAAGACATGTCTCATTTGCTTTAGAGCAAGTGGGAGTGATAGTTTGTCTTTGTATTTTAAATAATAGGGTGTGCTCTAAAACAATTAATCACATGCTTTCGTGCAAGTGGGAGATTGTTAGGTGTGATGCCCAAAGACAATTTTGTAATTGTTTTATTTAATAAATGAAATGATGTTATTATTCATATTTATTATTCTCATATTCACCGATGTGACAATAGTATTTACACTACAGAAAACCCTAAAGTATATCGTTTATGTAATCACTTAACTCAAAGTATGGGATATACACAGGAGGATTGAGTTAGTGAAGATGTACTTAAAATACAATTAGCCCGTAGTGAAGTTAATCGAGAGTATCGGGTCTCTCCTTTAACGTGCTATTAATGCGCCTGAAACACAATAGGTGTGATTGTCTTATCCGGACTTTTGGTTAAGAGAACCTAATGGGAATTTATATATGATAGATATATCATATAGAAATTTGGACCGATTTGATTAGAGTTCACGATATAATTCCGTAATCAAGAAGTCTTATCGAATCAATGGATGATCATATTTATGGATATATCTTAATCCTGAGGTAATCACAGTCAACTACTTGAATCAGTATGAAGTTTGACTTGACGGTTAAGGATTACATTGAGTCTGTGGTCTGAATTACCCCATCTTGGCATTGTACTGGATTGAGTGAGTAGTCTGTGTTATCACAGATACGGAATCTATTCCTTCCATTTATAGAAGTAGATAGACAGTTCCCTTATTTGTTAATCCTAGAAACTGATCGATCGTACGAGTTCATACTACACTGATTAGCTACCAGTGAGTTGTATGAATTAATTGATCACTATGGGGTTAATGGTAAATAAGGATAAGAGATTCTAAAAGAGTTAATCAGTAACTTCCCGATTTAGAATGAATAATCTATGGAGGATTAATCCATATGTAATGATTATATCAATGGACGCTTATTATTATTCTCGTGAGGAGATAAATATAATCTTATAATCGGAGGAGTGCGATCACGGGATTATGGTGGCATATTCACCTTGATTGATTTATCGAATGTAATTATTCTATAATTATTTATTTGATTTATCGGAGCCGCTGATTATTAGTCCATGGTCCCCGACGTGCCTCCTAATATAGCATAGCTATTCTCGGACGTCGAATCTTAATAATATTAATTTAGTTCTTGTTGGACTTTATTAAAACGATATGTGAATTAATTGTTTAGTGGACTATTAAATTAGTTGGGCTAAATAATTAAATATGTGGAAAAGACATTTTCCATAATCTTGGCCCAATTATTGTGTAATGGAAAAAAATTAATATTGACTAGGTCAATTTAATGATTTTCGCCCCCCTCTTATTTTTATAGAACAAGAAATTATTTTCTTGTGTATTAATAAGACATGTGCATAAATATTTATTGGATAAATATTTATGGTAAGAAATAAAGATAAATATTATTCTAGATTTGTTCTAGAATATTATGGAATTATCTTTTATTCAATGGATTATTTATTTGCAAAATAAAAATCCTTGGAGGCTAAGTTTTACTCTCCTATATAAAGAGAGTTCTCCCAAGCCTTAACACACATGAAAATTTCGACTATCAACTCTTAGAGAGAAGATAGAATTTTCGGCCAAGGGTGAGTGGGGAGAAATCTTGGAGGTTTTTTCCGGGTAGCATATCGGAAGGGTTCGAGTCGAGAATTCCTTCCACCGGGAGTTGCTTGGATCACACGTACGGAAGATCGTGGTGCTCTTCACATCTTCTTACACACATCCTTTTGCGGTTCTTCAACTTGAATTTTGAGATTCAAGAGGTATGATCTACATCCCCCTTGTAGAATAAATCTAGTTATTTTATTACGTGTATTATATAGATCTAGATCCTTAAAATCGCTTCCGTTGCGGATGATATTACTAACATAAACTTGATGCCCTCCTCCTTCAGTTGCTCATCAAATAGGTCCATCAATCTGGATTGCAGCAGAGTAGTATCAACTAGGTCTAACAGATTCTCCACTCCCAACTTGTTAAAAGCCCATTCTTCAAAATCAGTCATAGGTTCAGCAGCTGGCTTTTGTCTCTTGTAGAAACCAAACTTCCATTGAAAATAATCAGCAATTTGTCAAGTTTGGGATCCACATACTCTTGATTTTCTTTCTTTTTCTTTCACATGCCTTTCAAAGGGCATGAAAGATCTCTGAGGAGCTTGACTCCAGTACCTTGTTGACCTCCAAAGGTTCCAACAAGTAAATTCATGGTTTCTTCAACAGATGTTTGAAAGTCAAGAGTTCTTCTTTGAGGTGGTAGATTTGTGCCTACTACTTCCATCTCATGCCACACTTGATTCCCCACGACTTACATGCTCATCGGTTAGCAAAGCAGACGCTCTTCCCCGAGTTCTTGCAACTATTGCGGGGTCTTCAACCAACTCTTCAATTACTTCTTCAACTACCACACAGAGAGTTCGAGTTCGGTGGTTTCTTTGTGGTTCTTCATGGAGATTCTACAACAGCTCGAGGTCGATGGGCGATGTATATCTTCAACAGATTGCTCAACAACAACTTTGTCCGGGCAAGATCGTGAGACTTGACAACCTCTTCAGGTGAGGAGTCAGTAATCTCCACAGGCTTGATAATAGTTAAGGGCTCAACCTCAATAGCCTCTTCTTCTTCTTCTACTGATGCTTCCTCTTGGACTCTTTGTGCTTCCAAGTTCTTTAGTTCTTTCCTTTTCCATGTTTCGCTTATGGATAATTTCTTTTCTCCTTTTGGAAATGGGTTCATCATCCTTTTCACCCACAAGACTTCCTCTCTCTCATCGGCTTCCTTCTGTTGTTCCTCGAATTTCAACAACAGCTTTTCCTTGCAAAGCACCAACAGGTCGAGAACCTCCACTGAACCCTCAATGCACTCAATGATGCATGTTGTATGCTTCCTTGTTTTCTTTGAAGGCTTTAAAACTTGATTATCTTCCTTGTATCTCCACCCTTTCTTTTCTTAGCGATTTTCTTTGGTGCAAAGAGTTTAATGATTTCTTTTATGTTGCTTGACCTGCTCACCACCAGCATCACCATCATCTCCACCATTATCATCATCAGCAGCTTCTCCAGCAACCTCTTCATCATCATCTAGACCAGGAATAGCATCATCAATTTCCTTCTTGTATCTAGACTGATTGATCTTTTCAGATGCTACATCAGGGATTCCCAGATGATTCAGCAGGGTCTGAACCATCAAACCTAAGGGCAGGGCCTTGGATTTCCTCTTTCCCTCTTTTTCTTCCTTGGCTACCTTCTTCATGTAGTGAATGAAGTAACCAGCCCAATCAAATTTCATGCTCCTGCAAATGATTATCATCAACTCTATCTTGGGTCCTGATAGAGTATCCATACTTCCAACCAGTCCAAGTATGTTTTTAGCAATGAGTTTGCTCAGCAGGTTGTACTCATGCCCAATATGTCTGCAGTTGATGCAGAATGGATTTGGTGGCTTCATTAGTTTTGATTTGATCTACAAACGCCATCTTGTCCAATCCCATTGCTTGAGATTGATTGAACCATCCACCACTTCATCAAATCCAAAAACTTCCCTCCATGAGACTTGAGGAAATTTCTATTTCTTGTCCATTCACAAATTGTTTTAAATGCTTGATTCCTTCCTGTATTTGAATGTTTCTCCGCCCGACAACATTTGTAAATGAGATTGTCTCGAGTCTTATATTCAAGACATTCTCCGGACCGGCATATCTCCTTATTCTTCGACCAATGTTAATGGCCAATTCAGTTCTGTTTGCATCCAAAACAAAGCCTCTAACACTTTGGCTTGATTCAATCTGGACATCAACCTTTTCCGCCATTTGTATGAGAAGAGTGAGATGAAGAAGATTGATTCTCAAATCGTGTTCGAGACGATTGTAAAAATCGCGATGATAAAGCGATTTTGCAAGTAGAGAATTTGTTGAGATATAGGCTGTATAAATAGACGGTGGGTAGTTGTAATCATTGCACGCGCGACATTGATGCTTGACCACGATTAATCTGAATAAATCTCGTCTTGACACGTGGCCCATTACTTCTCCATAATGTTTGTAACCGTTAGATCGTGTTAATCATGCGGTTATAAAGGATGAAATAAATATCCCACCAATTCTCGCTTTTTGACTTTAATAACTTTGGTATGTAACGTTCCATTCAAAGCAGGTAGTCCTCAAAGCGAGGGTGGGCACAATGATCTGATAAATAAAGATGCTTGGCCTGATCAAGTGACTCTCTTTGATCCTTGTTTTCTCCTTGTTTTGTTCAATTGATAATACAAAATGAAGTTTAATACCAATGACCGATCCATCAAGTGAGCTCACCCAACATGACAAAGACCAATCCCTTGGCAACCTCATTTGCTCAATTGTCCAAACATAAGTACATGGAATTGTTGATACCAATGACTAATCTGCTAAGTGAGCTCACCCAACATAGCAAAGACTAATCCCTTGGTGAATTCCAAGATTCTTTCAATATCAGTCAACTTTGATAATTCCAAGTTCGATCCTTAATTTGGCAAATCTTTCACTTGTCAAGTGGTTTTGTGAAAATATCGGCAAGTTGATCTTGATGAGGGATGTATAGAACCACCACATCTTTCTTTTCAACATGATCTCTTATAAAATGATGTCTCACATCAATGTGCTTGGTTCTTGAGTGCAAAACAGGATTTTCTATGATTGCAATTGCACTTGTGTTATCACACATAATTGGAATTTCCTTTTCTTCAATTCCATAATCCCTTAATTGTTGTCTTAGCCATAGTACTTGTGCACAACAACTTCCAGGCGACAATGTATTCACTTTCAGTGGGAAGTTGATATAGAATTGCTTTCTTCTTTGAACCAGGAGACCAGTCTATTTCCCATTAACCGATTGTGTTCTGAGGTGCTTTTTCTATCAATCTTGCATCCAGCATAATCTGAATCTGAGTAGGATATAACTTTGAAGCTTCCTTCCTTGGAATACCATATCCCTACTCCCAAAGTCTCTTTTAGGTACTTGAGAACTCTTTTGACTGCACCTACATGACTTCCTTTAGGTTTAGATTGAAATCTTGCACAAACACCTCTGACAAAGAAAGGATATATCAGTCTCTGGCTGGCGATGAAGGTGACAGACTGCCTATCATCCTTCTGTATAAGGTCTGATCAACATCTTTGCCTTCTTTATCTTCATCCAATCTGATATTTGTACTCATAGGGGTTGAATTTTTAGTGCTATTTTCCATACCAAACTTCTTCAGCAACTCCTTGGTATACTTGGTTTGATGAATGAAGATTCCATCTTTCATTTGTTTAACTTGCAATCCCAAGAAGTAATTCATTTCTCCCATCATACTTATTTGAAATTTGCTCTTCATTAGATTTGCAAACTTTTCACAAAGTAAATCATTTTCAGAACCAAAGATTATGTCATCAACATAGATCTGTATCAAAGAGTCTGTTCTCTTCACTGATTCTGAAAAGTGTCTTGTCAATGGTGCCTTTTGTAAATCCATTGTCCACCAAGAATTGAGATAAAGTCTCATACCAAGCTCTTGGTGCTTGTTTCAATCCATAAAGTGCTTTGTTGAGTCTATACACTTTATCTTCTTGATCTTTAACTTCAAATCCAGGAGGTTGCTGTACATACACTTCCTCCTCTAGAATGCCATTTAAAAATGCACTTTTGACATCCATTTGATATACTTTGAAGTTCTTATATGCAGCATGTGCCAAGAATAATCTGATAGCTTCCAATCTTGCAACAGGTGCATAAGTTTCATCAAAATCTATTCCTTCTGCATGAGAATAGCCTTTTGCAACTAGTCTAGCCTTATTCCTTACAATGGTACCAGATTCATCAAGTTTATTTCTGTATACCCACTTAGTACCAACGATATTTGCATGATTTGGCCTTTCAACTAGTGTCCAAACTTGATTTCTTTTAAATTCATTTAATTCTTCTTGCATAGCAATTATCCAATCTGGATCTGAAATTGCTTCTTCAACAACTTTAGGTTCCATTTGAGATAGAAAGCAAGTAAACATAGCTTCCGGTTGTCTTCTAGTCCTAACACCTTGCTCTACATTGCCAATAACTTGTTCAGCAGGGTGATTCCTTAACCATTGTGGATTCTGGTTATTTTGATTATCAGGAACCTCATCTTGATGAGGTCTGCTTGTAGCTTCTTCTACAGGGGTTTCAAGCAGATCCTTGAACCGCTTTCGATTGTTGCATCGATAACATTACCGCCAGGTGTGTTAGCAGGCGCGATGATCGAAACTTTTAAATCATTGAATCTTTCCAAAACTTCAACACAATCTGGATCAGTGACTTGTTGATTCTCAGCAGGTCCACAATCTTCATCTTCCATACCAGTAAACTTAGGTTCATCAAACACAACATGTATTATTTCTTCATGTTTTAGTGACCTCTTGTTCAGCACCCTGAATGCCTTGCTGACTGAAGAATATCCCAAGAAAATTCCTTCATCTGATTTTGGTTGGAATGTTTTCAAGTGTACTTTGTGATTTAGGATAAAACACTTGCTTCCAAATGGATGGGAATAGGATATGTTAGGTTTCCTTCCATTCCAAACCTCATAAGGTGTCTTGAGCTTCTTCTTTTCTTGATGTTCTGCTTTGTGTATAGCATGTTGTATTGATTGCTTGAAATTGAATATCTTTCAGGTAGCAATGCTTCACAAATCATTGTCCTTCCTGCTTCCTTTAAAGTCCTGTTTCTTCTTTCAGCAACCCCATTTTGCTGAGGTGTACCAACAGCAGCAAGTTGATGTAGTACACCATTCGGTTCACAATATTCTCTTATAACTTTGTTGAGAAATTCAAGACCACGATCGATCTTATCTTTATTACTGTTAAACTTTTCTCATTCTGTAATCTCTTCAAAAGATTAGGCATGCTTTGGAGTGTTTCACTTTTCTTGTTCATAAAAATCACCCAAGTGTATCTTGAATAATCATCCACAACCACTAAGGTGTATTTCTTTCCAGTTACACTTGTTGGAGTTATAGGTCCAAATAGATCCATATGCATCAGCTCCAACACTCTATTAGTTGATTGTTTAGTTTTTGACTTGAAGCTTGTCTTTATCTCTTTTACCTCTTGCGACATGCATCACATATGGCATCCTTTTTGAATGTGATCTCGAGTAAACCAATCACCACTTCTTCTTCACCAACCTGATTAATATCATCAAAGTTTAAATGATTCAACTTCTTGTGCCATAACCAATTGAGTTCGGACTTGGTATGCACAATCGCAGTGAGTTTCTCGAGGCTGCGATGAACCAATCCACAACATACATGTTTTGTTGTCTTCTACCAAAGAAGTACAACTTGATCACCTCTTTCACTAATGACAATACAATTGTTTTTGTCAAAAGTGACTTTGTATCCCATGTCACGAGAATTGTCTAGTGCTCGACAAGTTGTAGTCCATCCTTCCACATATGCAACATTCTTGATTGTAAGTCCATTCCTCACAAGTGTGCCATATCCTCTTGTATATCCAGTGTATTTTTGTTGCCAAAGTTCACCTAGGACCATCTTTTGCCACAAAGTTTGGTAAATAGTGCTTATTCTTTGTCATGTGTGCGGAACATCCACTTTGTCAAAGTACCGCACACCTACTACAAAACAAAGTTAATGCATTTTAGGTACCCAAACCTATTTGGGTCCATAGTGGTCAGTGGCAAGCATGACCCTTGGTATGTTTCCATAAGGTCTTCTCCTGAATGTGTCATACTTTGGTTCATACATGTATTCCACACATCCATAAGTTCTAACAGTAGGTTGTGTAGGAATCACATATGTTTTCTGGCCTTTTGGTTTATAATGCTGTTTAAAGTGATTCTTGGTGTTAGAAGAATTAGTATAACCATTTGTTTGCTGTCTGTTAGGAACAGCCCTGTAATATGGAGTCTGCTGAGGTCTTGTGTAAGTCCTCTGCTGATCCCATTGCCTAGGTTTTACCCTAGCTGCATGGTTATACTTGTTGTTTCTAACAGTAGGCACAGGAGTATTCCAATCATCATCAGTGGGGAACAGTCTACCTTTCCCCCTGAGATAAGTATCCCTTGAATGATTAACATTTTTGGGTTTAGGATTCTTATCCTTGGAATATTTCTATTTCATACCCTTTTGTGGTCCAGCAGACTTGGTAGCAGGTCTGCTATCAGCAGGCTTAGAAGGCACAGCAGTCCTATTTTTAGATTTACTCTTTTTATTAGGAGTCGTTGACTTCTTTGACTTCGATTTTGCTTCCTTGAAGTATTCTCATTGGATTTTACCGCCTCAAAGAACCTTCTTCGGAGTTGGATCTAGTGCGTACACAAACTTAGGACCAATTCGTACTAGGTTCAATGACCTTCTTGGATCCATTCTTGTTAGGTTGTTGAGTTCCAAATCAAGCCTGTTCTATCACCATAAGACTTTCCAGATTTGTATGCAAAGCGGAGGAACAAGATGGTTCAAAGAGATTCGAGGCTCATTGGATGATCAAGCAGACTTACACCGATTCTCATCCAACATCTTTTTCTTTACCTTTGAGAACCCTTAATTCAGCTTTCAATCTTCCAACTTCTAACTCAAGAGCTTCTTTTTCAGCCTTCACAATCTCATAACCAGATTGTATTATCCTCAGTTGATTAAGGATGGCATCCAAAGTTTCATTATTGTCAGAATTTCTAGGATTTGAACCACAAGTTGATTCACAATCACTTCCAACAGGAGTATTGATGGATACAATGTTGTATACCTCCTCAGTTTCATCCATATTGGCCATCAAAGCATAATCTTCCATATCAGCAACCAGTGCTGTGTCATCTGATTCATTTCCCTTTTCAGATTCAACTTCATACCCTGATTCATCTTCAGCAACCATAGCCTTCTTGCCATATCTTCTTTGTTGACTCTTGGTCTTCAGTAGGTCTGGACAATCAGGTCTAAAGTGTCCAGGCTTCTTGCAGTTGAAGCAAAGATAATCAGGTTCCTTGCTTTGTTTTAACTCAGGACATTCAGGTTTGAAGTGTCCTGGTTTCTTGCAATGAAAGCATAGATAGTCATTATCTTTCTTTGATTCCTCTTTCTTTCTCTCAGTAGGCCTCTTTGCGAAATTTCTTGCAGGGGCCTTTCCAGTCTTCATCATTCTGATTTTCTTGCTCAGTAGGGCAATCTGCTCCTGCATCTCATCCAGCAAATCATCTTGTCCTCCTGATGTTTCTTCTTGATGTGAAGCAGCCAGTGCAGTGGTCTTTGGCTCTTCCTTTTCAGTCTCAGGTACAAGCTTTTTGCTAAATTCATAAGCCTTGAGATCTGAAAACAACTTGAAGGTGTCTTCTTCATGCAACTTTCTCATTTCTTCTATTGCAGTCACCTTCATTTTCCAAACATCTTTTGCAGGTAGAGCCTCCAAGATTTTGGTGTTTATTTCTTCTTTTGAATAACTTACACTCAGCAGGGTAAGTTCATCTAGGATTGCATTGAATCTTGATTCCATTTGCTCAATGGTTTCATTTGGCAGCATCTTGAACTTTTGGAACCTCTTTACGCCACACCCGATTTTATTCTTCTTTATTGCATCAGTGCCTTCACAGATCAAATGTATCTTGTCCCAAAGTTCCTTAGCAGTTTTGCAATCTTTAACCTTCATGTACATATTGCTATCCAAAGTTCTATAAATGATATCAATAGCAATGTTGTTGAGGTTTGCTCTTTTTACCTTCTTACATTCCATTCTCTTTTTGGTTTAGGAATGTACTCGGTTGTATCACCCATTTATTGCCTTGGTAATCTCAAGTGGTCCATCGAGCTTAGAACATCCATCATCTCATCATGAGTTGCATCAAGGTATGCTCAGCATTCGACGTTTATACTCATCAAATCTATCAAGAGAACACATCGAAGATAGTTCTAGCATCTTGGGTGTTGTCCATGATGCAAGACTTTGAAAATCAGTAACTTGAAAGAAAGTTTCAAAGAATTTTCACAAACACAACAAGTAGGATTACTTCAGAACATAAGCACTGCTCCGATACCAATTGTTGGTCCCTTGAAAAGGCTTTGGTTAAGTTTAGAGGGGGTGAATAAACTTAACACTTAAAACTTTGGAGTTAACAAATTCAAACTTCAAAGCCGATCTGGCGATAATTCAGAGTCTCTTTGAGACTTCAAGAGCCTGGCGATAAACGAGAGTCTCATTGATAGTTGAGTTTGCTTGAATTTGTGCAAATGAATTATATCAAAATTAAGCCTTAATACTTGTTGTTAAATATGATACTAAGTATTAGATACTCAAATGAGTGCAAGTGTGTGATTTCGATTGCTAGATTCAATGAGGTTGATGTGCAAAATAAACTAAGTGTAGAAATTAAATGTTTGAAAGTAAGTAGGCGAGATTTTATAGTGGTTCCGTGGTGGTGTAATCTCATCTCACCCACTCTTCTCTGTGATGTTGGAGGAAATTCACTAGAGATCTTTGATGTAGCTGTTACAAAGATTCCTAAGTTGTTTGTCCTTCACCAATAACTATGGCTTCACAAACCTGGCGAGGAGCAGTAGGATTGTTGCTCTGAGTCTTCCCACTTTGTCTTTGATGGGTAGGATTGCCTCTTCACCACTCCACCACAAACAATAGTCTTTCACACCCAACGGATGCTTCACTGTCTTCAGCAGGTTCTTTATAGAATAAAGATTGAATCAAGTAAATGATTCATTTAAATACTTGATTAGGATGATATAATCGACTGCGCCTTCAAGTGTGTAATCTTTATGTAGCTTGAATACGAGAATGCACTTGAAGAAATTCACTAGATCGTGACTTTATGCTCGATAAGTTCAACAGGTGTTTTTCATTTCGAGTTATCTCTTAAAGTTTATCCAAAATTCATCATCTTATTTCTAAGTTGAAAGTCCTCTATTTATAGGCAAGAATGCATGTGACTTGTATTTGAAATTCAAATGGAACCGTTCCTTGTTTTTGTCCCATCCGATTTGCATTCATTCACTATTCATAGGATTTATTCTTTGTAATTCCTTTTGACAAAGATCAGGTTTGTCCACCCTTTGACTTGTATCCAATGGATAAAAATATGAATCATCCCAACGTTCTTTTAATCTCAAAGATTTGATTTCCTTGATAAGTCGAGGTAGGTAGTTGGTCAGTCCTTATCCATGTAATCTTCCAATAATCTTGAATTAATCGAGGTATTATAACAAAGAGTTCATCGATCTGCTTGAGATACATATCGATCTCTTTGAACTCCAATTTTCTGTGTATAAAATACAATGCAGCTGATTTCTTTTATCTAACTTTTATTTGTGAAGTTAGATTACACCTTTTTAATTATAACCAAGTTCCAAACTTCATCCAACTTATGGAACTTAGACCTTCTACACAAGGTATATGTGATCAGTTTAGGTCATCACTGACTTGCCTAAATTCTAATCCCATTCCTTGACTTAAATTACTAAGTTTGATCCCTTAGCCTTCTGTAACTGAGTTTGAACCCTCAGCCTTCAGTCTTCAGTCTTCAGCAGGTTCCTGACTAGTCTACTGACCTATCTACCCTACTGACCTAGACTAGTCTGCTGACAGAAGTCAGCTGACCATTACAGTGCTTGTTTGATCAAACCTATTTATGAATCAAACTCTAATAAACCTATACAATTGATCTAGACATCTTTTTGCCTTTGCACTATAACAGCTAGTATGGCACTCATCATCAAAACATAGAAATAAGTCCAACAATATATGTTCTTTTAAAGAACCAATTATGAATTGTTATATGATAACGTCCTTAGTATTAAACTGTTATAGAGAAACCATGATAGGCGATTATGGTTGATGAGATCTCTAATCACTTTAATAAGTTTGATACTTAAATGTCTCTAGGCTGATGTACTATTAAACAGGGCATTGATAGTATGAACAGGCTAGCACGTATTAGATGCCTTCTGTCTTTAGGGCAGGGATAGATCCCGTCTATCGAAGTGTAGAGACACTTGGGCTGTATGTGGACGTGTATAAGAGAATGCGACGTTAGGATCGACCCCACTTACACGGTTAAGTGTCACACTATGTGGCGGTTGTGTAATTATCCTTTGGACCGGAGTCTTCATGGCATCACGGTGTGGATTGTCATGCTTTGACACTATTGAGATTTCCCCTAGCCACGGGGCGATCATGCGGTAGTGATTGGGTGTGATACTGAAGCATGCGGAGTTATAATGATTGGTTGTCCGGGAATCGCGTATCCTATGATTGAGATTGAATATCCGAAATGGCCTTCTTGTAAGGAATGTCTAGCTCTCATGAATCTTTGCAAAGTGGGAGTAAACAAGTTACTTCGAGAGAGCATGATATCCAGATTATAAGATACGGTCGTTGATGTTTTAACACTCGACTAACGACCGTATGGATATTATTACAGCGATAGGATTGTAAGTTACACGGTAACTGTTTCACATGAAAGGTAGTAGTCATTGCATTTGTCTCTTCCGATGATTGGGGGTCACGGTGTGATGCTAGACGCTATCCCGTGATCGTTAGGCATGAAGGGCATTTTCGTAAATTGCACTTTGTGTCTACGGCCAACATATTCGGAAGCCTATCGGGGTCACACACATATGAACATCTAGCCAGATTAAAATGTGGTTATAGATGATAACCAAATAAGGAAAGTTTATCTCGAGACTATAAAGGTTATAGTGGTAAATTAATATGGTGGTATTTATTTGTTATGAATAAATTAAATACAAGATATTAAGAATATTATATTAATTAAAGAATATTCCAGATGCCAATTTATTGGCGTATGGGGCGCAACTTATTAGTGTATAAGATACACTTGGATTGTGCAATTTAATTAATGGTATTACCATATATTAATATTAGATATTAACATATAAATATATATATACATATTGGCATGAATTGTATATGTATGTGATACGTGTACATTCACGTGTATAAGGGATGCATATTTAAGTGGTGCATATGTTTATATATATAAATGGATTTATATGTGTAATAATATATATGTGATATATATATATATATATATATATATATATACACATGTGTAAATTGATTTGTGGTAATAAGATAAATATAGTCAATATAAGATATTGACAATATCTTGGAAATATTCAATATAAGATATTGACAATATCCTAGATTTATTTAATATAAGATATTATAATAAATGAGAAAAATCAACCAATTATATTTTCCTTATTTTATTGGGAAAATATTTTCTTCTCCTCCACACTTCTTGGGGTGCCACTTTCCCTATAAATAGGAAGTGGGTGTCAAACTCTTTTGTACAACATAATTCCAAGAACTAATAGTTTTTGTGTAAAATAGAGAGCATCCTATAGAGAGTTGGAGAGAGGGGAAAAGGGCCGGTCTAGCATCCGGAGCTTTCCAATAGCAATCCATGATGGGATTCCGGCGGGCTGTTCGTGTGGACTAGCGGTAGAGGCCGAACACTTGGGCGGCTCTATGCAGAAATACTCTCCTTAGACGGTCAAAGCGTCAATCTTTTAGATCAACCAAGGTAACCACCGTCTACTACTTGTTTGTTTATTGCTTAAACGAAGTCGATCTTGGGTAAAAGGAAATCAAATTTTTGAATTCCGATGCGTTCCCGCGTAGATTTCATAACAACTAGTGTGTATTGTAGGAATCTTACATAAATTGGCTCAAAGTGTATAGTGCAAATGCTATATCAGGACTTGTCAAGGTAAGATATTGCAGTGCACCTACAATGCTTTTGTACATAGTTGGATCTGTCAGTGGCTCACCTTCCTGTGGAAGCAGCTGCTTCCCATGCACCATTGGTGTTAGACATGGATTTAGATGTTCCATCTTCAGCTTCTTGAGCAAATGAGAAACATAGTAAGACTGAGTGATATGCAAACCATCTGAATTTCTTGTAACCTGCATCCCCAAGAAATGTGACACTTGCCCCAAGTCTTTTAGGAAAACTTGGAGTCCGGAAGTTGAATGAACTTCTTGATCGCTTTAGGTGAATTTCACATCAACAATATGTCATCAATATACACTAGGGAAAATAAAATTGGATCAGCAAGTCTAAGCATAAACAATGATATGTCACACATGGACTGAGTGAATCCCCAGTCAAGTAGTTGAGTTTTTAAGGCTTCAAACCATGCCCTAGGGTCCCCATAAATTGCCTTGTTCAACTTGCACATATACCCTGGCTTCCTTGGATCTTCAAAGCCTTCTAGTTGATCTATATAAACCGGTTCATGTAGTGGACCATTTAGAATGCATTATTGATGTCTATCTCGGTTGATGGGCCAATGCATGAGAGCGTAATAGCGTAATGATCCTGATGGTTGCCAGCTTTGCCAATGGACTAAATGTCTCTGTAAAGTCAATCCTATAGCTTTGATGGTAGCCCTTAGCAACCAACCTTGCCTTGTGCTTCCAGATGCTCCCATCTGGATTCAACTTCAGTTTAAACACCCATGTGCATCCCACAGTACACTTATTGGAACTAGGTTTCACTAGATCCCATGTTCTGTTATGAATAAGTGCCTTTTACTCATCAACAATTGTATGTTTCCATTTGTCACCTACCACAGCATCTGATACACTGGTTGGTTCAGTAGGAAAAGTGTGAACCCTATCCACTGAGACATTGGTTTTAGGTTTAAATATACCATTTTTGGACCTTGTTTGCATATGGTGTGTTCTGACAGTGTTTTGGGTAGATGTGGTGGTATGACAGGCTCAATGTTGATATTGATTTCAGTGCCTTATGGGACTGTGTTGTGTGGTGATTCATGAGTACTTGTGGCAGATGGTGAACTGAATATTGAGGATGCATTAGTGTGATTAGGTGTGTGACTTGATATGAGTGATGCAGTGAGATATGCATGTGCATTTGGAGAAGCAATGGATGCATTTCTATGATTAGACAAAGAGGAGTTACCATATGGATTATCATTTGATCTTTGCTCAATAGTGCAACTCAAGCCTGGACATGGATCTGGCTCAGTCACAGCAGTTGAACTAGTGTGCCCCTCTGAATGAGTCAGACCAAAAGGAAGAGGATTGGTGAAAGGATCAAGAGTACACATAATTTGTTTTGATTGCCCTTGAGTGAAACCTTCTAAAAGGGAAAATGGAGCTCATTAAATTTGACATTATTAGAGATGTATATTCTTCCTGAACTATCAAGGCATTTATACCCTTTGTGATGAGGACTTAGGCCTAGGTTAACACACTGAGTGGTATGATATTGGAATTTGGTGGTATGGAAGGGTCAAAGATAGGTATAGGCAGCACAACCAAAAACCCTAAAGATAGTATAGTCTGGTTTCTTGCCAAAGAGACATTCATAGGGAGATTTGTGACTCAAAACAGGGGTTGGAACACAGTTGATGATAGACACAAAGGCTCGAAAGTTGTGCCAACAGAAGTTAAGACGCATGGATGCTTGTGCTAACATGGTCAACCCTAGCTCTGTTATGTTTCTGTACTTTCTCTCGGCTCTTCCATTTTTAGTATGATCATGAGGACATGGGTGTGTGAAGGCTATGCCATGCTGTTTTAGAAAAGGTTCAAAGGTTATTCACCCCCCCCCCCCCAATCAGATTGAACACTTTTTATTTTAGTATTGAACTGAGTTTCTACTATGATTTTGAAGTGAGTAAACACAGAAAGAGCTTCAGATTTGGCTTTTATACGAAAAATCCAAGTGAACCTTGTATTATCATCTATGAAGTGGGTGTAATACAAGTGTCCCTCAGTGAATTTGACTGGAGCTGGACCCCAGATATCTGTATGTACTAAATCAAATAAAGAAGCGACATGAGAAACAGAACTCAGATGACGTAAATCATGGGATTTCCCAAATTGGCATGCATCACAAAATAGAAATTTTCTATTGATAACAGTGTTGCAATCATTTAGGATTTGACTCAAGATTCTACTAGAGGGGTGGCCTAGCCTCCTATGCCACACATTAGGATCCTTATTGAAGTCTAGAACCATTAAGGGCTTGACACTTCTGGACTTAGTAGACCCTTGACCTAGAAAAACAGCATATTACTTGGACTGGAATGGCTTGGATTGAAGGGAGATCTTGATGTGATTCGGATGGAATCAAATCCGATGTTTTGCCCAGGAAGTAACTAAGGGGAACAATGATGAGCTAATGATCCTAGACCTAGTAATCCAACTAAATCGTAGGCAGAGAACGCCCAACAATCGCTCACAATGCTGGTAAATCCTCAAATGGGTGAACTTTCTGCGCTTAAGAATATTCTCACTCGCAAGTGATATTCAAGCCTCACGACTTGGTTGAGTAAAACTCAATAATTTGGTTTCTCATATAATAATTGTGTGTCAAATGAAAAGCTAGTGTTTGCCTTATATAGGCTTACAACCAAAAGAACTAGAAGGAAAAAAGCAACGTGGGAGAAAATCCCACCTAGAATGCGCCCTATATGCCCTATTAGGCTTCCTAGACTCAATTAAGCCCAAAAGTGGACTTTAATTAAAAGAATTCAGTATTTTGAATAAAAATAAAGCTCATAATGCAAATAAAGCCAAATGTAAATAAAGACTACACAGCCGAAGGATGGTCTTCATGGCCACGTCTTCTAACATGGACCGGATCACATCATTCCCTCCCGGTTCGAAAGGATTCATTCTCGAATAAACAGGATGTCATAGAACAGACCTTCATCACGCACAACATCACAAGAAACAAAAATAAACTCCAATGGTACGCCGGGATCAAAGATAAAGCGAACAAACATCTGTAAATCAATAGCATGTGGAGTGGTCGCACCGTACTTCACTAAAGGAACATCCCAATGGGCTTGTGGCTTGATATAATGGTGAATGAAGCCATGGTATGGAGAAAGATGATCTTATAAATGCAAATCATGAGAGACATCTGCATGCTCCAAATATGGATCATCAAATGCTTGCTTCAGCTTTCCGCCACAGGCAACAATTTCAAGAACATCCAAATGCAATATATGGGCGGCAGTGGGTGTATCCAATAACCCTTTGGTACCCGCAAGTGGGGGATCATGACGTACCTATAAAGAAAATGCTGGGGAAACACAATACAAGGGTGGCTCAATGGTGGCCACATGTGTCTCTGCATCCTCAACAGTCATCTCAACCACAGAAGCATCATCAACATCAACTATAACCTCAGATGCATCAACAATCTCAACCTGATGAACATCAACAAATGCCTCCACCTTGTTAATAACCGCATCCACAATAGGACAAGCAGCCTCTCATCAAGAATTTTCTCCATCTCAACGGTTGCAATAGTTTCCTCATGGCGTGTTCCCATGGCATCTCTCAATTCTTTACCTTTTCGTGGAGATTCAGCCCAAAACAGTTCACTTTCCTTCTTAAACCGTTCTGTGCCTTGCTTACTCTGCTCATATTGCTTCTTCCTCTCAGCGAGTATCCCTAGTATCCGGAGTCTCTCTTCCTCTATCCTCACATCCTCCTCTTTTTGAAGCATCACTCTAGCCAACACTACTACAAAATATGGATATAATGACACTAAATTAGGGGCATTTTATCAAAAACGCCCTTTCAAGGCCTTAATGGGGCGTTCCTAAGTCTTGGACACTTGCAACAGGAAAATGTATCATTGTTATATATTTTTTTATATTTTTTATTGTCGCTAGGGGCGTTCCATAAACGCATTATAAATTATTATTATTTTTTCCCAAATTTTTTCCGCTTGCAATACAAAAACAGCGGGTAAAGACCCTGCCTCTAGCATTTTCACTTTCACTAAACCCTCCTGCCTCCCCCTATCTAGGGCATTACACAATTCCTCCACCTCTTTCTTTTACACCTCCATCTTGCACCTCCACGCGTCTTTCACCTCCATCTTCCATAAAATCGGAGCCTTCATCTTCCGCAAGCTGTGTTCCGACATCATTACAGGTCCTTGATTTGCATCTATTCATTTCTCCTAAGGCTTACTCTCCGACCTGTACGCCTCTTCTTCTACTTTGATTCTTCCAAAACAGGGAACCTCGTTCTTCCACTCCAATCTTCAATTGTCGTCACCAATTAAACTACAAGCAGCGTACCAACATCGAGCTTCACAGGTACATGTTTTATTTTTTGATTTTTTTCTAGGAGCAAGTTCCATAATTTACAAATTTTTTATTTGAATTTGTGTAAAAAAGTTTTAAGCTTTGTCAATTTATTTGTTTGGTTTTCAACTCTGTTTTGGATTTGATTACAAGTGAAAGTTCTGAGCCTATAGACTTTGTTTAGATTGAAGTTCTGAGCTTTGTTTATTCTGTCTTTGTTTTTGCTATTATACAGTGGTATTTGTAGTGTCATTTTATGAAATTATCCGGAGGTAAGAGGTATTCTTTAGATCCAACTAACGAGCCCAAAATTTGGAATCGAATGGAGGATTTTGAGCTGATTGTCTCGTGAATCGAGCAGAAGGATCATGGCACTACATCAAACATCTATATTGTTCGTTGCATATATTTTATGGTGTTCGCTAAATGACATTATGGCAAAAGCTTGAGTCTTGTATCTCCACTGGATTCTGCTGGTAAGATCTCCACCGCTGCAATTTCTTTTCTTTTTTTTTCCTGTTTTGATGTCTGATAGTCTTTTATCAACGATATTACGAGATGACATTATTCTTGACATTTGTGTTTCACTTGAGAGGACATTTCGTATCATATCATGGACACTTTGAAAACGGTAATATTTAGCTTCATGCTATTGGTTTCCGGACTGAATTAGCTTTTAAATCTGCTTGTTTTCCATATTTATTCCCTGACCAAGTTCTTAAAGCTAATCTAGCTTATGCCTGTTGTGGATATTTAAAAATGTGTCTTGACATGAGCCCTTATATATGATTAAGTTAAAGTTTAGAGTCTACTTTGAAATGTGCTCTATGAGTTTGTTCAGAGTGAAATGCATGAAATTCTCTATGTCACATAATTTGTAGAGAGACTATGTACTTTGTGCGCTACAAGTAACCTAAGATTTAGTGATATTGCATTTTGGAGATCTGGTCTAACAATTTTACTAAGATGAATTTCTATGTGGCATGTCTTTTCACAGGGAGAGTGAGTATGCAGCTTGGACCCTTGTTAATGGTTACGCAGTGAATCATGTCACTATATCTACTCATCAGCTTAATCCCATTTAAAGCATATCAAAAACCTTAACCAATTTCTCGAGGACAATAGCTATAGACTAAATTCTGAAGGAGGTGTTCTTAAGGGTTAGTAACCTCTCATTTCTGTCATCAGCACTTCCTTCTTATGCTTTGACCCTGTTGGTGTTAAGCTATATATGTGTATGTATTGCACTTCTCAATGTCTTAATCTTTCAAGGATTTTAGGAGAATTTTCATTGTGTTAAAAACATTCATTCTTTGTAGTTTTCTGGTTTTAAAACCTGGAAACTCTCACACTCTTTTTTTCCTTATATTTCAGTAAGGCCAGATGGGCTTCTGTTGCAAAGTTCAACGGTAGCAGATGCAATGTCTTTCCAATTCTCTGATGGCATCACAGAATCTGTTCAACGAGATGACCATGCTGGATCGGGTAGTAAGGTTGAGACTACCCTATCAAATAGGAGGAGAGGAAAAGATGACCATGATGGTGATAAGAAGGCAGATGATGAGAGACCATCTAGGTATTAGGATCAGTCCCATTACTATGATCTCATGGCTGGCTATTAAGGTTTAAGTCACCCTTTCTTTCTCTGCTTGCTTTGGGAGAACATAGCAGTAGTAATGTTTTTTTTTCTTTATGTTTCATTGATGGTGCTCTGGAGAGTATATCTGCTAGTATGTTCTATGGTTTTGCTACTTTTGTGAATTCTGCTAGTATGAATAAGGTCGATTGTTGGACAGTATTAAATATTTCCACTGAAATAATGTCATATATACAGGTATTATTTGAAGTTCAGAATGCTTGATTTTATTACACTTATTTTCAGTCATCCTAACTTCATGGTAAGAAGAGATGACTCTCAGTAATTTTTTTCTTACACATATAAAGATTCTTTTTTAGCTGTAGAAACCAATGTTATCCCTACAGATATTCTAATCTAGATTCTCATTGTTGTTGTACTATTTTAGTTGCTTACTTTAAGGCTGTTTCTTCTGGTAAACAGCCTTACATGAGTGTTTGTTCCTACATATTTATGCATAAATGTAGTGGCATCGTCATATTTTGCTGTCAGCTTTAGACGACCTACTGCACAAAATTTTGGTAACACCAAATACTTGATTGAGTCCTCGTTAATATTGATTTGTGACTGATTAGTGATTACTGTCTTAAAAAAAGGTACCATGTGATGAGCAAAGAAGGAAGCTCCATCTTTATTTTTTCACTATGCGAATGGTGAGTTGAATATCGAAGGTATAATTTGATTATGTATTTTGAATTTGATCTCATTATTGTGCACTTGATTAGGGGATAAGATGATCCAGCAATGTTGGAAAAGCTGTTGGTAACTGTTGGAGAACATGAGATATCCAAGACAACTGAAATATAGGTAGTAGTAGCATGAACCATGTATAGCTTATAGCTCCATTTTTGAGATAAATTAACCCTCACAATTCTGTTTGTATCACCTGCAGCATGACTTCTCGGACAGATACGAATGACCAAATTGGTTTCCATTATATATAGATTGAGAATGTAAGTGTTATATGATCAAGTTGTTCTCTGGCTACAAGAATCACTTAAACACGCCTTTTTTTGTTCCCTTGGTTCTTGGATTGGAGAAATGAAATCCAAGGTATGTGCAATTCCATGGTTCTTCAGCTTATTAGTTCTTCATTTTAAGTTATTATTTGTTTTCTAGCGGCCTATTTTCAAATAGTTTCATTTTTTTTTTATACAAGTCTGAATCCCGTACAATGGAACACTTTTTTTAATTATCTGACAGTGAATGATTCTGCTCGTTCATTTTTCCTTTTAAGGCGGTGAAACCACTGGTTTTGAATTGCATTTAGGTCTATTGTCTGTACTTTTTATTTTTTGAATATTTTTAGTAGTAATTGCTTGTTGAACTTTGGACAAATTAGACAAAGTGTGACATAGTAGATTCTCAATAGTTGTTTGTGGTCAAGTTATTTAGTTGTTACATATTACCAGCATTCTGAGTTTGTGAAAACTCGTCAGGTACCATGTGCACTTTTTGGTAGGTCATGTTCACACATCATGTCAAAGAGAAAATGAGCTCATTCATGCAATACTGAAAAGATCGTAAGTTTTCCGATCTTCCTAATATCATACAGGTTTTAATCTATTTTCTTAGAGTGCAAGAATTGGCAATTCGGTTTCATTCATAACGCATGAATCTTATCTTTTTTTTCTTAGAGTGCATGCATTGGGAATTCAGTTTCATTCATAATGCAAGAATCTTGTCTTAGTCCGGAAGACGATGATCTTGAAAAAAGTTGCAGCAGGAATCTAAAAACAAAGTAGAATATAGCGATAAAGATTTTTCAGGTTTGTTTTCTTATTAGAACTCTTTGTGCATGCTTTTACGGTAAAAAAAATATCTATGCATTGGTGCAATGTTCCCCCTCCCCCTTTAGTCTTGTATTTGGTTCTTTTTTCTGACAACTGAAACCTTAAACATGCAGTGTGAGAGGTCAAATGATATGTTCTGTGACGATATATTTGGAGAATATTTGAATAGAGTTCTATGTTTTTTAATGCATGTTTTAATTGACTTAAGGTGTAATTCCAACTTTCTTCATTTGAGAACAGTTGTATTGGAAGTCTTTATTTAGTTGTTTCTTAGTAGTGGACTGAATATGCATGGAAAGGAATATATATATATATATATATATATATATATATATATATATATATACACACACATGGAGGTATTAATTTTTTTTAATTAAAAAATTCTAATGAGGCGTTTTGGAACGCCCTAACAGGGTTCTGTTGACCGTTACATTTTGCACATGTTATGACATTTTAAACCGCCTCATTCGGACTCAATAAGGGCGTTTTCAAACGCCCCATCCATTGTGTTAAGGCGTTTCAAACGCCCCATCAGGGTTGTGTTAGGGCGTTTCAAACGCCTCATCAGGGTTGTGTTAGGACGTTTTGCCTATTACAACGTCGACAGAAAGGGCGTTTTCATAGAATTCCCCTAGATTAAAAACGCCCCGATAGACTAATATATAGGGCGTTTTGGAACGCCCTTAAATGCCTTTTTTGGTGCAGCAAGTAACGAGGGGGCACAAATTGCTGCTGTAATTCTCTTTTCAAAGCATTCCACGTACTAACCTTTGGTACCCTATGTATATGACTCAAAAATTTTAATTCTGTCCACCATCGCGAAGCCTTCCCTGTGAACAGAAGTGGTGTAAAATAGCACTTATCCGCATCTGAATAGTTATAGCATGCAAAATAGTGCTCTAACGCAGCTTCCCAGTAAAAATATACATCACCATCCGGTGCACTACTAAATGATGGCAGCCCCATTAGTACCTCACAACTCTCGTGTTTACACTCCCCTCTTTCTAAGTTGTATAAAGCACCCTTGTCAAATGAACCAGAAAAGCAAGCAAGAGGAAACAGCAATCAAAAACCGACTCTCTAGAAAGGATACTAGGTTTCAGACCGAGAATAGGTTGAAAGGTATGGGAGCAGAGTGGGATAATGTGTGAAAAGTTGCTAAATGCGATTATTAAAGACAAGAAAGGAAATGACTCAAAAGACGGAATGAAATTGGATGACTGCAATATTTCACGGGTGTGAAAAATTTCACACCCAGGTGTGAAGTTCTCGTTCAAAAAGTTGCATTTTTATTTTTTTTTTATTTTTTAATGGCTCACTTTAGATAAAGCTAGAATAAATTAAAATAAAACAATCAAAGAACAAATTAGGTCAAAACTCTTCTTGTGTTTTACACTGCAGGAACAAAATATGGGCTGGGCAATTAATAAATCTATAAGAGAGATCAATCAAGAAGGATCAAGCATAGGTTCAACGTGAAGCAAGAATATAGCCGATCTTTTTATTTTTTTTATTTTTTTTCTTTTAAGATTTGAAAGGATAAAATCCCAGAAATGATCCTACTATTCCGAGATCGAACCATATTAGAAGATGAGCACGGTTGACGAATGAATTTGATGCAACTATACCTGGAAAATTGTTTTTTTTTTTTGAAGATGCAAAAACGCAGAAAAATAAAATATGGCTGGGACTATATATATATTTTTGGTTTTTGACGATGATAAGAACAGTAACGAAATTCAAGATGGCTGTTCTTGGGGGGGAGTTTTGCCGATCTACCACTACTTTGCCGGGCCATTTGTGCGACTACCACTCTCTTGTCGAAATACCACTCCCATTTTCGCGTTTTAGGTGTTTTTTGAACCAAACTAAACCCTAATTGGGAAGGGGGAACCCAATAGGGGAAGGGTGTCCCTTAAGATCGTGCACAAAGGTGAAAAAAACGGGAGAAAATCGCGAATCAAAATTGGTATTTTTGCCTTGGGTGGTATTCTCACAATTTGTTCCGAGAAAGTGGTGGTAAACCGAAAAATATCCCGTTCTTGTTCTTGGGGGGGGTCGGACGACGAAAAAAAATCAAGAACGATTTTTTTTATTGTGGAATTATACGGATTAACGGAAAACAAAAATAAAAGGGATATTTGTTCATTAAAGTTCTTTGAGCTCTCACTAATAATCGATGTGATTCCGGATGGAATCAAATCCGATGTTTTGCCCAAGAAGTAACTAAGGGGAACAATGACGAGCTAATGATCCTAGACCTAGTAATCCAACTAAATCGTAGGCAGAGAACACTCAACAATCGCTCACAATGCTGGTAATTCCTCAAGGGGTGAACTTTCTACGACGAAGAAAATTCTCACTCGCAAGTGATATTCAAGCCACACGACTTGGTTGAGTAAAACTCAATAATTTGGTTTCTCATATAATAGTTGTGTGTCAAATGAAAAGCTAGTGTTTGTCTTATATAGGCTTACATCCAAAAGAACTAGAAGGAAAAAAGCAATGTGGGAGAAAATCCCACCTAAAATGCGCCCCCTTATGCCCTATTGGTCTTCCTAGACTCAATTAAGCCCAAAAGTTGCCTTTTATTAAAAGAATTCAGTATTTAAATGCAAATAAAGCCCATAATGCAAATAAAGCCCAATGTAAATAAAGACTACACAGCCGAATGATGGTCATCATGGCCATGTCTAATAAAATGTACCGGATCACATCAAATCTCTTATGACTCACTGTCTACAGACACTATCTGATAGAGCCCATCCTTGAGTTGACACTTGAGCATGGGTCTCCTTGTTACCTTGTCCTTAACAAAGCAAAAGTAATCAGTGAATTTAGCAAAAACATTATTATCAGACATCAATTTGGAATGACTAAGTAGGTTTCTGGTAATTTTGGGACCATGTAGAACTGTGTTCTAAAAAAGAGGACCAATGTGTGTGTGAAGGATAGTGTGACCAATGTGCTCAATGTGTAATTGTTCACCATTCCATACTGTTAGTGTATCACTGACATGGTAGGTAACATTTTTATTAAGATTATCCAAGTCTGATGTCACATGATTTGTGGCTCCACTGTCTAAATACCAAGCATGATCTGCAACAATACTTAGTGTGGCCATGCAAGCTGATGGTTGATTAGTTCTTGGTGCATTGTTGAGATCTGGAGGCTGAAAGTCCCGTCTCAAACCTATGCCAGCAAATTGCCACAGTATGCCCATTCTTACCACAAAGTTGACATTGCACCTTGGCATTCCCTGACCCTTTCCACTGCCACCACTTCTTACTCCTCAGCTTCTTCCTCCACCTCTAGAGCCTCCACCCCTACCTCTGTAGGAGTCCTGTCATGCTGGTCTAGCATATGATCTTCTTGGTCCAGGGGTACCATTATAACTAGCAAGATATGCAGTAGGATTGATTCCAGACCCTTGTGGAGGGGGATTAAATCTGGCTAGAAGTCTTTCAAGGGTAATAAGCTGGGATTGGACTTCCTGCCAAGACAGTGACCCAATCCTAGAAGTTAAGTTGACAATTACAGCTTCATAATCATTATCTAACCCTCCTAGAGTGGTTAGAATCAACTCAGACTTGGAGATGGGTTACCCGGCGGTTTATCAATCATTCCTTATCACGATTTCATGGTGGCCAAATAGTCCGCCATGGATTTGGACCCTTCTCGACTTTGGTGAGTGCACTTTGTACTCCAACAATCTAGATTCAGATGATTGTTGAATAAGATTTCTAGAGTGGACCAGATTTCATGTGAGGATGAGCATTCCACCACCTCGATGATGCCTACTCTGTTATCAAGCCAAGCAGCCATCTAGTGAGTACAGAGTCCATGGAATCCCATTCTGCTACAGCTGGGTTTGGTGGGAGCCCATGGATTTCCGGTGGCCGTGGTTTGGTTCCAAACAGGTATCCATCAAGTTTGTAACCCTTGATTACTAGTAACACAGTGTATCGCCATAGCAAATAGTTGTCCCTTGTCAATTTAACAATGGTAGGTAGACTCAGATGACCGGTGAAGGGGACGAGACTCATATTGTTGAATGGTGAAGTAGGACTAGCAAATCAGAAAATTGGTGTGACATTTTCTGATCTACAAAACAAGGTTGATGGTATAAATGGGGGAAGAGTGGAGCTAAGGTTTAAACCTGAAAGATAGGAGCCACCATGGAAAGGATTAGCTCGGTGACCGTCGGAAGCGAGCTAGTTGGGTAGAAACGGCGTCAATGACGGATAAGGGATGCCGATCATCGCAATTCCGGTGAAAACTTCTGGAATAAATGTTGAAGACGGTATGCTGATGCATGTGGTGGGAGTCCCTGAGCTTCCTTCACCTCCGGCTTCGATGAGAGGAGCGGACCTCGGCGGTGGTTCCGCCATAACCAGTTCTCCGATACCAAGTAAATAAAATTAGTAAAGGATGATTTCATTGATTTGCAGAATGACTGTGTTACACCCTTATATCACCAATACAGTTATAACAAACTCCACATCCCAAGATAGAATCTATCACTAGATATTATCTAATCTATTACAACCGATCACCAGTGTCCAGCTGGTACTACTAGATTTTACTCTTTACAATGCCCAGCACTGTATACAACATAAAATAGTATGAAAGCAAATTGATTAATTTAAAATTTTCTCATGTTTGAGTTTGAATATGACTATTTCAAATTCGAACTCTGACTGGAGTTGAAAGTGATGGTGTTTTAAATCAGCTAGATGGAACTTAGGTTTCACATTGATCTAAACGAATTTATGAGTCTTGAAACTTTGAATGGATGATATATAAAATTACCACATGATATGATGATAGTAAAAATAAAATGACATTTAAAATATTTCATTCCAATCTAAACAACTCATAAAATATTACCACCGTCGGTGAAAATCTTTTATGGTGTTATTGGAGTGTTACCGGTGTTCTTAGCTGAGAAATGTTTAAGTGGGTTTTAGCCTCGATCAAATTAAGTTGCAAAACCAGTACTCAACTCTTTAGCATCCTTTATATATTATCACTGAAACTTTATTGTAATTCTACTTTAACAAACACCAAATTCTTGCATCATCGACCCAAAAGAAATAATTATTGCTCAAAATCATCTTCATTTCCCCAATTGACGGCACAAAACAAAGAAAATAGCAGCATCTTATGAAATTTAGACAACTTAGGATACATAAAAGCAATACAACAAACATCAGTCACCTTGTTTATGTAAAATAAAATCTCTTCAACAAAACATACAAGTTCCTGAATCGCAAACCAGTTTTAGAACTCTTCAAACCTAACAATCTACCATACTCGACATACTGCAATATTGGAAATTAACTAAAAAATTAAGTAGAAAGTGGTGTAGGAGGAGATGGAGACAGATGGAAATTCGAAAAATAAGTAGAAAGTAGTATAGAGGAGATGGAGGCCGCTGGAAATATATTGCAACTCGGTATCAACTTCTCTCAACAACAACAAAAAATTGAATAACCAGTTTCTTTGGATTATTTTATTAAAAGGACGGGAAGTGCGTAGTGGGCAGAACGACACTCGCACCCACGTCCACACACTTCACATTGTCTAAAGAGAGGCTATTGTAATTTCCAATTTTAATTTGCGGTGGCTGTTCTGCAAAAAGTGCATATTACAATGTCATTTTTTAAGTTATTGCATGTGCTCAGGATGAGTGAAAATCGATTTGTGGGTCACTATTTACTCTTGTTGGTAGAACTATAGTATGGTGAAGCATTAAGCAATTCAATATTGTAGATACAACCATTGAATGCAAATATATTGCAACTTCTAAAGCAACTTAGGAGGCGGTTCTAAACATTGAATGCAAATATATTGCAACGTCTAAAGCTACTAAGGAAGCGATATGACTCACAAAGCTTCTTTGTGTTCCTTAAGTTGTTTCAGGTCTGCAAAACCGTTCTCCCAGAATGAGGTTATCATTTCCAACTCAATTGTAATTTAATTGTAACACCCTAAACTTAAATTACCGCATATATACTTAATATTCAAAGAGTTTTACCGTAAACTCATTCTTTTTATTCATAACTTTTAATACACGAGAGATATTATGATCACATAATAAACCCATTTGATTTTTTTGACATAAATTTAAATGCATGGTATTATGCAAATATATTGAGTCAATAATAATTGAAGTCATTTTATTCAATTAAAATAATATGATATTATCGTCCTACAAAGGGCTTCTCACATGGAGATTATTGATAGAAGTTGTAAATATAGTAGTGAAAGCGTTCATTCTATCCTTTGTTAAAGAGATGCCAAGCTCGAGTGCTCCTTCAAATCTTCTCGATAAAGCGATCAACATCAGAGTTGCAGATGAATCAATCGATACACATTCATGTTTTTCCAGCACTCCCCAACCAAAATCCGCATTATAATTATACACATTTTGTTGTGTGGATCCAATGATAATCAACATCCCCGGCGCCACCGCCGTCGTTTGGATATGCGACATCCAATCACCTCTCAAAATTCCGTCACGGTCGTGGACTCTCTTGTGGATAGTATCTCCGATAGCAGCGGCACATACCGACATACCTTCGCTTCCTACTAGTTGCCCATGAGTTGATCGCACTATACAAGGCACAATGCAATTCCCGAAGTAGTTTTGAGGTATCGGCGGATCAAAACGTTGTCGACAATCGATATAAGCGCATAAGTTTTCACGTTTATCGTCTTCCACATTCTCCATTACAATATTTAACGATTTCGACAAGCATGTCCAGATGAATGCGCAAGTCACAGTGAAAGTTGATAGATTATTACCAATAGAGTTTTGGTTTTTAGCTGAAACGTAACCCTTTAGCTTCATGATATCAGAAGGGTGTAAGATGAATGTGGCTCGAACTTCGTCTTTAGAAATTATTTGATTTGGAATTCTAAGAGGGCGTTGAGATTTGAGTTGTTTCATGTTGTTGAAGATTTTTCGACCGAGATGAAATGGGTCGTGCACCACAGATCTGTCGTACAAAGGATGAGAAGAAGTTGCAAGTAGCTCTAATGAATCTCCATTGAATTTGCTTATCGAAGCCCATACTTTGTTGAAATTTATAAATACACTAGCGTCACCAATAACATGAAGAAGAGTGCGTCCGATGGATACACCGGAGTTTGGAAACACTGTGACCTGTAACACATATACAAATAAAGTGATTCAATACATTAGTTTAAAAAGGGAAGGACTGAAAAGTCCTTTGATATATTTTAGAGGAATTGGTTTAAAGCTACAAAAAAAAAAAAATAGATAGGAAAATAAGAAGGAATATCTTTTCACACAAATTTTTGTCTTATCATACGATTTTTTTCCATTTACTTTTTTTTTATATTTTACTGCTAAGCGTTCATTCGACTAAAGTTTGGTGAAATATGATACATTATCCATCTTGAAATATGGTCGAAATATACGTGTTGAAAGTCCACACTGGTTGATTACGACCATATTTTAAATAGAATGTTTGAAGTTTTCCAAACTCATACATAGTGGAGAATCATTCGACCAATATTGAGTCGAATACTCTGCACATTCGAGACTAAAATTGGTCGTGGATAACAACAATGATATAAGAAAGACTACTATTAATTCTCGATGAATTTTAGACGAGAATATTAAAAGTTTTGTACTCAATTTTAGTCGAATGTCTTTCGACCGGTATTGAGTATGAAAAACATTCAAAATTCGACTAGAATAAAATCGATTATAATGATCGTATTCTCACTCAAATTAGGTCGAATGGGCTGTGTAATGAATTATTATAAATTGGCGAGAATAGTATATATTCTCCGGACTCATTTACGTTCAGAATGGCAGGCATGTGGAATATCCAAACGAAGCCCACTCTCGGCTCTTGGTAAGTGTAAAACAACATTTGTGTGAAAAGATAGTCCCAATAAGAATCATGATAATGGAAATATAAGTTAGTGTAATGAGGAAAAATCCAATCGCTCATAACTCCAAAAATCATTGTTTGTTGCAGATGGAAGCTGTTTTCAAATCTAATGATTCCTATTCCACTGTTTGTGTATTTTATTTACAAAAATTACATCAAAATAACATTTAAAAATATCGAGATAAGATGCCTAAATAAAGAAGTGAAAAAAGAAAAAATGTGATGATAAATTATCATCTCTCGACAATCGAGATCACTTAGGATATATTCGTTTTGGTAGTTGAATACGAGAGAATTTAAATTACAGTTAGAATCGGATACGTGTTTTATTTTTTTACCTAAAAAAATTTGATGTCCCTCTTTATATATTTTTATATTCAAATTGTTTTTTTAACAATAAACCCTATATTTTATTTAACGTTCTTTTTATTTTTCTATTATATTAAATAATCTCCTTTCGTTACCAAAATGTTTGGGACGTTTATTATTTTCATTTCTCTTCGAAAAGTCAATTAATCATCAAATTTCGTTAATTGATGTAATATTATTAGGGTTATGATAAAGTGAAACTTAAAATGCGTAAATGTAAAAAGTATTAGATCGTTTGATGAAATTGAAAAATTAATTAGGCGTTTAAGTAACGGTTGAAAAGTCAAAACGTTCCAAACATTTTGAGACGGAAAGAGTAGTAAAATCAAATAAAACAGTATTGGAAATGATATTACTTTAGATTAATAAAGCAAAAACCGGAGAAACTAATAAATAAATTAATTAAAATGGGTGTATAGATTCCAATGTCCGTGGAGGATCCGGCCAAATACCTGTAAAGCAAAAACCGGGAAACTTCATCGCCGGAGGTTACAAACAGTTCCGGCAACTGCGGAAGCAAATCGTAGAATTTATGAGATTCTCTTTGATGATCTCCGACGAGATAATCAAAATCGATGCTCGATTCAGCAATTGTTAAAGAAACAGAGTCCCCCTTCATGTAACGCAGCTCCGGCATTTTATCGGAGGAGGAATCTACGGGCCAAATCAATTTTCCGGCTAACGGAAGAAAGTGTTTGAGAACAAGGGAAAGAGATGATTTAATGGATGAAATGATGAAATCAGAAGTGGGATTGGAATTGGGATGGCGGAATCTGTAGAAATGAAGATGCTGACTTGGAGGAAGGATTAACCACTGTAAGTCGTAGAAAGTTAGTGGGAGTGTGAGCTCGGCGACGGCGTCCGGCGGCGGCGCAACACCGCATTTCTCAATCAAATTGATTTCAGGATTTGCTGCCATCTTAACAAATCAGCTTCTGGGGTGCTTGCTTATATCGATTATATATAGTTTAAGATGAATTGACTTCAATGGTTCCTGTGCATTATAATGATGTATTCATATTCAGCAATTACAAAATGTTTGACATTATTTCGTTGAGTAATTAGTTAAAAAGAATCCTATCCTTGGGTCAACTTTGAAACTTGTTTCGTATCTTTATATTTAGCAATTTTACATTCTATCTTGTCTAATATTTTACGAAAAATGCATTTTTTTGAATTCAACGCTAAATGAAACGGAATATACGTGTTTGTCATTTACTTACCGTCAACATTTCACGGGTGAACAAAATAAAAATAAAAATAACTTTTTGTTTATTATTTCTCCAAAATCTTCGTTCATTCTCAACCCAATTATCGAATACGAATCAATTGTCATTTCCGATTTCTAATTTCCCTTCCACGTCTATAAAAATTTCTAATTTCCTTCCCCATGAATAGAAGATTAATCAATCGTGAGTACTTTCTGTCAACACCGCCAAATGTCTTCCGCTACCAAGAATTGTGCTCAAGATGGCACTTCGAAGAATGAGTGTTGAGCAACCTGTTTCTGAAACCATCGTTTCAAACACCTTTGAAAATTGAAGAAGAAAATAGCGAATATCTATTTACCGAGAGAGAGATCGATAGCAAACGTCGGATACAATTGTTGGTCGACAAATTAGGGTTTAATAGGAGAGGGGGATTTAATTGTGCAAAAAAAAACTAATTAATTTAACGTTGAGAAAGAAAATGGTTTAGAGGATTTATTTGATTAAAATAAATATTAAAAAAAAGTAAAAACATGAAAGCGCGTGAAATGTGGATTGCGAGTAAATGCGTATTTATCGTTTCTTTTAAAGTAAAATTCAAAATAAGGTATTTGTTGTAAAATAGTACATAAGATAGATAGTAAAAATACTAAATTTAAAAATATATGATATGTTCCAAAGTTGACCCATAAATATTAACGTTTTACGCTAATTACTCTTATTTTATTAATATACCTTAGCTTTTCCAAATCCATACCCACCGGGAAGAAATGATGAAAAACGAATGCTACCCACCGCGAAGAAATCAAGAAAAACAAATGCCATGTGAGGTCAACTTCATTAACCAAATAAACAAATTTATCCAGGGTCGGGAATGGCGCTATCAACTTTGTTAAGGAATACTTTGATTTGACATTTCAATGTAGATTAGAAATTAAAAAAATTTCAATGTAGATTAGAAATTAAAAAAAAAAAACAATTCTAATGACAATAAATTAAAGAATATTGTATTGAGATTTTAAACCAAGATCTGGTTTCTTTTATTCAATTACCTTAATATTACGATTTTCATAAAATAGGAAAACTTGTTATTTTACTGAAACGTAATATTATGTTCATTATTTATTTTTGGATTTAAAGCGTATGTGTATATATATATCTTGATCTAAACTCGTCATTCTTGTGATTGATATATATTAATCGCGATTACTTCAATTAAAATGCATAATATGTACTACAAAACAATGACAACACAATATGTCCAAAAGTTATATTGATACAATAATTATGGTTATATTTCTGCTATTAGCATTGCACGGTAAAATATACATTTTGAAAAGAAGGTTTTTTTTTTTTAAGATGAAGACTGTATTGGCATTTTTGTTTTGCGGGAATGAAATGAAATGGAATAAAATAATAGGAATGAAATGGAATGGAATGAAATAAGTTAATTCTATTAGTGCGTTTGGAATGTGAAAAAATGAAATGAAACAATTTATATAAAAGGTAACACACTGAGTGATGAGTAGAGCAGGGTAGTAAATTAAGGTGGCTGGAGTAAGGTATGTTATGGTCATAAGTTAGGATATGGTGGAAGGGGTGGGGTTAGGTCGGGTGGGGTGAGGTAGGGTGGGGTGGGGCGCCATACCCATCGCATCCATGTGCATCTCTCTTCCCTCTTGCCTCTACCCACAGCCTACTATACCTTACCCACAACCCCACCCTACCTTACCCACCACCCTATCCTACCCCACATTATCTCACCATAACTTACCATACACATCCTACCTACCTTACTCATTACCTACTATCCTCCACCATCACCCACCTCTACCCTACACACTATCACCCACACCTACCCACCAAACCCTACCCTACCTTACCCATCATACCACCATACACATTCCATTCCATTGTCCTATGTACACTTAGGGTCAATGGATCCTCTCACGTCTGACAAAGGGTCGAGTTGTGTTCTCACATTTGTCACTATGTGCAAAAAAAATTTTTTTTTCCATATAAGACAAATGTGTGAACACAACTTGACTCTTAAGTTACATGAGAGGATCCAAACCCCACCCACAGCATAGTGTTTACCGGCTCCTCCTATAACTAAATTTCTGAAGTTCAAAATGGAAAAAAAAATCATTATTATGTCTATCTAACAAGTTTTTTCCTTCATTTTATTACACTGTTTTTTTTTTTCATTTTCTGTGAAAATGAGAGCGTTTATTAACTGTCTCATTGTGTCTGATATGAATGTTTTGAAACTCACCGAATAAATAAATCAATCTCCATTGCTTGAGGTTTTTTTCCCTAGGATTTTCTAAAGATTTCAAGTCATTTATTTTGGTAGAAAATAGATGGTAATACTGTATGGATTAATCAAGAAACAAATGCACATAGTGTTTCAGCGTGTGGGTGTTTAGGAGGCCACTTCCTTCGTTCAAGCATTAAATCCGGTCTGGGGTGAAAACTGGAAAGTTCATCTGTAATATTCCAATTTTCAGGAAATGGCAGACGTGTCATTTTTCGAAAACGAAATATTATTATTTCTTTTCTTTTATTGGAGTTAAGTCATGTGATAAATATATATACATGTGTGACGCCCCGTTCCGGATACTGAGTACTTATCTGTCACGAATGCCCGACATGCATATATTAACTTTTAATAAATCAAAATTAATATATACATAAGCCTCTCACAAACAATCAGAGTAAAAGCGGAATAAATTAAATCTAAAAGCTTACTCGGAAAAGAAAGTCAAACGACAATCAAAAGGATCATCAAGTCTCAAAATCTACGTCTAAGAAAACTGAAACGACAAAACAACGAAAGAAATGTTGTTTGACTCATTATATCCCAAATGAAGCGGAAAGCGGTACTAAGTCTACATCTCAAAACTGAATGACTAAAAGTGCATAAGATAAATGTATAAGTCATTCAGAAATTTAGAGCTCAGCGTTAACTATATCAACTCCATCGTCATAACCAAAATCATCATCATCCTTTGAACCACCTTCTCGGGTGGGGACAAAAGAAAGAAAGGGTAAATCTTTACGTCTTAGTAAAGGAGTAGAAAAAGCGAACTTCTACAATACATAAAGTGATATATATCACATATAACAAATAAATTCTACAAACTTTACTGGCATAGGTTGCATTGAGATCACTCTCATCCTCTACTAGATCACATAGTATAATCTCACGCACGTAAGTTTGTTACGCCAATATCGGAGGATCGTGCATTGTGCGAATGCACCGAGATATTAAACACCTCTCGCCGGGCATGGACTTAGGTCTCCATGTGGGAAGTTGGGCGTTGTCCCTTGACATATAACACAAAAAGAGCTGCAAGGTTTCCCATGCTTGATTTAAAGCGTGTATTTTACCAATGATATTGACGTTTTAGGCTTTTAAACCACATATGTATGTATGAGTTAAATACTAACCACTTTGATTCATTCATGTATAAGGCTCCTTAGGGACTTCTAAATTCTGCACAACTAATTACACTACCTGTGGCGTTGTAAAGAGATCATTGACTACTAAGACAATGTCCCACAAGGCCTAAACAAGCTTTCCGGTGCTCACACACCTTCTGCATGAGAGGGAGTCCGGTTGTGGTGCCATTTGATCACAAGCGCTAAAGGAAGTCGATGGTAGACATTGTCAATTAACATATAATGTTCCAAAAGAACATGCAAACCACATCGTATCGTGAAATACACATAAAAACATAAAATTAATAAAATACATTTTTAACGTACATAATATGTATTAAATCAACTATATTAATAACCCTTTTTTTTAAACCAAACTTTCAAAGTAAGCCATTAGTGTACCTTTTTATCAAATATGTACATTTGAAATTGAGCGAATGATAATGAAGATAATAGTTATCTAATTATCTATAATACTAATAAGTTGCCAACATATATAATATATGGTGCGCACATCAGAATCACGTTACCTCTCCCCCCGAGTCGTATGACCCCGACTGAAAATCCCAATATTTTATAGACTGTATGTATGTATTACATATACACCGAGAACATGGAAAGAATTATTATCATTATTATTTTATTTTATTTACTTTTTTTTTTCCTGCAGCTTGCGCATCACCTGCATCTTTTTTTTTTTTTTTTTTTTTTCCCTCTTTTGACCACTGCTTACTAAAAGCCACGGCCCAGAACAGATACGCACATGTTATAAATATACTAGTGGTAAAGTATGCCGTGCAAGGCACGGCATGCCCCTTCCAAGTAATTTTTATTATATATCATATTTAAGTGCATCTCTAAGTAACATGAGATCTCTTTGACATTATTAACAGTAGTAGAAACAATACTACAATACTATTTCTTTGACAGATTCAAAGATGCCCAAAGACCTCCTGATGCATAAGATGTAGTAGAAACAAAAGCCAGCAGCATCACTTTACCAACAAAGCCACGGTAATTTAGTCAAACAATTAAAGCAAAGCCCAAAAACACCAGGCAGTGAACAAAAAAACCACCAGCATAAATCTGTCAAGACTATTGCAACATCAATCTGTCAAAACTGTTGCAGCATCAACACAGCTACATCACAACATGAATCTGAAAAGTCCAAAAGAGGAAACCGGCAACAAAGCACCAAACATTGTTTACGAATATCAAGGAAATTCCAAAGATTTGAAAAGCACCTGTTTGCACTCTTCAACAATGCATTCCAGAAAAAATAGCCAGATATCTCAAAAGATCCAATAAAGCCCAAGCAATCCACCATTGCAGCCTCGGTCCAGTGATAAAACGAACACCCCCCAATTCTTGCAGCATACAACAAACAACAAATAGTCCAAGATAATAGCCACGAGGAACAACCAATGCAGCAAGTTCAGAAGCAACTTGTATATATTACAAAGGTGATAGTGCCCATAATTGATTATAAAGCCATCAAAATATTACATCATTGGTAATAATGTTTGACAAACTTCTTTAACTAAACAATAAACCAAGGTGAAGTGCTAAGAAAATGAACTTCTTTTTTCTTTCTGGTTATAGATTACAGCAGAAGATACAACAGTGACAGATAATAAATAGCAAATCAGGGGGCATGACATTATTCACTGGCTGCTCAAATCAAATTAGTTTATTTTTCAGTATGACTCCTAATGAATGAAAAACCCTACATACGACATTTTATTTAAAATTCACTACTTTTCTAATCGCTGCTCACACATTTTACACACCTAAATGGCCTTAATAACTCTTTCATCTCTAGAAGTTCATCATGTACTGAATCCTTTGGTACCCATTTCTCATTACCTTTAGCAGACCAAGTATTTAAGAGGCTGAGACATACTTCACCGCACTCGTACAAGTGGGTTAAGCCGCAAGTCACCAGAGTAGTAGTGCACCAACTAAAAGAAAAGGAACAATAATGTAAAAATGTTAAGGCATCCACTATAAGCAAAAAGGACATGAGAATGCAGCATACTACTACACACCGGTGGTACATTTGGATATTGAGGAGGAAAGTGAGCATCAAAGACAAAAAGGCCATCATGGTATGGGGTGCCCTGTGGTCCAACAATGACAGCTTTCAAGAGATCCATCCTTGATTCGTACATTCTGACAAATATTGTATCTGGAGCAAGAAAGAGAGGACAAAACACGTTATGACTGTCCAACAAATTCTGCGGGAAATAACCATTGAAGCTTATTGTTAGAATGTTGGTTGGTTAAACATAGCATATATCGTTGTAGTGTATTGATTAGGGAATTAGTTTTTTGAATTGAGTTGGTAGGCTTACTTGAAGCAATTAGCTAGCCGACTGTATTAACAGGGGAATAATGTAGTTGGATGTTCTATGGGCTGTCAGTATATACCAGGTGTAATTCTCTCATCTGGATTAGAATGAAAAAACTTTATTTCATCTCTAAAATCTTACAAATTCTAACTAAGAATTCTGTCATTTCTAAGTACAAAACTAACACAAGTCCAAAGAGTTGGATGCCATGCATGGTACAAAATGAGAATCGAACTTGCAAAAGGTGGAAATAACTAAAAGGAGCTCTGGTTTTCAAATGAAGAATTAAGAAGTCAGATTCTTCGTCAGCCAATTTTCATATATACAGTATGTAATGAATGTACTACTTATTAACTTGAAAAAGCAACACAATATTCTAAAAAGATAAAGAGAAGAAAATTTGTTGACAATTGGAACAACAATAACTTTTATCTAACAATGATAGATGGGTATTAAAACTTTGATGTCCAAAGATTCACGCAAGAGTTTTTATCTTCAAGGCTCAAGCTAGAACATACAAATAAACATCAGTACAGTGTGTGGAAGCATCCCATCTATCAGATGGGCAGGGTGATCAATTTGTATTCAACCATGCCTTATATTTAGTAAAAAACCTGTGTTTTCCTCTAAAAATCATTGAGGAAACCCCTTTTATTAATATGAAAGAAGCAGATCTGGCAGGAACTTTTTATGCAACTAATTAAGGTCCACATGCAGAAAGTATGGCATGAAAGCATAATGCAAAAGTGAAAAACATGTGCGGAAACACTGAAGAAAACCTATGTATAACATATTCTACTTATGGTAAACCCCTCGTATGTACAAGTAAACTGCACATCCTACAGAGAAGCATCCCCACCCTCCTTTATACATAAATATCAGCTGAGTCTAACAATTAATAAGCCCCAATAAATCAAAAAAATGACTTTAAAGTATTTATCATCTATAAACAACCACATTTTCTTGGTATACAACAACATTAATAGGGAAGGATTTAATATCCCAAACAAAAAATTACTTCAGATTCTTATTCATCACACTGGCTATCAAGTAAACATGTATAACACATTTTATTTATGGCTAACCCCTTGTATGAACATGTAACAGGTCCAAAGAACACATAACTGAAAAGAAACTACAGGAACACAGAAGAAAAACCTATACATAACACACTCTATTTATGGCTAACCCCTTGTATGAACATGAAACATGCAAACCTGACAGAGAAACACCTCCACCCTCTTTTATGCATAAATATCACCTGCATCTCACAATCAATAAGCCCCAGCGCATACAATAAATACAAAAAGCTACTTTCAAGCATTTATCATCTACCAACAACCACATGAAGGAGAAACTTAGAAGAATCAAATACATTCCCAAAACAATCAAAGCAAAGCTGAGCAAGAAATGCACACATAACAAAAAAATTATGGTATCAACATACTTTAAAACTAATCTAAACGTTACGCAATGACAAGAAAATTACTTACTTTCATGTTAGTAAATAGGAATTTCTTGTTCAACTTGCTTGAAAATAATCGAGCAATACCTGCGAGGAAGAAGTCATTGCAAGTAGATCAAAAGAAAGGAAGTAGACAACCACCTATGTTGAAACCGTAATAGCTTGAAGTATTCTATAAGACGAGAAAAGGACAACACAATTCGATTATAAGAACCATATAATTTGTGTAATTGTAGTTTCCATATTCAAACCAAGACAGTGACAAAAGAAAAACATCGTCGAATGGTAAGACACGGAAAAAAACCAAGAAACTACAAAAACACTTTATGGTAATAGAACACTGCAGGAAGGAAACACCAGAACCATTTTTGAAACATGTTTTTCAGAATCATTGACATAATATTATCAACCTTATTACCTTAAACACAGTTCACCCTGGCACCGCACTTTCTCGGTAAGAAAAACCAGAGACCAATAACTCTAATAGGAAAAATAAAATCCATTACATCCGTAAAATCCCCTCCCAGCAGAAGCATGAATTGTACTGCATGAATTGTCCCAGCAGAATCATTTAGCATTTATATCATCTAACAATAAGTAACTACACCTCCCTGCTTTTGGTTTTCTATTTTTGTTCTGCAGACCTCATGAAACCAATATTAAAACTCCTCATTGAAAGCAGATACTCATTAAACTAAAAAACATCTATGACCTCAATGATTTGAACGACTTTTAGAAGCTTCAACCTTGTTAAAAAAGCCCTATTGACAAAATGCAAGAACCTCAAAAGGCTGTTTTCAATTCCCACCACATCCATTAACGACCTCTTACTGAGAATCCAAATGTAAGGAACTCTAATGAGGATGCACTCGACAAACCCTTAAAACACTAAAAACCACTAAAGTTTGAAACTTTGGTAGAAACAAACCATGATCTATTGTAAAAGGTCATTCAGTAAACCCCTTGCATCACTATAAACCAGCAAATCTGACAGAAACTCATTGTTTCTGTAAACAAACAAGCTTTGTATAAAGAAAGCATGCGATGAAACCATAACGTAGAAAGGGCAAATAAAGTGCAGGAACACTGAAGAAACACCATATATAACACGTTTTACATATGGTTAACCCTTCCTATCCACAAAGAAAGCACACATTTGACAGAGAAACAACTCCATCTTCTTTTATACAAAAAACTTAAATGCAACTGACAATCTGTAATGCTGAATACGTATAATAAATGCAGGTAAAAGATCAAAAGCTTTTATATCATCTAAAAATGACCACATGCGGGTGAGAAACAAAACAACCAAATACATACCCAAAATCACAAAAGAAAAGCGGAGAAGTAAATGCACTTTGCAAAGTTTTTTGTGTGCTAAAAGTACTAGAAGTTGTGTAATTGAAACCATTTGCACAAAGTCGTGTTATATGAAGCCAAAGAGAGAGCTTGTACCAGTCGAGAAGGTCCATTTCGGATATAGAGGCCTCTATGTAGAATACCAAGCCAAAATCCAGCGGGTAAATGAACGAAAACTGGTATATCATTGCAAAGCTGACACAAACGACATTTGCACCCACCGTACAAGAAGGCATGCTAATACCCACCGGAAATTACTGCAGCGACCGGATTTCGAACCTAGCCACCGCCTGGACCAACATTCAATTGATAGAAAAGACAGCAATGAAAGGCATTCCATCTGTGATTTTTTTTTGGGATTTTATTCTGTGAAAAATCTGGAGGCGAAAATGAAAGGAAGAAGCGAGGAAAGAGACTGTAAAGGAGAAAAATCAATTAAAAAAAAGAAAATAATAAGAAAGACTACCTAATAATTGAATATTGAAGGGAAAAAAAATAGGAAATGCATTCCAACACGAGCAATTGGCATCTATAGAAGCAGCCCCAAAATTTTTACAAAGGGACGACGTGGCCATTTTTATACTTTGACAATTAATAGATAGGTAGATATATAATATATATATATCACAACAGATCATCCTAGAATAACTACAATAAAACAATACTAACATGACTAAATACGGTTGAACATCCGTTTAAGAACACCCTTTTACCTTTCATCTTTTGCGTGTAAAAACGAAATCAAAAGATTGTAAGAAGCTTGAAATCCTCAACACCAAACCCTTCTACGATTCACCTACGACATTTACCCATTACAGTGATTATGCAACCTTTCTAATCCATAAAAAGGCACGTATATCTCAAGAACATAAACGGATCTAGATTTAGGGCTAAAAAGGAAAACTTACCGAAATTAGAACGGCTAGTATCGAAACGATCGTCTCCTCGCGGTGATTAATTTCTTCTACTATGGTCTGCCCTGAAAATCAACCGTTAAACCCGAATTTAGAAAACAGCATCCGACCTTCTTTTTCCCCTTTGTACAGCATCCCCTCCAATTTTGTTTGCAGAAAGAATTGCTGTGTACAAAACTAATTGTAATTTAGGTAATGGTTCCCTTTTATACCATTAATTAAAATCCATAAAAATAAATAAGTAAATCCTTTTTAATTAAATAAATAGGTTAAATAATAATTAGGTCATAGTACACATACCCAATTATCATTTTACCTTTTACAAAAATTCGGGTGTTACAACATGATTTTCGAAATTTTGTATATATGAATTCTGATTTTAATAGTAATTAAGGGTAATTAAGGAAAAGGGAAATAATTGGAAATAATTGGAAATACGTATTTAAGGAAAAATACACGCAGTTATTCTCATAACCTAAAACTATTGAGGAAAAGCTTCTACGCTCTCTTTATCATGTTGAAGAGGAGAGAAAAAGGGCCGAGAGAGTTCTTCAAAATTCTAAAGTGTTACCGAACCGTTTTGGATCGAGTAGAGGTTTGGAACCGTCGTGAGGAGGACATCGTTTGGATATCAAGTTTTTGGAGGTGCTGCAGTTTTTCGAGATAGGGGATTTTGGTTTATCGCTTGCAAACACGTAAGAGACTCTTACTATGGTTTTGACTATGGTTTATAAGATTTAGATCGATGTTTTAAGGCGTTTAGATGCTAGAAATTGTGTCTTTCGTTGATCAAGGATTGTAGATGTATTGGTATGATCTGAGATATGTTTTCTACGTTTTTAATGTTTTAATTGAAGCTAATTTTGTTGAAAGCGGATTGAAAATCGTTAAGTGGCTGAAAGTCGAGTTTAGGGTTTTAGGCGGGGATGCGCGCGCATTCCTGGAATCGCGTACGCATTCTGTTCTGAGGATGATTTTGGTTTTTGAGTGCATCAGAGGTCGAATCGCCTACGCATTATAGGCAATGCGCACACATTCTTGGTTCGGGATGTAGAGTCTGTTTGTAGCAGTGCAATGCGCACACATTGTTTGTCGAGTTGTTTGGGATGTTCCTTTGCCCGTGCAATGCGCACATTGTAAGCAATGCGCGCGCGATGGCTAAGCAGAGACTTCGAAAGTTTACGGTCGAGGTGAATCTGTGAGTATTCCAATAATGCGCGCGCGTTGGACCCATTTAGGTAAAATTATGTTTAAGCTATGTGTTGAGTTTTAACCTTGATTTATGATCTAATAACTCGTTGGTCCCTTGAAAAGGCTTTGGTAAAGTTTAGAGGGGGTGAATAAACTTAACACTTAAAACTTTTGGAGTTAACAAACTCGGCAACTTCAAGACCTGCGATATCTCGATGGTCTGCGATTGATACCTCGATAACTTTCTTTGATGCACGATGAGTCTCTTGTGATTGAGTTCTTGAATTTGTGCGTGAATTATATAAAAAATTAAGCCTTATTACTTGTTGTTAAATATGATACTAAGTATTAGATACTCAATAGTGTATGTGTGTGATTTCATTTGCTAGATTCGATAGGGTTGATGTGTAAAGTAAACTAAATCACGAGAATGTAAGTGCGAAAAGTAAGTAGGCGAGATTTTATAGTGGTTCCAGGTGGTGTAATCCTGTCAGGTCCACTCTTCTCCTGTGATGTTGGAGGAAATTCACTAGAGATCTTTGATGTATCTCATTACAAAGATTCCTAAGTTGCTTGTCCTTCACCAATAACTATGGCTTCACAAACCCGAACACTTGGAGCAGTAGGATTGATGCTCAAAATCTTCCACTTGGTCCTTGAAGGGTAGGATTGCCTATTCACGGCTCCACCACAAACAACGAGTCTTTCACACCCAACGAGATGCTTCACTGCATCCTCAAGAGGTTCTTTGTAAAATAAAGATTGAATCAAGTAAATGATT